>OY755248.1:2851402-3185885 GCA_963576725.1 Azorinus chamasolen | reverse complement strand
CCTCGAGCAACGGCCAAAAAGGCTTGTGAGGCTTTCAAATTTCAAAATTTCCAAAACCTCGAACCTTCAACCCGCATCAAAAGGACTCTTTTTTATACCCCTCATAGTAATTTCGTTTTCTTGCTACTACCATGTTATGTTAATATTTTACAACTAACAGTACCGAAATAGGTCAGGTGCCAACTATTAATTCAACACTTACTATATTATTCCGTCATCCGTTTTTTGCCATGGTTAATTCAAATGGTCAGCTATAACTTAGACTAACGATATGTGCCGTAAACTATTACATTTGGCTATCCGTTTTAAAAGCATGGCTGACAAAGGACGTTATCCGTCTCTGATTTAGGCCATGATTCTGAAACGATCTGAGCCAATCTCAACGTTTAACCCTTTCCCTGTTCAGTGTTTATTCCAAATTTAATACCCACTGAATATTCATGGACAAAATAGTTATAATGAAATAAGGAACATGGAACATTATAGCCATTTTAGACAGTAATGAAACATACCGCTCTTTCAAAATTCCATAAGCAAACAGAGCAGACCCCGATCAGATGGCTCCTAGAGGAGCCATCTGATCTGGGGCTTCTCTGTTTGCAGAAGCGTGAAAACACGTTTATATGAGGGAAAGGGTTAAAATGTTATTCACATTATGATAGTTATATATTCTCCATCGAATAAAGTTTGGAGAAAGTAATTATAGGCGTTTAAACTGCCGAATTTCCATCCACTATTACCAAATTTGTCTCTTTGGTTTATAATCTGATTTTAAATGTATTTTAAACAAACATTTAAATTATTTAGCCAGATTAACAGATTAGTTTAATATATGCGGGATGTTTGTAAATAGCTGTAAACAGTGTTATCTTGTAACAAATGATCAAACTTATTTTGAGGAGTTTTGAGTATTTTTTGGAACATTGGCATAAGTTTTCAAAATTCAAAATTCGGGGCTCAAAGAACGCCGGGTCCTCGTCCCGATTCCTGGGCGCACTAACTTGTGCACATGTACGAGTACGTTAGTGTAAATGAGCGTTCAATAAAAACGTAATCAAAATATGAATTTCTGGGTCTACACTGTCAACTCGGTGGCTGATCAGGGTCTTCATTGTATTCACTGCATTCGTCTAAAAAAGTGTTTTCCTTTGCCAGATCAAACCCCACATATCTTGATCAAAACCCATATTGACTGTGAAATGACTGATCTGGGTCTACATAGTGCTCAAATGGACCGGTGCTCAAACAGTAGTAGCTTATGTGCGATTATCACGACTTTGTAAATCACACGTCAACACATAATCAGCTATCGTGTGTACAGCGATCAAAATTAACAAACTATCTCACTTTACATGTTCTGATCAAAATGAAAACAACAGAAATAATAAAAATAACAACTTCTTTTATCATTATAATATAATTCTCCACATTAACACAGTTAATAAGAGGTATATCCCTTGTTGACTCCAGTTGACTCTGAGTCGGCTATACTCGGCGGAATATAGTTGGTGTAATTGGGGTGCAACTAGTCTCATTAATGACCCGTAAGACAGCATGCTAATTTTGTGACAGGTGCCTTCTTACAGTCTCATGGCAATACATCAAATACGGGGTGGAAATCGTTAATTTTCTAATTTACAATTGGGTCATATTGAACTTAATTTTCAATGTAACTCTGCATATTTGTTGTAATTACATCATTCAAGCAACAACTGACCTCAGATACGCTCATAAATCGCCGTTCCACTATAGATAGTCATGCAGCAGACTACCGGTGATGTTGACATGTTTACTTCAGTTTGAATTTCTGCGCATGCGCTGTAAACCACCGTAGATATCCACTGTATTGAATGTGTACTTCGATGATTTCGCTGCGTGGATTTTAATAGTACAGCAATAAATATGTTGAAAAGCACCACTATGATAGTTTCATCATGAAATATGAGTGACAGTATCTGTAGATCCATGAAAGAAAAATGTGTACATACTTTGAAAGCAGTATAGACCCAAGTCAGCTGAATCATCGACGTAGCGTCTGATCTTTATTTTGAAGCTCTTTACAGTAGCAATATTTTGTTTCATTCCTGAAAAACCTGGGATTATTCCTTTGCATCTTTAGTACGAACTGACTGGCATTTGCTAATAGATTACAGCTAGATGAGACGCAGCATAATTCGTCATCTCAATATTAGCCCAGCTGTTTGAAATGGGTCAATAGTTTTTAAAACGAACCAGAAGTAAGTAAACTTGTAGGTCAGAATTTGAGCAGACACCGACTTTCAGCAGTTCAAGTGATTAAAATATGTCATGTGAAGCATTTTGCGACTGGTCTAGTTCTATAAAATTTGGCGGTTACTTGTTTTAAATAATTTAGCCATTCCGCGAGAAGAACTTGTTAACTGATGATTGTGTATTTAACGTCATATTCTGTCCATTTTTGTATAAATTATTCAACACCAAAAGTTGCACACATATTCACATCATTAAAATAATGTCTATAGCCAATTTTAACAGTTATAAATTATATACATGTATATATTCAGATAAATACTATCGGTATACGAATACTGCTAAATTCTTAGAAAACCGCCGTCTTTTTAAGAGCCGGAAAACTTCGTCGATTACAACAGATACGTTTGGCTAATGTCCGATAAATTTCGAAACAACGCTATGAATATTAATTAAGTTTAACAAACAGCTAATGTATGTCAGTTGAGAGAGTAAAAAGTATATTGCGAGATACTTTAAATGCATATACATCGAGTTCTTATGGAAGACATAATAGATATTTACAAATTCCGTGTCTGACGGCCAAGTTTCTGTTATTCCCGAGCTATATAACTCTGGTTTTTTTTAGTTCAAACAACCATTTCCTAGCTAAGTACTTTAGTGTGAAGTTAGTTTCAAGTTACATAAATTACGATTTTGAAGTTATTTTGTTCTTCAAATTGTATAAGCAGTGTACAGCTTTACGAAATTAACCAAAGGAAGCTCTGTCGGACCGTTTCATATATGCAAAACACGGTTGATTTACATGTATATGCAAACACGGTGAACTTGAATCGTAAGAAAATATACAGAACAGAGCTGGATAAGAAAGCAGATATACACTAGAATGGAAACATCGCCATCTATATTCTCTCAATTCATGTTTACAGTAGTTTAGGGCAACGCGTCCGGGTTTCTCTGTCTCCTCTCACCTCTCTCTGGGGCGTCCAATTAGCCCACAGAGCAGAAACGGGCGTTAATAAACAAAAACGAACAAACATGTTTAAAGATATAAGATGCATATAAAAGATTGATGAACAAAACATTTAACGAATACACTCGATTTCTGTTTAAAATTGTAAATATAAGTTGATCTTTATTTGCAGACAGAAGGAACATACTTGTACATGTATTGACCAACGACATCTGACTTTATCAAGATCGCAAAGTGTAAATGCATGCAGTTTTAACCTATATGCTGATAATGACAGCATGGACGCGAAAACATGGATGAAGATACATCGTATAACTGGATGTCTGATTAGTATCTAAGCAATATGACATGTAATAAAACAAACGACCGTTTGCGTTGACGAAACTTTGCATGGGTACGGGTTGACAATTAAACGTTTAGTCTGACGAATTTAAATTCCAGCTGATTGCTCCAGTACTCCAGAGAATAGTTTACCACGACAAATAAATTAGAGATCATACTGTTCAACAGTTTACGTATTATTTGATTTCTTTCCATCGAACACATGGTAAACCTGCCTAGTTCCGCATAGCAGACAAGTGCAATTTATTGACCTGCATTCGATGGATACAAACTTAACGGCATTTAAAAACATGACATCCGAAAACAAACATGGTATACTATTTCTGACATGAAAATGTTCCGTAACATCAAGAAGTAAATACACAGTATTTACTTCGTGGTAACATTAGCTATGGTTTAGTATGTGCAAAAAAATCCTCAAAATATAGATTAAGAATGGCGCACGAATATAAAAATATCAGCCACATGATGAAATCATGTGACCATAATATGAATGGAAGTATTCTCCTAGAGGCAGTTTCTCAATGAATAAAGAAGTGCTTCTATCACTCCCATTAACTGCGAGTGGTCAGTTTGCTAATAAGCATGGCATAGCGGGAAAGGACTGAAGAGCCAGCTGCAATTTAATTGCCCACTGAAAGAGAGTTAATCTTTTCCCTTATAGACATGCAATGTCATGCAAAAGTGCATGAGTCAATACTGTTTTCAATGTTTTGCCTAACTTTATTTTTAAACTTGATTTTTTGAAAGAGTTCATTTTTCTTCCCTGAATTTTTTAACACTTTAAGGAAACTTCCTTAAAACATGTTTTGAGATGTTCCGGTTTGAATGTTTTCGCAAATAAAACCACGTCTTCCTCTTTACACAGTCATGTCACTCCCAAAGCAAAAACAGAATATTAAAACTAATTTTGAGACCGATGCCACACTTGTAAGCAATGTAGCTTTCCGGATGAAGTAAGTGTCAAGGATATTGACGTTATAATACATGTTTGAATTTGGTCCTATCTCATAATTTTCACTAATTATTTTTGTTCCCTTTCTTCTCAAAACCACGATGAGTGTGTAAAAACGGATGTTTTAATATTAACATGTGCCCCGGATCTATACTTGTTTCAAGTTTGAGTTTTTTGTCCATTTTTGCGGTATAGTTACGACAATTTCAAGTGCCTCGCAATTTCTCTATAATAAGAAATTGTGAATTTCTAACACTTCCCCCGCTGTAAAAGAAAAAAAGCTCTCCTAAAATTTGGACCATCAATGAAGCTTTTGAGAAACTATTGACTGGGTGTCAAACAAGTTGGATAAGACGTCGAGCTACATAGCGTCTCACCTGCATCCAAGCTATTTGCAACTGCCAGTCAGCTAACACTTAGCCCTTTCCCTGGTCTGTGATGATTCCAAATTTCAATAACCAATGAATATTCATGGACTTAAAAAAAGAATTATGAAGTGTGGAAGTGGAAAAAAGTAGTCAAGAAACAGATCTTTGAAATTCTATTAGCAGAGAGAGCAAACCCTGATCAGACGGCTCAAATAGGAGCCGTCTGGTCTGGGTCTACTGTTTGCAGATGCGTGAAAACACGTTTATATGAAGGGTTAACGGAAGAAGGTTTAACCCTTTAGTCCATAAATACCCCTTTCTATGACTTTGCAAACAGTGTAGACCCAGATCAGATGTCCCCTGTAGGATCCGTCTTATCAGCGTCTGCTCTGTTTGTCTATGAAATGAATTATGATTATATCATGCTGCAGTTCCTGTCATGGGCAATATTTTACGTGCCAATGTGATAATTATAGTTACAATTAATATCCAGGGAGTCATTATTTTATTATATAAATATTCATAGACTAAACGGTTATACACGCATACAGTCGGACAAGTAGTTCATATCATGGAATGTTACCGTTATTTATGCAAATCTACAAAAAGTGTTATCTATTACAAGTTTTCCAAGTTCAATTTCCCTACTTTTCCATTTTGAAATGAAATGATTATAATACAGCATGGATCGTGATTAGATAATGCTTTACTATAGATCCAAATTATTTGCGTAATTGTAACTTGATGAAATGTAAACTCCCAATACGATTCGTGTCTGAAATTAACGCGTACTGCTACCCACACTGTTGTTGTCGCGCGATGCCAGTGTGTACACACGAGTGCAATATAGTGGTTACTGTTAAGCGCTACGAGGAAACGGATTAAGTGGATTAAAAGCAACAAAAAACTAACTGACCTCGGATTTTTCTTGTCAGGTAGATACAATTAATATATATTAATACTGCTGCATGTCTTTATTTAAAAAAAAATGTTGTTTTTGGAAGAAAATCCAGCAGCAAACAGAAATCATTTGCTGGCTACTGAGTGTGTACTGAGGAACGTCCGACCCTAAATCGGTCTTAACGCCTGTGTACTCTGCCGGGATATCGTTAAAACCGAAAGTAGCTCGATATCACCATTTAGAGTGCACTGATGTGAACTAGGGTGCAACAGGGGTTCAAAATGCAATCTAAGACATTATTTTGGATCCAAACTGATAATTTTCAATCTGTTACGGTATAATACCGGTGCTACTAAACAGAGTCTGGTAGAGTCCGGTAGAGTCTGGTAGAGTCCGGTAGAGTCTGGAGGCCTTTTAAGTGCAATTTAAAGATTATAATGCTGTTATATAACATTATTTTGTATGTTTGAAGCTATAGTAGTTAATACCCATTAAACAAGAGGGCCAGAATGGCCCTGAAGCGCTCACCAGACAATCAGAGGAGAAGATTTTCAAAGTTTTCACTATATGTTTTTATAGAAAACTAGCCGGCCCTGGGGCGGGCCAATTTTGACCCCAGGGACATAATTTATATAAATTTTGTAGAGGACTTGAACATGATGCTATGAGCCAAATATGAAAGCTGAGAACCTTTCAGTTTCAGAGGAGAAGATTTTCAAAGTTTTCTCTATATGTTTCTACTGAAAACTACCCACCACTGGGGCGGGGCCAATTTTGACCCCAGGGCCATAATTAATATAACTTTTGTAGAGGACCTGAACATGATGCTCTGTGCCAAATATGAAAGCTGAGAGCCTTCCAATTTCAGAGGAGAAGATTTTCAAAGATTTCACTATTTGTTTCTATTGAAAACTGCCCAACCCTGGGGCGGGGCCAATTTTAACCCCAGGGACATAATTTATATAACTTTTGTAGAGGACCTGAACATGATTCTCTGTGCCAAATATGAAAGATTAGAGCCTTTCAGTTTCAGAGGAGAAGATTTTCAAAGATTTCACTATTGTTTCTATTCTGAAAAGTACCCACCCCTGGGGCGGGGCCAATTTTGACCCCAGGGCCAAAATTAATATAACTTTTGTAGAGGACCTGAACATGATGCTCTGTGCCAAATATGAAAGCTGAGCGCCTTCCAGTTTCAGAGGAGAAGATTTTCAAAGATTTCACTATTTGTTTCTATTGAAAACTTCCGACCCCTGGGGCGGGCCCAATTTTGACCCCAGGGGCATAATTTATATAACTTTTGTAGAGGACCTGAACATGATGCTCTGTGCCAAATATGAAAGCTGAGAGCCTTCCAGTTTCAGAGGAGAAGATTTTCAAAGATTTCACTATTTGTTTCCATTGAAAACTGCCCACCCCTGGGGCGGGGCCAATTTTGACCCCAGGGCCATAATTTATATAACTTTTGTAGAGGACCTGAACATGATGCTCTGTGCCAAATATAAAAGCTGAGAACCTTCTGGTTTCAGAGGAGAAGATTTTCAAAGTTTTACTATATGTTTCTATTGAAAACTTCCAACCCCTGGGGCGGGGCCAATTTTGACCCCAGGGGCATAATTTATATAACTTTTGTAGAGGACCTATAGGTGATGCTATGTACCAAAGATGAAAGCTGAGAACCCTGTAGATTCAGAGGAGAAGATTTTTAAAGGTTCAAATTGTTGACGACCGACGACGGACGACGGACGACGCACGCCGACGGACGACAGACATCTGGCGATCACAAAAGCTCACCCTGAGCACTTTGTGCTCTGGTGAGCTAAAAATGATCGTATATTAGTTTGAAAACACTCGGTAAATATTACCAGGTCACGCAGTAATGGCCGCCCTACGTCGGATAGAGTCGTATACTTTGGTTTCGATACTAACAATTTGAGTCCAATTATTCACAAATTGCTACTCAATTGTATGTGAAATATGGTTGCAGATACATCTCTACCTTGTTATTAATACATTAATTATGCAAATGTTGACCTAAAACTCCCGTTTTCATCTCCAGACACTACCGGTATCCTCCGACCTTTCTCCAATCTGAAAAAGGCGAAACAACAATCTTGTCATACAATACATACATCATGTCCATACTGCCTTTGAAATTATAATAAAATCACTTATTAATGTGTGTAAAATGTTTTCTGGTTCAAAGGGGGACATATTTTACCATATAGACTTCTAAAACTAGAACAGACTCTATCCGACGTTGGTCGGCCATTACCGTGTGACCCCGTAATATTTACAGGGAGTTTTCAAGCTATTATATGCTCATTTATTAACGGATGTTGATTACTACTGCTGTAAACATACAAAATAGTGCTATATAACAGCATTATAATCTTTAAATTGCACTTAAAATTCTTAAAAAGGCCTCCAGACTCTACCGGACTCTACCAGACTCTACCGGACTCTACCAGACTCTGTTTAGTAGCACCCTATAATACTACTTTATCTGGCTGTGAATATATAAATAATACCCTAAAACGCCTTTTTAAGTTAGTTGTCTCTAGTTGTCTCTAGTTGACACTTGTTGTCTCTGTTTAGTACCACCATACGCACGTGCTAATCGCTACTGTAGGCAAACAATTGACTTTACAAATATTCAGTTAGTTCACAATAATGTCAATTTACAGAAGGTAAATAATTTACTAAATGGTTACCTTCTATTACTTTCAACATCATCCAGTCTAAATGAAACTATTCGAACTTTTTACATAGCTCTACACATGTACCGGGTATGTCTAAATTGAAAGTCAGGTGACTTATAGATGTCAGCACTGGTTATGTACAAGTTGGCTTCCTTAAAAAGAAGCCAAAGAGAGGTCTGTACAGACACGAAGTAAATTCTGTATTTACTTCGTGGTACAGAGCAGTTTTTAAGCTGAATATTGTTTCATTTGATTAAACGCCTATTTCTATGACAGATACATATACGTTTTGCAAGTGCAGTTTGACGAAACGGTCAAACCACAACCTAATTTGACAAAACTATACCGCCCTTTTCGAATACAAATTGACGAATCAGCAGTTCGGCGTAACAAAAAAACGTTGTCACATCAACACCACAACAAATGGACATGTTTGCTAAATTGTCCTCCATATTAAACCACGTACTTCAAAATATGAAACGTTCTCTGTTGAATTAACACTTCACCCTTTACTGCGTATACGGTGTCTTGTGTTACCCTTGCAAACATGCTGTAGACCCATATCAGACGGTTCCTTGTATGAGACGCCTCGCCAGGATCACTTGGGTAAGACACCTACCTACCTACCTGTTTTACCTGTTGTCGAGCTCATATAATAGTTGGGTAACTCTCCGAGCCGTCTCTATAATAATTTCTTAATCCGGTTTGGGTGTATGATTCGTAACAATCTGGCTGAAATTTAATTTTTAGGTCCTTCCAATGAAAATTTAATCTGCTTTTGAAAATATTTAGTGTTTCTGAGCTTACTACTTTTTCGGGTAGACTATTCCACCAATTTATTATCCGTTGTGAGAACGAGTGGCGTCTGATATCAAGTCTAAAAGTATTCTTTCTTAATTTCAGAGAGTGACCTCTTGTTACTGTGTTTTGATTTTGTGTGAAAAGTTGCTCTCTGTCTGCTTTGTCAATACCTCTTAATATTTTGAACACTTGGAGAGGTATTGACAAAGCAGACAGAGAGCAACTTTTCATATAGAACATAGACCGACTCAAACGTGTCTTACACCTGTGATCAGGGTCTGCTCTGTTTGCCCATGATCTACAAAAGAAACTGTCTTAAGCTGCCATTCATTTATTGATTAATAACTATTGGAGTATTAAAACAAGATGGTTACTTCTATCTATATATATCTATCAATCTATCTATCTACCAGTTCAGTTGAACCCCTAGGGGAAGGGGGGGGGGGGACTTAAACTGTTGCGCGTCAACCGCCAAGTTAAAAGAGTAGACTAATAAGAATACTTAATGCAGGGCAAATGTAATACAGAAAGCTCCAATAGCATCTTTCTTCATTCCTTTCGACTTGCATTAAAGCACCTGTCTTACATATCCATATTTAGACCTCGTGTTGATGGCCGCTGAAGTCAGGTTCTACTGTATTTCATTACTGTCTGCCATAGAGCGTTAAGCACTCGACCCACATACACATGAGCTATTACCTTGGTTAAGGTGCTCCACTGAAAGGCCTTTTGTTTTACCACAGGTGTTCGAAACACACGGAGATGAGCGAACTCATAGCGAAATGAAGTATCACGTTCAGTAATGGTCCACGTGAGCTACCGGTTGAAACTAATCTGTATGATGTTTTATACACACTAAGAGTTCGTACCACAACCGTAGGTAAAATTATGTCATTCCTTCTAGGTCTGGTAGATACATGTAATCTAAACACCAGTTGCATACGGTCGCCATTACTGTACGCATGACTGGCGATATTTTCCATACGCCATCTAATAACCCTTTCCCTCATATAAACGTATTTTCACTCACTTGCAAACAGAGTAGACCCTGGTCAGACGACTGCCGGGCTCCTATAGGAGCCCTGTTTGCTAATAGAATTTGATAGATGTGCTTCATTACTTTCTAAAATGGCTACAGTGTTTCCTCAGGGGTCTGGACCGCTTCATGGGGGTCTATATGTATTATTATTACTATATATAGTAGGCCTATATATAGACCCCAATGAAGCGGTCAAGACCCCTGTGAATGTTTCACCATCCATAATTCATCATTACTATTGTGTCCATAAATATTCAGTAGGTATTGAAATTTGGAATAAACATAGAACAAGGAAAGGGTTAAATGTATACATGTAGTACTTGACCCTTTTACTTCAAGAATAATCATGTAAGAAATAACATCGTAATTATTGATTAGATTTTTATTTTAAGACATGGGCAAATGGGTTTTTGGCCATATCAGAAACTGTAGAATTATTGCTTTATTATATCATAAGCAAACATGGTAAACCCTGCTCGAACAAGTAATATATCCACACACGGGTCTCACGTGGAAAATGCCAGCTGCATTGCGTTGCAAGTTCGCTAATCTCCGTGTTTACGCGAGGAACTGCATGGCGGTCAGATCTTTTCCGAACTTGGTGTTTGATGGAGAAATGCTTCATAAACCACTCTACTTGCGACTCTACAATAACCTAATTGCAAATAGCTTGGTTCCAGATAAGACGCCGAGTAACTCGGTGTCTCATCAAAATTCAAAGTAAATCTGACACTGGTTTTAAAAAGAAAACATAAGTTTACGCTTTTAGAATTGAGGCAAACGACAACATACGCAGACGGCACTTATTCTGAATGCAGAAGGTTAATCCTTTACTTCATAAATACACTTGTCTGTGCATTGCAAACACAGCAGACCAAGGTCACACGACTCATATATAAGCCGTATGATCAGGATCTACTGTTTGCGTATGCTATTATATAGATATCTACAGTTTCTGCCACAGACAAAAAATCCGTCAATGTGCTATTATAACATCTAATCTAATTATATGAATATTCATGGAATAAATGGCTATTCGAGCTGACCATGTTTCCTCATCAGATCTGTATACCTTCTTAGACATATTTAAGACGTATATCATCGAACGCTGGAACTCATTGTAAAATCGACGCAATGCTACTTCGGACAGATGCATGTAGATGTACGTTTCGAACACCTGTGGTTTTTACCTGCACGCTGCAACTAGTTTCTATATGCTGCAGTGCTTTTTCATACAAATAGAAAAACACTCTTACCTTTCATAAGAATTCCGAATAAATTCAAAAGAAAATGCACACAAAAAAAATAAAATCAGGAGAACACTTTTTTCGACCCTTACCTTTCAACACTCAGGGACTAAGCGATCACACCCGGGTCATTCACGCAGGTCTTTGGCGCAGGTCTCCATGGATATAACGGGACAGTTGAACAAAGCTCTGTGTGTTGTATGTATACCATTTGTCACACGTGTAGAAAGGGCCTTTCCATACCAATACTTTCCATACTCGCTTGTTGTGATCCATTGTGTAAAAACATTAATTAAAACGAGTTGTGAAACCTTTCCCTGTTCAGTGTTTATTCAAAACTACAATACCTACTGAATATTCATGAATTATGAAAAGTGGAAAATCGTAGCCATTTTAGAAACTAAAGAAACAGATCTATCAAATTTCATATGCAAACAAGCAGACCCTGATCAGACGGCCCCTATAGGATCTGACGGATCTGGGTCTACTCCTTTTTGTAGATTCGTGAAAACACGTTTATATGAAGAAAATGGTTAAGGCATGCCTAGATGTAACATAATCTAGAGCAAACACTCATAGTTACGCCTGTTAACCATTTATCTTTTCAATATTCATGTGGGAAATAATGACATCATGACTATTCATTAACTGAAGTTTTATATTGGCATATGAACATATAATGCGAAGTTTTATATTGGCATATGAACATATAATGCGAAGTTTTATATTGGCATATGAACATATAATGCGAAGTTTTATATTGGCATATTAACATATAATGTAAAGTTTTATATTGGCATATGAACATATAATGTAAAGTTTTATATTGGCATATGAATATATAATGCGAAGTTTTATATTGGCATATGAACATATAATGTTTCGGCTTTGGCAGCATCTATATACTGTGAAACCCATCTAAACCCGGACGTTAAATTTGGTATAGATATGGCTTGGAGACAGGTGGCAGCTTAATGATGGGTGAAAGTCCTACAGAAAGCTTCTCTAGGGACTTTCCGCACGACTTATACCCTGCACTAATCAACCACCTGACTAAAATATCTAAAGTCTTCTCTATATGAAGTCAGGTTTAGAGGGATTTGACTGTAATTGCAAAAAGCAAACAGAGCAGACCCTGATCAGACGGCTCCTACAAGAGCTTCTGTTCTGGGTCTACTCTGCATCAAGAGGCGTTTATATGAAGGAAAGCGTTAACACATTTGCTGCAAATAGAGCAGACACCGATCAGACAATCCCTGTATACAGGGGCCGTCTGGTCACTGTCTGATCTGTTGCTTATGAAAAAACATACATGTACATCTAATTCTACAGTTTCTGTGATGAGCAATACTTTGTGCTCACGTGCCATTATAAATATCCATCAACATGAGATTATGATGTCATCATTTCTTTCACGAGTATCCACGAAGAAAAGGCGTAATCATCAACGGGCCTAGTATACTAATATTGTCAAAAGAAAAGAAAGTGACAGTTTTCAACCGTTTCAATCAGAAATTAAAAATCAAACCTTTATTTTTTAGAAGAGAACCCTTTCCTCCATACAAAAGTTATTTCACGTATTTGCACACACGGTAGATCATGGTTCTGTAAGAACCATCTTATCAGGGTCTGCTCTGTTTGTTTACGAATTTATAAAAGAGTTGACTCCTCAGTGTTTACAAAAGCCCAGAATTCCTGATTACATTTGCCATTATAAAAAATCGGCTAATGAATATTCATAGTGTTTATTTCTTCGATTATACAATTACCTCAGGAGCTGCAACATTAGGCTTACAAATCAAAAGTAAAGTTTTTGTGACGAGTTAGCTGGAAATACAGTAAAATGTTGATTCTACGAACACTAAAATACGTATTATATATAGTTATATTAGGGAAATCTAGCATGCCCCCTTTCGGCCAATTCTTTTTAGATTTCAACATGATGTAAACAATTTCGATTAAGGATGACCCGGCGATTATCCCTACCAAAATAGCATTCAAATTGGACCACCGGATTTGGAGAATAAGTTTTTAAAATTTTTCTTTATATAGCTATCAAAGTTAATCAGAAAAATTTGCAGTTTCACTATATAATCAACACACAAAGATTCGATGTGAGGCTGTGTCTCTGTGACGTACAAGATTGGCTAGAAAATCTGTTGCATGGATGCGATTGAGGACGTAGAAGGGTATTGTGTTAAATAGTCGGCAAGTAGAAGGCCGTACTGAACTTACTTGACTCGGTCAACTATTGTTGATGAACAGTCCTGGTCTACTTAAAGCATATTGAGCATCGCCTAATGGAAACTATGCGGAAAGCTTTCACCCTTTGTTTTCTCGGATTATAATCAATGTTTTTAGCATTTGACTTGTAATATGACTTTAAATACAGTGTACATACTTCGAAGTTGGCATGTATGTGCAACTTATGGATGTGCTCATTTTGAGGGTTGACTTATTAAAGTCAATGTCATACATCAAGGTCAAGGGTCATATGAAGGGTATAGTGTTTCACAAATAAATTTGGAGTTTCTTTCTTCCCTCCTTTTTCATTTTAGTGGCACAGACAATTTTCATACAAATATTATTTTATTCTCCGTTTAATGTCTCCAGATATACATGTATATGCAATATGCCAAAGATGTATCACTTCTACAAGTATATAGCATTCCATA
Source organism: Azorinus chamasolen (assembly GCA_963576725.1). Classification (NCBI taxonomy): domain Eukaryota; kingdom Metazoa; phylum Mollusca; class Bivalvia; order Cardiida; family Solecurtidae; genus Azorinus; species Azorinus chamasolen. Next base: position 3,171,653 of record OY755248.1, on the reverse strand, counting down.
CTGTACAGGGTGTCAAAAAATGCAACACCTCAGAAATATGTAAATATCTCTTTTGTTTTTTTAAGTTACAATAGTATGTGAATTACAAATAAAAAAAATCAGTTTGACATATTTATGCCAATAGAAGAATTGTACAAAATACACTTTTTCTGAAGATACTACAAAAACACTTTGAACAGGTTTTGACTTTTCAGTGATCAATACAAAAATAACAATATTATAGTTTAAACTTTAATTGTACCACTTCCATTCTGTGAATGTAACTTAAATGGTTGAATATCATAACAACAAAAGTAAAACAAATAAAAACTACTAAAATGCATAACAAAAAATGCAATTATGTGGTAAATTAACAACCAACACGTATTTTTAATTTTACTGCATTCATGTTTCGATTTAAAAACTCTTTGGATCCAGCGACGAATTAGTAAGAGAGATAATACCCCCTTACATTTGACGAATTGCCAAACAGAGTTACCCAACATGAAAATAAAAAATCAATAATACAGTAGACCTGCTCTATGTCGGTCGATTAATGAAAATCAGTTCAATGAATATATGTGTTTTTAAAAGCGAATGGTCGCTTGATGGAGAACACAATTAGTATAGATGGGATCTTTCGCCAGACACTCAGCTACCACATATCTAACACACGAAAAACTGGATTTTTGGTAGTGGTCGATTTAAGAACGTTTTACTGTATACTTATCTGACAGCGTGGGAAAAATAGACGAGTTCAACGCGAGGACACAACTTGGCTTCCTTCTAAAGGACGCAAAGGAGAGGCCTGTAGCAGTTTTTTAATCGATCAGTTGCTATATACAGGGGCCGTTTGACAAGGTTTTGGCACCGGATCGGAAATAGGTTTCTATAAATAACTACATGTATTGTGCATATCAAATAGTAGGCTACATGCGCTATACATGTAAATAGAACGAAGACGATGACTATCAAGCACCGCTGCCTAGTAGTTCAATTTTCTATAAATATGTTGATGGAATAACAGAAAAATCACCAATAGAATTATACAAATACGAGAAAAGTAAAAATAGAGAATTTGTTTTGGTAATAGTTTGATTTCCAACCCACGCCAGGTCATACAAAGGGTAAACTTGAACACTAATTCCCAACGCCTTAGTCCACTCGAACTCATCGATATCAATAGCGCTGATTTTACTAGATCTTTTTTTTTTTTTTAGCTCACCAGAGAACAAAGTGCTCAAGGTGAGCTATTGTGATACCCCTGTGTCCGGCGTCCGTCGTCCGTCTGACTGTCCGTCAACGACTTCTTCTCTGAAACCGACTACCCAATTGTAATCAAACTTGGCCAGATACATACTGTGGGTGGGTGCTTCAAAAGTTGTTAAAAGATAGTTGGTGGGACTATCGGTCTTGTTGCCATGGCAACCGTACACAATATCTAGAAAAAACTTCTTCTCCAGAATGACTTGTCCGATTTGAATATAGTTCTCACCAAAATGTTTCTCAGTTGATAGGCTTCAAAAGTTGTTAAAAGAAATTTGATCCGGCAAATAACATGGCCGCCAGAGGGCGTGGTCATTTTTTCCATAAATGGTAAGATGGAAGTTTCATAGGAAAATATTTAAAAATCTACTTCTCTGAAACTGTAAAGCCTAGACCTTTGATATTTGGTATGTAGCATGATCTTATGGTCCTCTACAAAGATTGTTCAAATTATGGCACCCAGGCTAAAAATGGCCCCGCCCAAGGGCTTATCAGTTTTTCATAGAAAAATCTTTAAAAATCTTCTTCTGAAACTGTTATGCCTAGACCCTTGATATTTGGTATGTGGCATGATCTTATGGTCCTCTACAAATGTTGTTCAAATTATGACCCCGGGCCAAAAATGGCCCCGCCCAAGGGCTTACCAGTTTTTCATTGGAAAATCTTAAAAAAATATACTGAAACTGTAAGGCCTAGACCATTGATATTTGGTATGACTAACATGATCTAATGATCCTCTATAAATATGTAGCTGTGGCTTGTGGTCCTCTGCCGAGAATAATTAACTTACGACCCTGACCACTGGGCGAAACTTGGCCCTGCCTCAGGGCTTATCAGTTTATCATGGGAAAAATATGAAATATTATTTTTCTCTGAAACCATAAGGCTTAGACCATTAATTAATGGCATACTGCTTTGCCTTGTGGTTCTCTACCAAGGTTGTCCACATGATTTCTTGTGGTCAAAATGGCCCCGCCCCTGGGGTTATATCAGATGAGCGCTTCAGGGCCCCATGGCCCTCTTGTTTAAACTTAATCCACCGCTGGAGAAAGAATCAAGTCGGGAAGCAAGGACTAATGGATAAAAAGTACATGTTTCCTTTCTACTCGCATGGTAATTAGATTAAGAAACTCTTAAAGGGGCGGGGAAAGGCATATGTCTAAATAATCTGTGCAGCCCAATCGGTTTTGAGTAGCACTGTCTGTCAACAACTCCGGAAATAGCTAGGTAAAACTACTAAGTGAAGTGAAGGCTGACTGGCTGTAGATACACCGGCAGGTTAGTTATTCGATATATTTATGTAGATTAGGATATATTCTAGCATTGCAATGTTTTAATTACTATTAGATAGACCAACGAATGATTACATTCCACCCGGAAATTTCAGAGACGCTTTTCCGTGTCTCCCACCCGCACATCCTCTCCACCAGGGGTTAAATTGGTAACTGTGAGGGTCACTCGCCGGTACTGCGGCTGCATGATTGCGCCATATGTTATCAGTGCTCAATATTGTAGGCCAATAACTCAATGACCAGGGGAGTAAATGTACAGTCGGCTGAGCGGTCATACGGACTGAAAGTAGACTATAACTAGGTACTTTACATTTTTACTTTATTACATGGTTTCTGATAAATTCTAATTTACGTAATTAAATCACTCTGGCTGCATTATTCTAGGGTTATTAGTAGTATAGTGCGAGGCGTTGGGGAGAATGCCTGCTGCCCCTGCTGCTACTGCTGCTGTCACGTGACCTATGACGTCACAATGGGAGGGTATACTATGACTGCCTAAGAACAATGCGCAGGGGGTCACGCTCATTGACCGTGACCTAACAATAGACTAGCACAATCCATAGAGGTCACGCTGACCATCCCGCATTCCTAAGACTAGAGCCTAATAGAGCCCTAGAACAATAGGGACGGAATCGTATGACACCGCCCAACAACAACGGAGGTCACTCCGACCATCCCACATTCCACAGTTGCTGGGTCCCATCCCGCATTCCACCGTTGCCGGGTGCCATTTACTATAAAAAACCTTTTAGGACATTCGCAAACAGCGTAGACCCGGCTTTATAATCGGCTTTAGGATCGGTTTCACCTCCATATTCTATATATACCATTATAATAGCGATTTACAATTTATGGACCCGTTTTAATATAAAGAATATTCTTATTCTTCCTGTCAAAGACCTAGAACAATAGGTCAATTCAATTCTTTATAATAGCGCTACACCTTTTAGATATAAAATCGTATCAATGTCGGAATACCCGAAAGTATATCGACCTTCCAAGGTGTCGATGATCCCATACAATGCCAGTCCTTTCAACCGTTTTGAAAGATGACACTTTTTTACCAGTGGAAGGACAATGTTAAATTTAACAATGGGATCGAGTTAACGTCCCGACTCGTTATATCTTTTCCTTCTAAATGACGTCTATACGGTGGATTTATATCATCAATCCCATAGCAAACTGTCTATTCGTTTCTAACATATTTTGATTAAAATCGAAACAGTTTATAAAATGTTTACCGAATGACAAGTTTGTCTTTCAATACAATGTCTTACAAGCTTCACCGCCCACCGAAATACAAGACCCTTACGAATTACTCTGTAGGCGTCCAGCGTGAAAATGATAGATTAAATTTCTTCTGTTACCCTTATTCAAGATATTCCATATCAATTCTTTTATATTTACTCCCAATCCCTTAATATTAATGAATTAACTCTCATTAGGGTGCGCCGAATAAGTCTGAACATGTCCAACGGGTGCGGTTATTCGTTTGTTTTAATATAATAGAACATATTAAAAGTATATACCCGATGACTGACGCGTCAGATCTAATTATAAATATTGCTGAACTCTGGGTTTACTCCGTTTGCAAAGACGTTGAAATGTGTATATATGGAGTAAATGATGCAGGAAAGGAATGGTGTTTCCTGTCAGTTGCAAACAGTGTAGATCCAGATCTCTAGACGCCCCATGATCACGGTCGGTACTGTTGGTCATTCAAAATATCTTCGCAAATTATACCTTTGCATACTGAATGGACCATTTCACTTTGACTATTCAGCACTCAAAGATTTAACCCTTTCCCTCTTCAATATTCATGGTAGACATGATGACATGACTATTTATTAGCTGATTTTTTTATGCTTTTCTTTACACCCTTCTTGGTAGAAAATATTAACTTTGAAAACATACAGCATACGACATTTTTTGCAAACAAATAGTTATAGAACAAACTCGATATCCGATTACGATTTATGCTTTTGCTTTAACACCCGACTGTTGAACACGCACTCTCCGTCATTTGTAAATGGTATAGAACCAGATGAAATGGCTCGCGGATCTAGGAGCCTCTGATTCGGGTCTACATAGTGCATCATTCGAAATCGCCTACTCAATTTAAGCCTTTGCTACTTAATGTCAATAGCGTGAAAATGATAGATTAAATTTCTCCTGTTACCCTTATTCAAGATATTCCATATCGATCTTTGATATTAATGAATAGATACTTACTGAGAGAAAATTATATCGATATATAGGTTTCAATAAAAAAAAGTCATTGCGTATATTTACACCATTTTTAGTAGAAAGGATTAACTTTGAAAACATGCAGCAGACGACATTTTTGCACACAAATAGTTATGGAACAAGCGCGATATCGGCTTATGATTTACACTTGCGCATTAACCCTTTAGTGTCGGACACGCCCTCTCTGACATTTGCAAACGGTATAGAACTAGATGAAATGGTTACCAGTTCTAGGAGCCTTTGATTCGGGTCTGCAAAGTGCATCATTCAAACTTATCTACTAAGTTTAAGCCTTTGCTACTAAATGTCAATGGACTGCTCTCGAGGGTTAATATTTGTAAGATTTTACGTTCTACAAGTATCGCATTATAACTCGTATTCCCTAAATTATCGTATAAGAGCTGGTTACCCGTATATAAGATATACTGTTACGTTAGACCCAAAACCAACCGAAAGAATATATGTATAAAAGTTTAAATACGTAGCACTTGACCAACTTTTCGATTATAGATATTTTCATCTTTTTACTTAGTTGATACAGCTTTGTAAACGGAGTAGACCCAGATCAATCAGTTCCTGTTGGAGCTTACATATCGAGCCGTCTCATCCGGATCTACTCTATTTGCAGATGCCTGAAAACGCATTTATATGAGGTAAAGGGATAAGGCACATAGAATCTAATTAGACGTGGTTCGGTTACCAACCGTTAATTTTAGCATTTAAAAATATATTGACCCGAGAGTGATTTGAAAATTATTACGACATAGCGATCGTTAAAGCCATACATGTATAAACAGCGCGAAAAAATTATGGTCAGAATCGTTTATCGAGACTAGAAGCGTTGGCTAACCCTTTCTATATTCTATATAGATGACATCATCGACTAACGAGGAATTTTCGGAAGCACCGGGGCCTGAGCTCAGTAGAGACCCCGATATCTGTTTCCCGCGGAAAACGAACATTTTATACAGCGGGAGTACCGATTGAAGAGGTGGTTTATATATAACGTTTATATAGTTTTAAGTATATTAAGTACAAATCTGGTAAATGTTCTGGACCCTAAGCAAACAAGAAGCGTTTTAAGCGAATGCCTTTAGCAGACGACAGAAGGGATCTTCTATAGAGTATATATATATATCGTCTGGGATAATAGTATATAATCTATTAGCATTGAGCGATGAGACTCGTGGGTATTCATTAGAGCAAAATAAAATTCGAACTATATCGCGAAATGAGTAAAGAATGTTACTAAAGTAGATTAGATGTCACTTTTGAGCAGATGCTTATTACACATAAATTCAATGGTAACATTGCACCGTTTACAAGCGGCCTATATCGTTGTGTACTCTGTCTCACTCTCTGTCTATCTATCTGTCTGACTATATGTCTGTCTGTCTCTCTATCTATCTCTCTAACTTGTATTTGCTCTATCTCGCTTATTCGGAGTGAAATGGGTTTGTTTCTTTCATCTCGTATCAACTTCTCGCGACGTTTTATATGTGATTGTCTTTTAGTTTGATTGTTTCCAAATATGAAAGAGAAGAGGGGGTGCCTCTTGAGGAGTAGGCGATGCCTCCTAAGAGGAGGAGGAGGAGTAGGCGATGTCGCCTAAGAGGAGGAAGGGGAGTAGGCGATGCCTCCTAAGAGGAGGAGGAGGAGGAGGAGGAGGAGTAGGCGATGCCTCCTAAGAGGAGGAGGAGGAGGAGGAGGAGTAGGCGATGCCTCCTAAGAGGAGGAGGAGGAGGAGGCGATGCCTCCTAAGAGGAGGAGGAGGAGGAGGAGGAGGAGGAGGCGATGCCTCCTAAGAGGAGGAGGAGGAGGAGGAGGAGTAGATGATGCCTCCTCCTCCTCCTCTTAGGAGGCATCGCCTACTCCTCCTCCTCCTCCTCCTCCTCTTAGGAGGCATCATCTACTCCTCCTCCTCCTCCTCCTCCTCCTCTTAGGAGGCATCGCCTCCTCCTCCTCCTCCTCCTCCTCTTAGGAGGCATCGCCTCCTCCTCCTCCTCCTCTTAGGAGGCATCGCCTACTCCTCCTCCTCCTCCTCCTCCTCTTAGGAGGCATCGCCTACTCCTCCTCCTCCTCCTCCTCCTCCTCTTAGGAGGCATCGCCTACTCCCCTTCCTCCTCTTAGGCGACATCGCCTACTCCTCCTCCTCCTCTTAGGAGGCATCGCCTACTCCTCAAGAGGCACCCCCTCTTCTCTTTCATATTTGGAAACAATCAAACTAAAAGACAATCACATATAAAACGTCGCGAGAAGTTGATACGAGATGAAAGAAACAAACCCATTTCACTCCGAATAAGCGAGATAGAGCAAATACAAGTTAGAGAGATAGATAGAGAGACAGACAGACATATAGTCAGACAGATAGATAGACAGAGAGTGAGACAGAGTACACAACGATATAGGCCGCTTGTAAACGGTGCAATGTTACCATTGAATTTATGTGTAATAAGCATCTGCTCAAAAGTGACATCTAATCTACTTTAGTAACATTCTTTACTCATTTCGCGATATAGTTCGAATTTTATTTTGCTCTAATGAATACCCACGAGTCTCATCGCTCAATGCTAATAGATTATATACTATTATCCCAGATGATATATATATATACTCTATAGAAGATCCCTTCTGTCGTCTGCTAAAGGCATTCGCTTAAAACGCTTCTTGTTTGCTTAGGGTCCAGAACATTTACCAGATTTGTACTTAATATACTTAAAACTATATAAACGTTATATATAAACCACCTCTTCAATCGGTACTCCCGCTGTATAAAATGTTCGTTTTCCGCGGGAAACAGATATCGGGGTCTCTACTGAGCTCAGGCCCCGGTGCTTCCGAAAATTCCTCGTTAGTCGATGATGTCATCTATATAGAATATAGAAAGGGTTAGCCAACGCTTCTAGTCTCGATAAACGATTCTGACCATAATTTTTTCGCGCTGTTTATACATGTATGGCTTTAACGATCGCTATGTCGTAATAATTTTCAAATCACTCTCGGGTCAATATATTTTTAAATGCTAAAATTAACGGTTGGTAACCGAACCACGTCTAATTAGATTCTATGTGCCTTATCCCTTTACCTCATATAAATGCGTTTTCAGGCATCTGCAAATAGAGTAGATCCGGATGAGACGGCTCGATATGTAAGCTCCAACAGGAACTGATTGATCTGGGTCTACTCCGTTTACAAAGCTGTATCAACTAAGTAAAAAGATGAAAATATCTATAATCGAAAAGTTGGTCAAGTGCTACGTATTTAAACTTTTATACATATATTCTTTCGGTTGGTTTTGGGTCTAACGTAACAGTATATCTTATATACGGGTAACCAGCTCTTATACGATAATTTAGGGAATACGAGTTATAATGCGATACTTGTAGAACGTAAAATCTTACAAATATTAACCCTCGAGAGCAGTCCATTGACATTTAGTAGCAAAGGCTTAAACTTAGTAGATAAGTTTGAATGATGCACTTTGCAGACCCGAATCAAAGGCTCCTAGAACTGGTAACCATTTCATCTAGTTCTATACCGTTTGCAAATGTCAGAGAGGGCGTGTCCGACACTAAAGGGTTAATGCGCAAGTGTAAATCATAAGCCGATATCGCGCTTGTTCCATAACTATTTGTGTGCAAAAATGTCGTCTGCTGCATGTTTTCAAAGTTAATCCTTTCTACTAAAAATGGTGTAAATATACGCAATGACTTTTTTTTTATTGAAACCTATATATCGATATAATTTTCTCTCAGTAAGTATCTATTCATTAATATCAAAGATCGATATGGAATATCTTGAATAAGGGTAACAGGAGAAATTTAATCTATCATTTTCACGCTATTGACATTAAGTAGCAAAGGCTTAAATTGAGTAGGCGATTTCGAATGATGCACTATGTAGACCCGAATCAGAGGCTCCTAGATCCGCGAGCCATTTCATCTGGTTCTATACCATTTACAAATGACGGAGAGTGCGTGTTCAACAGTCGGGTGTTAAAGCAAAAGCATAAATCGTAATCGGATATCGAGTTTGTTCTATAACTATTTGTTTGCAAAAAATGTCGTATGCTGTATGTTTTCAAAGTTAATATTTTCTACCAAGAAGGGTGTAAAGAAAAGCATAAAAAAATCAGCTAATAAATAGTCATGTCATCATGTCTACCATGAATATTGAAGAGGGAAAGGGTTAAATCTTTGAGTGCTGAATAGTCAAAGTGAAATGGTCCATTCAGTATGCAAAGGTATAATTTGCGAAGATATTTTGAATGACCAACAGTACCGACCGTGATCATGGGGCGTCTAGAGATCTGGATCTACACTGTTTGCAACTGACAGGAAACACCATTCCTTTCCTGCATCATTTACTCCATATATACACATTTCAACGTCTTTGCAAACGGAGTAAACCCAGAGTTCAGCAATATTTATAATTAGATCTGACGCGTCAGTCATCGGGTATATACTTTTAATATGTTCTATTATATTAAAACAAACGAATAACCGCACCCGTTGGACATGTTCAGACTTATTCGGCGCACCCTAATGAGAGTTAATTCATTAATATTAAGGGATTGGGAGTAAATATAAAAGAATTGATATGGAATATCTTGAATAAGGGTAACAGAAGAAATTTAATCTATCATTTTCACGCTGGACGCCTACAGAGTAATTCGTAAGGGTCTTGTATTTCGGTGGGCGGTGAAGCTTGTAAGACATTGTATTGAAAGACAAACTTGTCATTCGGTAAACATTTTATAAACTGTTTCGATTTTAATCAAAATATGTTAGAAACGAATAGACAGTTTGCTATGGGATTGATGATATAAATCCACCGTATAGACGTCATTTAGAAGGAAAAGATATAACGAGTCGGGACGTTAACTCGATCCCATTGTTAAATTTAACATTGTCCTTCCACTGGTAAAAAAGTGTCATCTTTCAAAACGGTTGAAAGGACTGGCATTGTATGGGATCATCGACACCTTGGAAGGTCGATATACTTTCGGGTATTCCGACATTGATACGATTTTATATCTAAAAGGTGTAGCGCTATTATAAAGAATTGAATTGACCTATTGTTCTAGGTCTTTGACAGGAATAATAAGAATATTCTTTATATTAAAACGGGTCCATAAATTGTAAATCGCTATTATAATGGTATATATAGAATATGGAGGTGAAACCGATCCTAAAGCCGATTATAAAGCCGGGTCTACGCTGTTTGCGAATGTCCTAAAAGGTTTTTTATAGTAAATGGCACCCGGCAACGGTGGAATGCGGGATGGGACCCAGCAACTGTGGAATGTGGGATGGTCGGAGTGACCTCCGTTGTTGTTGGGCGGTGTCATACGATTCCGTCCCTATTGTTCTAGGGCTCTATTAGGCTCTAGTCTTAGGAATGCGGGATGGTCAGCGTGACCTCTATGGATTGTGCTAGTCTATTGTTAGGTCACGGTCAATGAGCGTGACCCCCTGCGCATTGTTCTTAGGCAGTCATAGTATACCCTCCCATTGTGACGTCATAGGTCACGTGACAGCAGCAGTAGCAGCAGGGGCAGCAGGCATTCTCCCCAACGCCTCGCACTATACTACTGTTATTCTAGGGATTGTCACAGTTATTATGCTATGTTTTACATGTTGTCCTGTGTTCACCGTCGTCTATGTTGTGGGTAAGTCCAGCGGGGATACTTTATTTACAATATTTGTAAAGCTAGGGTGACTTTGAGAGAAGTGCGAGGTTAGGACGTCCGTAAACCGGTTTAAACCCCCAGTGGTGTTTTTGCTGCTGACCGTGCCAAGGCGGTACTCTCTTTGTCACCCTTCCTTTTGTTTGCCTTGCGTCTTTGTGCTTGTGGTTTGTTCATGTTGTGGAACGTTTGTCCCTGGTTCTTGTGTCTCTTTTAGTGTTTTCTGTGTTCATTTCGTGTGTGTGTGTGTGCGTTTGGATGTGTGGTTGTGTGTGTGTGTGTGTGTGTGTGTGTGTGTGTGTCATACTGTCTATCGGTGTTTTGGTGGTGGTTGCGTCTTGCATGTGGCTTTGCCTACTTGACTTTACTACTTTTCCATTAGTACAACCGACATAGCAGCGAAGAAGACAAACACGTGTTAGCAATCACTTTTCTAATTCTCTGACGCACTAATTTACACATTACTTGTCATCGCAAAACGAATACACTCCTATGACACCGTTGTTTACAGAAAACGTTCTAAATTGGCTTTGAATTTTATAAAATAAAAAACAGGGTGTTTGTACGGCAAATAGGTAAATGTGTTCTGAAGGCTGTTCGGCGAATAGTTTCCAATGTGTACGGCGAATAGTAATTTATATTTACTTTTACGAAGACTGTTCGGCGAATAGCTTGTGTGGTGTGCGTTAAAATAAATAAGTTAATAATAATATTATTACATCTAACTAATAACTTCTAAAGACAGAGACATAATGCATACTAATTATAATTAATAAATCATATATGCAATATTTATGCAAGAATAATGCATCAATTTTGTGTAATGTAAAATTTTCAAGTGGGGTTTTCTATTTTTCAAAAACTAAAATAATTTGGTCTATAAATTGACACATTTAATGTCATAAACAAACAGCAGATGCTACTGGATCTACTCGGTTTGCAAAATGAGTTTATATGAAGAAGAGCATTAATGATTTAATCATGACTTCTGTAACCAAGGTTTCTCTAGAGAAAATATACTCATCGTGTGAACTCGAGTACTCGAGATTCTTAGTCAAATAATTTACTGCGGCACGATAAAAGCCGGTTTGCATAGCAATGCTGTAGAAGTGTTGATATAGGTCATCTACAGTCTGTGGAATACGAGGGCTGATTGATAAGCCGAGAGCTTTGTATTGAAGGAGTTGGAGTCTTAAGCAGGGATGTCCTTTTTCTGCCCTACTATTCCCCGAGTATTTAAGGCTGTGCACCCGAAGACTAATGTCATGTGGTCAGTTTATGCCAAAGAGGCAGCACTCTCAAGTTAACAAGGTACTTGATTGGTGTGTGCGTTGGTGCGTTTGCGAGTGTGTGTGTGTGTGTGTGTGTGTGTGTGTGTGTGTGTGTGTGTGTGTGTGTGTGTGTGTGTGTGTGTGTGTGTGTGTGTGTGGTGTGTGTGTGTGTGTGTGTGTGTGTGTGTGTGTGTGTGCGTGCGTGCGTGCGTGCGTGTGTGCGTGTGTGGTTTATTAAAATATTGGCTTTTGAAATCATTGTTTACGCAGGGGATTCTCTCATTGCAAGTAATATAGCAGAATTCCTTGTTTTGACCAAACACCAGTTTTCCAAATAAAAATTGATTAATAAACTACATGTAATTCTTTCTTCATTCAATAATGTACCCACTTTGGGGTAATGCGGTGTACACACATGTGTATGCATACATGTACAAGGTTGTGTGGGCGGCGCAAGATTCATATATACTGTGCAAATAAATTTGATATAGTGACAACCAGAATCAGTAACTTGAGTTTTGTGTGTACATTCCAGTCATAAAGCTGGAAACGTATTCATGAACATCCAGAGGTGATACACTTAAGGGTAAAGAATATAATTTCAATTTGAATGAGCACATTGATCAACTCTAAAGTAATGTTCCTTAATAGTTAAGTAGTCTATCAAGCTAATTTAACTCACGGATCATTGTTCGACACAGTCGGTTCAGGATCACTCCTATTCAACCCTTTTCTTTCGAAAAATGTTGAAGCTATTCGCGGGACCCCAAAAATCAGCAGAAACCCGCCGTACACAATCCTACATATGAATTTTGTAATATCTCTCACACAATGTATGGAAAGATACAATATTGGTTCATGAAACAAAACAACCATATACTTCGATTCGGCAGTTAATTCGTGAATATACAAATACACGTTTCCTTTAATAAGACCCAAATATCAAGCGGCGTTGACTTTTCCTCGCTACTAGGGAAGCACTTTACAGGTTAAATATTCTGATATTGCCAAATTATGCAAGAGTTTAAACTCTGAGTGAAGTAATCAAATATTCATGGACCCAGGAGCGCTTTATCTATGATGATTAAGATAATGAGAGCACAAATAATAAAGGATTGTCTTACGTGGTGTTGGTCAGTTTTATCACTTTCTTCGCTTCGCTTAGTAGTTTTACCTAGCTATTTCCGGAGTTGTTGACAGGCAGTGAGTAGGTCAATCTAAAAATAGAAACTCGGCAGACCGTTACCACTGTCTGTCAACAACACCGGAAATAGCTACTAGGGTTTAAAGTTTAAGCTCTTGCATAAGTTGGCAATATCAGAATACTTAACCTGTAAAATGCTTCCCTAGTAGTAGTAAACGCCACTTGATATTTAGGTCTTATTTAAGGAAACTTGTATTTGTATATTCATGAATTAACTGCCGAATCGAAGCATATGATTGTTTTGTTGTACCAATCATTGTATCGTTCCATACATTGTGCGAGAAGATATTACAAAATTCATAAGTAGTTGTGTAAGAATTGTGTACGGCGAATAGTTGGTACGGTGTACGGCGAATAGCATTTTTTTGTGATGTTTAGTGTACGGCGAATAACATTAATAGGTTACTTAACAATTTAAGAACATTGCTTTAGATTTGGTCCATGTGCTCATTCAAGTTGAAGTTCTATTCTTATGTGTGTGAATGTGTGTGTCATGCTGTCTATCGGTGTTTTGGTGGTGGTTGCGTCTTGTATATGGCTTTGCCTGCTTGGTTTTAATACTTTTCCATTAAGTAAATTACTTATAGATTTTCATGAATACACATCTTTAAGGAGCGTAACCAATCCAAGTATAGTTTAAACACCGTTGCTACAGGGGCCCGGGGGCTTCCCCCCCACCCCCGGGAAAATTTAGAATTGAGTGGTATCAAAAAGTGACTTTTACTGAGGCGTCAATAGGAGGAGTGGGTTAAATCTTACATGATAAGGTAGAACGTTCATCAAAGTCTATCCCTACTTGGCCTTCTAGTGTTGTTCCATTTTGGCCATTCTAATGTTTTCACCTATCAGATTGATGTTACACACGTGCGTAAATGCGTGTCGTTACGCCCCTGTCTTTAGAAGTTGGCCTGTAGTCTTCGCGGCTGACGTTGAAATGTTTGATCCACTGCAAGCGCACTTCTTCACTGTGAGAAATGGTGTGCAGTTTTAAAGGCTCCCAACACGGTCAGTTTTTATGCAGATTTTTTTCTCCTTACCGTTGCACCATTGATAAAGTTTCTTTTGATTGGGCTGCGAAAGCAGCCCAAACTTATACGGCTTTGAATTTGGACCATGCGTTTCTGCGTTCCTGTGTTTCTATAAAAGCCAATATTTTTTAATAACTATGGGTTACTGTGAGACAAGCTTTTATTTACATACATTCATTTATTTTATTTATTTTGATTCATACATTGTTCTCAGCGGGGGCAATATTTTTGTCGAGATTATTTGTTTCTTTTATGCCAGTGAAAATGCTAGTGTATTAGGTATAAATGATTTAAAAGCACATCCACAGTGATAACAGTCAGCATCGTCGAAGGGTTATAACGGTGGCCTAGGAAATGTGAGGTCGTGGGTTCGATCCTTGGTAGAAGCTGACTTTTTTTCTCTCATTTTATTTGTTAGCACCCTTAGTTTACGTGCTTTTGGTTTAAAACCAATTTTGTACAAAATATTGTAAAAATATCAGGCCTTTGTTTGAATTTTGTCTTTAGTAAAGTTGTTTAGCTGGGACCATTTACTCGTGGTTTTGTTGACCGTTTTGAATATTTCACCATTATGCATGAATACCATTGATCTGTGACGTAATGTGCATTATTGGTGTCATACACAGGTATTGTGCATCATGGCTCATTAAATCATTCCCCCGTTTCTGCTGTTAATTTATACAGTCATGTTTTCCACATGTATATGTTAATTAAAACTTCTAAACAATATTGCTCCCTTTTTTCTTCTATCCTGATTAAAGACATGTTACGCAGCCATTTTACGCTTGCGTAAAACCTTGCTTGTTGTTATTGCAATAAAAAGTAGCACATTACTTCCCTGAACTACTTTTGTATGGCATTATAACATATAGTCTATACAAATTCCTAAAATATCGGTCATAAAACAAATCCACACAACCTAAAATTTTCATTAATCAGCAAAACTTAACACTACCATTATGACGGAGATTATTCACGAGCAATTAATCTGTAATCATTATGTGCATATCCGTCAACACCGAATGTAGCGCAAGAGTAGATGTTGATACTCTGCCATTTGTTCCTTCTAAAAATTTGCTATTGCACAACCTACAATTCTAGATCAATGGCATTTTTATAAAAGTACAAAAATGAGTCATGCAGGAAATACCACATACAGAACAAACACTCGCCCGAACAGCAACACAAGGAAACAGCAAATGTACATGGGTAGAAAAAACAACAAGAGACGCACAAAGACAAAACAAACATTCAATAGGAGGAAGATGGAAGTACCGCCTTGGAACGGTCAGTGACAAAAGTCAAGCATAATGGTGTCAGTTTATTGTCCTCGCACTGACCTTAGGGAACGACTATAAATAAAGTTTAGCAGTAAAATGCAGCACACCCCGCAAACTACTTGCCGAGCACAGTCTTCAGAACAGTAAAATATATTACCATTCGCCGTACACATCAGAAGCTATTCTCCGTACAATATTCATTCCACATGTACATATTTGCCGTACGCACACCTTGTTTTTGTTTTATAAAATTCAAAGCTATTTTCGATCATATTCTGAAATTAACGCTGGCATAAGAGTGTATTCACTGTGTGATGGCAAGGCATTGTGAAATCGTGTGCTAGAGGATTAGAAAAGCGATTGCGAACACGTTTTTGACCTCTTCACTGCTATATCGGTTGTACTAATCCGCGAATAATGCACTCAAAATTATTTACATACGTGAATTGGAATTGATCAGAATTTTTTAAATCATAGGTTGATTTATCTAGAATATGCTAGAATATGTCATAATCTATATAGATATATCGAATTACTAATCCACAGTCAATCAACGTTCGCCTTACTTAGTACTTTTACTTAGCTATTTCCGGTGTTGTTGATAGACAGTGGTTACTCGAATTTTATACGGAATGCAAAAATCATTGCACTTTGTTCTTGGATAAAATAATAATGTATACAATGTATTTGAATTAAAATATCGACGTTCTGGATTCAACTGATCTTTTTATTCAAATTCAACCACGTTTTCTATATACCTTTATTTAAAATGTTTGTTTAGCTAGGGTGACTTTGAGATAAGTGTGAGGTTAGGACGTCTGTAAACCGGTTTAAACTCCCAGTGGTGATTTTGCAACTGACCGTGCCAAGGCGGTTCTCTCTTTGTCACCCTTACTTTTGTTTGTCTTGTGTCTTTGTGCTTGTGTTTTGTTCATTTTTGTCGCTGGTGCTCGTATATTTGTTGGTGTTTTATGTGTTCTTCTCGTGTGTTTGCGTGTGTTAGGTTGTGTGTTAGGCATGCTGTCTATTGATGTGTTGGTGGTGATTGCGGCTTGTATGTGACTTTCTATTGTATGTGTGTATGAGTATAAATTGCTATGCTTTCTGTAGGTGTTTCGTAGATGGTGGCATTTTGTGTGTGGCTTTTTCTGCATAACTTTTCTACTTTTTCATTTTTTCTTCTATAAATTCTTTTATATTCAAGCTCCGTATTGGTTAATGATAGTTTGGCTGCGTGTTTCTTTATAATCAAAACTCGCGCATGCGAATAGCCACAACTCGTCCCGCCCGGTTACGGCGATGTTCTTTTTAGCTCACCTGAGCCAAAAGCTCAAGGTGAGCTATTGTGACCGCCTGTCGTCCGTCGTCCGTCTGTCCGTCTGTCTGTGCGTTCACTTTTATTTCAAATGACTTCTCCTAAACAACTGGGAGGATTTCAACCAAATTTCACAGAAATGTACCTGAGGGTATCCTCTATCAAGTTTGTTCAAATCATGACCCCCGAGCAAAAAATGGCCCCGCTTTTTTTAAATCTTTAAAAATCTTTTTCTCTGAAACAACAATTTCTAGAGCTTTGATATTTGGTATATAGCATCATCTAATAGTCCTTTACCAAGTTTGTTCAAATGATGACCCCCGGGCCAAAAATGGTCCTACCCTGGGGCTTGTAGTATTTACATAGACTGATATAGACCACCCTTCAGAATTTATATACGGAAACCTTTAAAAAATCTTTTTGTCTGAAACCACATAATCTAGAGCTAAGATATTTGGTATGAAGCATCACCTAATATACCACTACCAGGCATGTTCAAATAATGACCACTGGGTCAAAAATGGTCTCACCCTGGGGTTTTATGCTACTTGACATCAGAATCTGTAACAGATAAAAAGTGTCCCCTTAGCAAATTCCTCACAGTTATTTCCCTTGTCCCATCAGCATAGCCATAAGGGACAAAGGGAGATAACTGCATTGGAGTTCTAGTACCTCCAGAATAGTGATTCTATTTATAAGTATTTATAATAAAACATGGAAGGTGGATCAGTGTAGCTGTTTTAGAAGGCATAGAAACAGATCTATCAAATTCCATTAGCAAACAGCAGACCCTGATCCTATAGGAGCCACCTTATCTGGGTCTACTCTGTTTGCAGATGCATGAAAACAAGTTTATATGAGGGGAATTAATAGACTTCTTCAGATCCTAAACTGCAGTTCAAAGGTTACAGCGCTGGGCAGTAAAATCTCTCCAGGTCAATGCATAACTTTAACTCTTTGCACGCTAGTGGTTAAACTGTGATTACCTATGCAACCAGTTTGGATCCAGATGAGAGGCCGCAGAATGCGGCGTCTCATCAGGATCCAAACTGTTTGTCATCTTAACCATATTTTTGCAAAAAAATGAAAGTCAGTTTATTTTAAAAATTGAAGCAGATGACGATAACTTTTTGTTGCAGACGAAACATTAAAGGCATTTTGAAAGGGATGTTGACCCATTAACCCCATAGTGTGTAGTGTGAGTGATAGCTAGATGTTATCATGGTGTTTTTCAATGTCTCTCAAATTAGATGTGGGAGATATTGGAAATCCATAGCTAAGAGTAACACCTATTCAGCCTATCAAGGAAAATGATCATCATCTAGACTTTTGATCTGGGTCCAAACCCGACTGATTTAAGTCATGGTAATGTTTAAGAAAACTGTGAAAACATGATTTTGCAATGGCCAAACTGATATCAGTCATGGTAATTCGTAAGAAAACATGATTATGCATTTGCCCCCCTTACAATGATATGTGTCAAAATTACTACTGTGGATTAAGTCTACTGCCCCAAAAAGCATCTTAAATATAACTTCTTTTTATAAAATTTGATGACAACACATTTAAAAGTCATAAAATGTCTGAATCTTGTATGATATTAATGAAATAACTGAGTAAATATAACTAAATTATAACAGTAGACGTACCTCTTCTCAATTACAATTGTTAAAAATACTAATGACCCGTTTAATTGACTTATCATCAGATAATCACACCTAGAGCTAGAATTATCTCTAAACACCTATTAACCCTTTACCTGTTTGCTTTGACAAAAATGATCTGGGACTACTCTGTTTGCTAATGCGTAAAAAATGTTACTTCCATAAAGAGAAGTTTTAGCTTTGATAAAAACTGTAAAATCAAATTTATATCTTGTCAAATCTAAACAGATCAGACCCTGTTCAGACAGCTTCTATAGCAGCCGTCTGATCTAGTCTACTCTTATTTTTAATGCGTAAAACACATAATTTCTCTGAAGAGAAGTTTTTGCTTTGAGAAAAACTGTAGAATCAGATCTATATTATGTCAAAAGAAACAGAGAAGATCCAGATCATACAGCTTCCGTAGGAGTCGTCTGATCTGGGTCTACTCTGTTTGCTAATGCATAAAACAGCTTTATATGAGGGAAAGGGTTAAAAGATTTTTAAAGATATTTTTATTGGTCATTTCACACAAAAACTGGCATTATGTACTGTCTAGCACTTTATTTGCCTATAAACCTGGATCAAGGTATAATTGCATAGCTTTATTGACGTCATTTGAATTTCTCAAAGACCAGTAAAGGCAATTTGAGCTAAGGCAAAAATGGCACAGGTTGTAAACAGTTTAGATCTTGGTCAGCCAGTCACTTGGTATTAGATCTGAATCCAGTTCAAGTTTATTCAGCAGTGAAAGGGTGAAAGCAGTGCACTAAGCTTCTTTCATC
Organism: Azorinus chamasolen; assembly: GCA_963576725.1. Classification (NCBI taxonomy): domain Eukaryota; kingdom Metazoa; phylum Mollusca; class Bivalvia; order Cardiida; family Solecurtidae; genus Azorinus; species Azorinus chamasolen. Next base: position 3,152,654 of record OY755248.1, on the reverse strand, counting down.
TGCTAGAAATGTTGTGCACTGAAAAATTAACATGTCAATATATTACTGTGACTCAGGTGAGCGATATAGGGCCAATGGCCCTCTTGTTTCTATCCCAATTATGATAAATTGTAAACCACCCCAGAATACGCTGACATCCAATTCCAACACTGTAGATCGGCCTTATGGTCCCTCCAATAAGTCAGCTGATTTGTTCATCTATTCAGCGGCTAGCTTACTATTTTCACTCTTGTTCTCGTTTTCTACCATTCAGAAACTATGCTACATTGTAATTTGCATATGACCTACTAGTACCATGCATTTAACTGTTAACTGTAATTTCATTATTTAATACCTTGACTGGCATATATCCTTTTATAATGGCTCTACACATGGCCAAACTATGTAAAACTTAGATATACAGTCTGCTAATGTGTCGAAATTTACGACCTATTAGTTATTTCAAAACACCATGTGTTATGATAATTAGCTGATTCGGCCTCTCAAATCGAAATCAATGCAATCGATCCCTATTAACCAAACCACGCAAAATGTAAGGCATTCTGTAATACAGACATTTTCTATAAACTTCTCATATTTCAGTCAAAACGCCTTATAATACTGAAATTCATTATTTACGCAGATATTTAGCATGGAAGACTGTCGACTGTCGAAAGTTTTGTTCTTAAAATGAACATTGCTGGGACATTCCCATAAAATCAAAGCACAGATGTACTGGTGACGATTTCAAAATGAAAGTTGTATTAAATTGGGATTTAAAGAATTCAGACACACGAAATTGTGATGGTAGTGAAAATGTAACAATTGTTATTAATAATAACTAGTGATAATATAACTAGAAGTAATAAACTTCAATAGTATGAAATATATGAGTATATTGTAGTAAGAAACAATATGTAGACAAATATAAACAATAGGATCAGTATTAATTATCTTCAAATACAATTTTATAAGTTTATTTGTCTGAATGTAGTAAAATACTTGTTTATTACAAATGTAAACAGATCCAAGAATTTTAGGTCACTACTAAATCATATACTGAATTGAGAATATTTAGTTGTAACAGATTGTCAAATTATCAAATATTCTTATTAAGTTGTTATAGATGAGTATCATGGCAAATCCAACATTCTAAAAATAGAATATATATTCCAAACATTTGTATTCTAGTTTATGGTCTCTTGTAGATGAATGATGAACTTATTTGTAAACAATACGCTCGAAAATATATCAGTTGTCTTTACAACTGTACTTGTCATAGTGTCAATCCCCCTTTACTGTCTCATCTCTTTCCGGATTCATATTCTGCCATTTTTTCATTTTCATTTTCGTGGAATTGATAGCCTTTGATAATAAGTGCTTCACTTTGATATAGCGGAATATTTCATTCACAAATGAGTAAAAGGCGTGCATCTAAGATAATGTAGTTTCAAATTCAACGAATTTGAAACCATCAAAAGTAGAAACTAATCGATATCTCCGAAAAAGTTTGACATATTCAAGCAGTTTTTTCACAATTCTCCGGTTTCGTCAAACTGGGAAAAGTATAACTATAAATCACCATTTCAGATAACAGCAACAATAATAATAATTATCTTCATCGTCTTCATCCAAAGACCAATGATAACACGCTAGATATCATAGGTCTTCGCTTCATCATTTAAGATTTAAATAAAAAAAAGTATAAATAAAATCACTTTAACAATAGTATAAATCAAAGCGTAACAGACACTGCAGTATTCTTTGTATGGGAACAATGTTTTGAAAATCAAATCTCTGATATTTGGCATACAGTAGCGGGTCTTGAAGGGAAAGGTATAGATCTAACACTCTCCCTAGTGGGTGATGGAGTTGCAGCTGACATTTCAGCTGTTTCCCGCAATGCTTATCAAACTGACCACTCGGAATTGCTTTCGAACTTATAGGTGTAATTACCTAATGGCTTGCATATGGTCATTCGAAGCGCACTGTTTTATTCATTAAGTATCCTCTGGCAGAATAATTTCATTCACATGATTTCGCATTGAACCTAATATTTCCATATTTGTGCGCACTCCTTACACATAGCTATGTTTTGTGGATTTTCTTACACATATTAAACCAAAGTTAATGCTATGAAGCCTTTTCTTGGCAGAAATAGTATACCTTGATTGTTTCCGGATGTCATGTTAATAAACGCCTTTTGAATCTATCGAATGAACGTCATTTACTTATACTAGAGTGTCATGCGGAATGGCGGGTGTCAGGTCGGCGAGAGTAGCATGTGTCCGACGCGAGAATTACACCTATAACTTTGAATCCATTTGCTTACGCAAAAATACAAAAAAAACCATTAAATGTAAGTATAATAAATTCTCACAAATTTAAAAATGTTATAAATACTATAAATAAATAAATAATAATAATAATTAAAATACCAGCAAACTGGTGCTACACTTTATATCATTTCCTAACCATTTATATCGTACTTACCCCCTTATGGTAATGATTGCTGAGCATTATTATCAGTTTGCCGAAACCACCATTTAACTTTCAAATGTATATTATCATTTTGCTATCGATTTAATACCACATTTGATCATAAATTCCACTCTGACGAGCATGCCGTTTGCCGAAATCACCATAATTCATTGGTATTGCCATATGAAATAAAGAAAAAGGTTGTTTAAGTATAGTAGTCTAGAGTAGTGACATTAATAGTCTTGATAACTATCCCGGACCACAGCACCGCTGCTCTTGTGTTTGGCTCTCTGTGATATAAAGCTACTTACTGAAGGTTATTGCTACGGCTTCATCACCCGGGGCTTCGGATCGTTGAAGTAGGTTGATGTTTCTAACTTTATATTGTTTCAAAATACATGTACATGTAGATTCGGTCAATGATGTCACTAACGATGATGCACAAAAGTCGATTAATGCGTTAATCTTGGCTTGATAAATACCGTTCTTTAAGTAATTACAGACTCCGCACAAAAAACAAAAAAACAAATTCTATATGCTTTATTATTATGTTCTTTTGCACGCCTCTCTGCTTGTACAATAACAAGTAACCCTTCTTATATTTTAGTTCCCTGTACTAATAGAATCTCCAAACATTGCAATTAATATGGCAGATATTTAATATCATTATTGTTTTGTGTTATTGTTTATTTCAATATTTGGATTCCGCTGAATATATCTTTTTAAAGATATTTCTTGTTTTTCAATAATTTCATTCAGTTACTGTTATAATGAAGGCACGTCTATAAGATATTATATGTAAAGTACCTAGTTATAGTCTACTTTCAGTCCGAATGACCGCTCAGCCGAATGTACTTTTGTATAATAATTCTATATTTACCATCAGTACTTTTTTGTTAATAATAAGATAAAATAGAAGTGTGACCCCGAATACTTACATCAATTACGCAATGTGAGACGTCGGGGTTCGCAGCGGGGTATTTAATGATTTGTGCTACTCTATGGAACAAAGACCCTTATCAAACTGCCTTTGAGGGAGCCTTTATTATGTTATCAAAATGGAGTCTTCGGGATATGAAAGGAAGCATCAAATAACACATGCCGATTGATGTCAACTCATGTCAGAGTTTACCTGTTCAGTACTCATCTAAGAGACCAGCCATAAATATTCAGTAGCTTGATTTTTACAGTGTTTAACCTTCGAAGGATTTGTTTTGCTTTGTGCCATTTATAAGCAGAACAATCTTCTATACTCTAATCATAGGCGTCAGCTTTGTCTCAAAACTCCACAAACTTCCACTCCAAATGTTTCAAGACGTCAGGTTAGGGAACTTTTAACATATTTTAGACATATTTCATGAGCCGGACAGGTGCCAGGCGTATAAAAAGTTTTACTGACAAAGTATGATGTCTTAATGTTTTTGAAGATGTTAATCAGTAGTATTTATGAAATGGTCACGCGCCTGACACCTATGGTTCTTACAGGATTTACACTGGGTTTACCTGACACCTGTTTGCAACAACGTCAAAAGGTGTCTCTATAAGGTAACGGGATAACCCATTCCTTTATTTGCGGAGGTTCATAACTTATGTTGGTCGAACTTAAATTGTAACCCGACCCTTTTTAATGAAATGATATATGAAATTAAATACAGCAGAACCCATCTAATGCGACCACTTGATAAATAGACATGGATGTCTTTATAAGCAGGTGGTTGCTTAATTACTTTTGTCCTACATTAAGCTACCACCTGCATCTAGTTAATGGAACTATACCTCTTTTAGGTGGTCGCATTAGCGGGGTTTTACTGTATGTCCATACTATGTACTGTATATACCCATTCCCTCCTACTGACACTTTTTAACGCCTCTCTCTCTATATTTTTAAATCATTGTCATAAGATAAATAGAGCCCTTGCTCCTAAGGAGCAACTGCTCTGTTTATCATACTAATTTCAAAACTACACAATTCACAAATTTCCCTTTCTCTAGTAAATGCTCATTTTCAGTAGATTTTTTCAAAAAGGTTGTATCTAAATAACTTACGAGGTATACGTAATGGATCAACAATACGACTTTATATCGGTGTTTGATCAGGTTCAAGGCTATTTGATATTCAGGAAATTTTTTCTTTAAAATGTATTATGAAGCAGATAAACCTTTGAACAGATATTAAATGTGGATTAAAGCTTTATAGGAGCTATTTAATCTGGATCTGCTCTATTTCCAAAGGTCAAAAACAAGATGGACTAGATGGTCCTGATATCGCTCACCAGACAATCAGAGGAGGAGATTTTCAACGTTTTCGCTATATGTTTCTTGAAAACCTACCCAACCCTATGGCGGGGCTAATTTGGACCCAATGGGCATACATGTAATTTAATATATTACTTTTGTAGAGGACCTGAACATGATGCTATGTGCCAAACATGAAAGCTGAGAACCTTCCTGTTTCAGGAGAAAATTTTCTCACTCCATGTAGATGTTTACTGGCCACCCCTGGGGTTGGGCCAATTTTGACCCCAGGGGCATAAATTATAAAAAGAAACTTGTAGAGGACCTGAACGTGATGCTATGTGCCATAATTTATATAACTTTTGTAGAGGACATGAACACGATGCTTTTTGTCAAATATGAAAGCTAAGAACCTTCCAGTTTCAGGAGACTATTTTCAAATGTTTCACTATATACTATATATGCTTCTATTGAAAACTGACCAACCCTGGGGCGGGGCCAATTTTGACCCATGAGGCATAATTTATAAAAAAAAACCGACTTGTAGAGGACATGAACATGATGCTATGTGCCAAATATGAAAGCTAAGAACCTTCCATTTTCAGGGGAGAAGATTTTAAATGTTTCACTATGTATATGTTTCTATTGAAACGAACCATCCCCGGGTCGGGGACCCCAGGGGCATAATTTATATAACTTTTGTAGAGGACCTGGACATGATGATATGTGCCAAGTATGAAAGCTGAGAACCTTTCAGTTTCAGAGGAGAAGATTTTCAAAATTTTACTCTATATATGTTTGTATTGAAAAGTGGATCATGGATCTAAATATTGCCTATGAGGTAATGGGTTAACGACCGCCGTTGATACTAATTTGAATGTCCGATGTAGATGGGGTGTACTGTATAATAACCTTCTTATAATGACAGGTAAAAACTCTTTCACTGGTTCGTAAAGCTGAATACTTAAATTTGGTCCAGTATTTTGTAACTTTTAAGTTAAACTGACATAGTAACAAATAGGGTAGACCCTAATCAAACGGCTCCTTCTGAGTTTGCACTCGTCGCCTAAGTTTGTACCGTATAACTCCACTAAATTGGAATACAAGTTGAGAAGAATTTAGATTCTTTTAGGGAGGTGACTGCTTAATGCAAGGTGAAAGTGATGCAGAAAGCATCCTGCATTAAGCAGTCACCTTTCTCCAAGATTTATATGTATACTAACTTTAACAGCTGGTTTAGGAGTTTAACTTTATCTTCGAATATTTAGTATAATAAGGGTAGATTGAAATAAACACAAACATGCATAATACAAATTATGTTTTTTATGTAATATATACTTTATTTTTTCTTCAAAAATTCCATATATTCAACTTTATGTTGCTTTATAACATTTACCAGACCTGTCCCAATCATTTCAAAAACAAGTATATTTTTCATTCGAAAGGGCTCTTGTAATATGTAGTAGAGCAATGAATTCCTAGATTGACAAAGGTTTTGTCAATGCAAACCTAGGTAAACAAACGGTATGCCAATGTAAATCTAGATAAACAAATAGTGTATCGATATAAACCTAGGTTGACAAAGGTTCGGTCAATAACAAAGGATAGGCCAATCTAAACCTAGGTTAACAAATGGTAGATCAATGTAAACCTAGTTTAACAAAGCATAAACTAAGGTTAACAAATGTTTAGCCAAGGTAAATGTAAATCTAGGTTAACAAATGTTTGGCCAATGTAAATCTAGGTTAACAAACGTTTGACCAATGTAAATCTAGGTAAACAAAGGGTAAGTCAATGTAAACCTAGATTTAATGTGAACATTGCATGGTTTACTCTCTAACACATCTCGTGTCAATAACACAACCAAGCACAGGCTCATTGGCAGCTTGGTTCCTGTTCAGATGTAAGTAATGCCATGAATTCAAATCTAACCAAACTAGATTGATTGAAATTTTTGAAAAATCATAATCGTGTATTCAGGAAACTTGAAAGAGATGTCAAGTAAAAATCGATTTTCAACACTGATTTTGGGAGCATTACATTGTGTTTATGTGGAAACAAAATAACTTTTAGCAGTTGGCACAAAACTGAATAACACAATTACGACTTATTAAATGATTTGTTTATCCTTAACTCTTCGCAAATATAACAATAAGCCCAGTTATATGCATGATGTTATCTATATAACAATAAGCCCAGTTATATGCACGATGTTATCTATATAACAATAAGCTCAGTTATATGCATGATGTTATCTATATAACAATAAGCCCAGTTATATGCATGATGTTATCTATATAACAATAAGCCCAGTTATATGCATGATGTTATCTATATAACAATAAGCCCAGTTATATGCATGATGTTATCTATATAACAATAAGCCCAGTTATATGCATGATGTTACCATTTCTTACATTAACAGCTATCAGCTATAGGGTTTGGGTTCTGAAGAGTTTCAAATGTTGAAAAATGTCACACAATCATTTACAATGCTCTACTTATGGGAAAGACAAATCCACAATACGAACAGGTGATAAAATGACTATATGATCTACTTCTATCTGACATCAACAGAGAAGAATATATAAAAATACCAACAAGTTGCATTAAAATGTAACAATAAAGACAAATCAACAAAAAAAAATTAAAACAATTTTTCTTCTTTAAAAATGCTGTTCACTCAGGCATCAACTCAGGCATAGCAAAGGGAAAAAACTCTGTAAGAATATTCACATCATATAACATGCAGCTCGTGTTATGAAAATCAAAACATTTAACAACTTGATTTTTTTTACCACAAACGTTCTTTATACAAACATGTAATTTGACACATAAAACAGATAATTTATGCAATGTTTATCTTGATCCTGTGTTTTATGTTTTATTGGAATCACATTTATATCATTGGAAACCTTAGGAAGTTTTACTTAAAACAAATAGATGAATTTATCAATCACCAAGTGTCTTACTTAATCACTGCAAGATCAACTGATGGTCAGTCAATTTTAACCCTTTCCCTGTTCTATATTTATTTCAAATTTCAATACCTATTAAATATGTATGGCCAATATAGTTACAAGGAGGTGGAACAGTGTAACCATTTTTGAAAGTAAAGAAACATATCTATCAAATTCAATTAGTAAACAGAGCAGACCTTGATAAGACGGATTCTGTAGGAGCCGTCTGATTTGAGTCTACTCTGTTTGCAAATGTGAAAACATATTTACTGTGTGACCAGTCTGCTGAGTTTGCTTACAATTGTTACATATCTTACTCTCTATTTTTATTAGATATGGCAATAAATGCCTCATGTTTTCCTTCATTCAATTTCATTCAAACATAAATCATTTGTCTCCTCCATTCCAGTTTTAAATCAGAAAACAAACTCAAAAATAGGAGTCGAATGTCACTTTACTTCATTTTTATTAATCTGTGCAGATCAGCATACATACCCAAAACACAGAACACTGAGCAGTACATCAGACACACCCCTGTATAAAAATATTCGCATACTAGGTATCTTACCATTTTCAGTATCATCAACTTCCAGTACGCTAAAATTACATCCACAGTACAACGCCTATAAACTGAAATATTTAAAACTAGGAAAATTAATACTTAATACACCAACTCTGCGAAACAGGACGTACACTGTATACTGAAACGTCCGGTTAGAAGCGTCCTACTGTACATGTGACTCAACAGTATATCAAAATCTGACGGCTAACACGGAAAACCTTCTAGAATAAAGTCGTCAAAAAGCCGAACTAGGCCAGCTAGGTACATGTACAATAAGGGTACCGTGAGCCTTACAAGCGAGACGATGAAAAATAGTTGTGTTTACCAAGTAAATACATATAGGAGGTACTAACCCGTTGTTATCATTCTCCCAATTTGAGGAAAGCAATCCACTGCTTCATATAAAAGTGATCCCAAGAAGCCCTTCCCTCAATTTCATGTGCATATATCTAGTCATTACACTAGTTATGTTACCCACAACTGGTATCATAGAAATGATTTTCCCTGTACAAACCACCAATTGTCTAGCTGAAACAAAAGGGAGTCTATCTAAAATACTTTCTATTGATTTACTTAAACTTTCAATTCTTCTGATAGGGATAGAGATACAGAACATATCAGAATTCCAAAAGAGACCTATCCATTCTAACTGTTGCACTGGCTCCCAGACAGACAGTTCAACATTAATAATAAACCCCGTCGAAATAAGGCTTTGTCTGACAAAACACGCATCCTATAATGTATATGTACTTTCAAACGATTTATTAGTACCCCGACCGTCAGCCAAGAACATGCCCATTTTAATTCTGTGAAGACGCCAAAGACAGAAGGGGCGCAACTCAACCCGAATGGAACAACGGTAAAAGAAAAGTATTTCCCCTTGATACAAAACCCCACAAACGTTTCGTGAGTCCTTTTGGCCACAAATCACCAGATTAAAGTTTTTTGGACAGGTTGTTTTAAAACTTAATAATTGTGCTAGGATGTTTATTTTTTGTATGGATGCTATTTGGGGGTAAAATATTACTGTAATGAAGTTAAACATTAAATATGTATTTAAATTTTATTCAATTTTTGACATGTTTTGGTCTTAATTTTTTTTTCATTTTTTTTTTTGGGGGGGGGGGGGGACGTGTTGGTATAAAGCTTAATATTTGTTCTATGATGCTGGAATTTGGTGAGAAGGTTCATTTTGTCGAGACCCTTCCGACCATGCCAAAAATGTTTGCCCTGCTGACATTGACCATGACTTTTGACCTACTTTTGCAAAAATCTTTAAAAACATATATTATTGGAACCATTTGGCCTAGGGCTTCCATACTTGGTATGACCATGCCAATATGTTTGCCCTTCTGACCTTGACCTTTGACCTACTTTTGCAAAAATCTTTAAATGCCTATAGTATTGGAACCAATAGACCTAGGGCTTCCATACTTGGTATGCAACTTTCTTGTGTTAAGACTTTTCCAATAATATCATCGTTTGCCCTTCTGACCTTGACCTTGACTTTCGACCTACTTTTGAAAAAATCTTTAAATGCCTATATTATTGGAACCAATAGGCCTAGGACTTCCATACTTGGTATGATTTTGCTCACGTTTTTTGCCCTCCTGGCCTTGACCTTTGACCTACTTTTGCAAAAATCTTTAAAAGCCTATAACATTTGAACCAATGGGCCTAGGGCTTCCATACCTAGTATGACCATGCCAACATGTTTGCCTTTCTGACCTTGACCTTGACCTTTGACCTACTTTTGCAAGTTTTCAAATGCATATACTTCTATACTTGGTTTGTATGTTTCTTGCAGAAGACTTTTCCAAACACACCAATGATTTTTGTCATATGACCTTGACATTTCACCTATTTTTGCAAAATCTGTAATATAACTTGGAACCAATATACCTAGGACTTCCATACTTGGTATGACCATGCAAACATATTTGCCCTTCTGACCTTTACCTTTGCCTGTGACCTACTTTTGCAAAAGCCTTTAAATGCATATAACATTGGAATCAATAGGCATAGGGCTTCAATACTTTGTATTTATATTTCCTGTCTTAAGACTTAACCAAGACTTTTACCATGTGACCTTGACTTTGACCTTTCACCTTCGTTTGCAAAACTCTTTAAATTCCTATAACATTGGATGCGATGGGCATAGGACTTCTATACATGGTATGACCATGCCAACAATTTTACCCTTCTGACCTTCACCTTTGACCTACTTTTGAAAAAAATATCTTTAACTGCCTTTTACATTGGAACCAATAGACCTAGGGCTTCCATATTTGGTATTAGGGCTTTCAGTTTTTGGTATGTATCTTTTTTGTTTGATAATCTTTTTAAATTGATGAAAATCGGTATTTGGTTGCCTCTTGGTTGTGATATTGATGCAGTTAAGTTTAAATTGAAAATTGAATGATTTCTTTTTGTGTTCAATATGACAAGTTTTAGACTTACCTTTAAACAGGCGAGCATCAGGTGGCTTTGACACCATTTCTGGTTATGATATCAAAGGCGGGCATACAGTATATGTCCGTCCTTCCGTCTGTCCGTCTGTCTGTCCGTCTGTCCGTCTGTTTGTCCTTCCATCCCTCCGTCCAAATTCGTGTCCCTTCTATAACTTCTTTATCTGTGAATGGATTTCAAAATAACCTGGCACAAATGTTTACCACACAAAAATGATGTGTCGCGTTCAACTCCCAGGTCCATGGGTCAAAGGTCAATATCACAGGTTTTTTTCTGTCAATGAATTTCAATATAACATGTCACAAGTGTTCACCACACAAAGACGATGTGTCGCTTTCAACTCCCAGGTCCATGGGTCACAGGTGAAGGTCACATGGTACAATTACTTTGTCACAAATTTCGTATCCGGTCTGTAACTTCTTTATATATCAATGGATTTAAATAGGATTTGGCATAAATGTTCACCAGACAAACATGGCGTGTCGCTTCCAACTCCCTGGTCCATTGGTCAAAGGTCAAGGTCACAGGGTACAATTACTTTGTCACAAATGTCGTATCCGGTCTGTAACCTCTTTATATATCAATGGATTTCAATATGATAAGGCACAAATGTTCACCAGACAAAGACGATGTGTCGCTATTAGCTCCCTGGTCCATATATCAAAGGTCAAGGTCACAGGGTACAATTACTTGTATATCTCTGAATGGATTTCAAAGTAACTTGGCACAAATGTTCACCACACAAAAACGATGTGTCAACTCCTTGGTCCATTTGTCAAAGGTCAATGTTAACGGTTACACCTTTTGGGGGCATTTGTCACGTGACTGTGGCAGCTCTTGTTGATAATCACTTAAGCCAGATTCTACCGGGGTTTTCAATGTTAACAAGCAAATACAAAGTCTTGCTTCAATTTTCTGATTTATGTTCAATCACTTCTGTTGAATAATCTGATCAGAATGATAAACAGGTTGGATCATGATGAGACATCAGGTTAAGGGAATTGTTTACTCTGGGTTTACTCTGTCTGTAAAGAGACCAAAACCCCAGAACTCCTCAAAGAGACCTCTATTCAGAACTCCAACAAGAACTAATCCATTCCATTTGCAAATGCTATAGACGGCATTTTATCACGTAATAAAGTATTATAAGGCGTGTTTTCTATCAGGTAAAGTGTTACAAGAAGTGTTCTCTTTCGGGTAAAGGATTACAAAAAAATGCTCTATCCTCCCTAAACACGCCTTTCTATGTTTTCCGTAAAAAGGCACTTTTTGAAACCACTTTTATAAATAGAGCACATCCGCTATTTATTACAATGGTTTCAACACTACACAATTCTAAACGTTTCTGTAGTAAATGCTCTTTTTCTGTAGATTTATTCAAAGAGGTTGGATATGAAATAAACTATGAGAAAATGGGTTACAAAGGCTGTTACGTTTCCCTAAGCCAACATGAATATTTGCTTTATCGATAAGAAATTTGCTACTGATATTTACATAGCTCAAGGCCAGTCAAACAATGCAAAGTGAAGACCCATGTAGACCCAGGTTAGACGTCATACTTCTGATGTAGAGTTTTACCAGGGTCTAAAGTTTTTGTCATGTCAATTTGAAAATATTTTGTTTACCATTTCTACGTACAATGAAGACCTCCATCAGCTGCTACGCTTGCAATGCAGGGGCTCATAAAGGTAAACATTGTTGGCTATGACCAAATGACATTTCCCCCGTGAAATGCCTCAGTTTAGCGTTTGTATTGTAACTCTTACTTCATGAATTATCATGTACAATGATATATAGTAGCTAAATAAATATATAATAGCTAAAGTAGTAGCTGTCTGATCCAGGGCTACTCTGTTTGCAAAGGCGTGGAAAAGCGTCTTTATGGCATAAAGGGTTATGGTAGTTTAACCCATTTGTTCCCATGATCCCATATATGGGACGTAAGCAAACAGTGTAGACTCAGATCGCGGCGTCTGATCAGATTCTACACTGTTTGCTGATAGGAATTTCAATACAAAACAATATAAAACAAAACGAAATTGAAAGATAAGAATAATAATGCTCTTTTATTTACAATGGTTTCAAAACCATAATTCTAGCATTTTCCTTTTCTCTGGTAAATGCTAATCAATTTTAGATTTACAGTATTCAAAGAGGTTGTGTCTAAAATAGCATATGAGGGAAGGTGTTAATACAGGACGAAAATAAAACTGAAAGCTTCAAAAGGAGGTTTCTGCATTTACGTCGAGGAATGTTCAATAATTATTCATTGAATATATATGTACCCTGTTTTGTATATAAAATATATCTGTTTGAAGCGCCTTTGAACTCACAAGTCCTGTGTGAAAAGCGCGCAATATAAATTTGGTATTATAATAATTGAATATTATAATAATAATCACAATGGTTTCAAATAGTGACTTAAAAAGGCATAGAAAGGCGTATTGATGGAGGTGCATGCTGAAGTGACTAGGTGTATAGATGACTCAAGCGTAGCAGTGTTTGTGATCTCCAAAACATTTTGTAAAAAGGACTGGTGCCAAATGGAAGTTGGTAAAGGCAGTTGATCTGCATAAACCGAATATAATCATTATAAAAGGATTTGTGAAAACTGATGAAATGTCACAGGTCATCAGTCAGATTTTTAACCGATACACTCATGCGTCATGGGTGCATGAGGACAACGGTGGTCATCTTGAAACTGATATGAAGCACATAAGTAGGTCCATGAACTTGCTCTGAGAAAGGCTAAAACAGATGCTGGGGACATTCACTATAGAGAAGACACAGTCTAAACCCTAGTTACCCATTTCATTCACATAAACGCCAAATGTTACCAACAGAGAATATGCGTAAGATTATGCACTTTCTGCCACGGTTAATATTCATTTGCATTTGTTAATAATACTGTAAAATAATTCGGCTCATTAATATTTACGATGCCATTTTTCTAATCAATATGAATATTCAACAGGGAAAGGATTATGCCGTTACACGACACAGTGTCGGAGGGAAGTAGCCCATTGCTCAATGTACGTATAACTATTGAATCCACACCGTATGAAATGTGTAACATTGTTACGGGATATTGGATGACAATGGCACAATCATGTGTTGGTCTACACAGTGTGAAAGTGGCAAAGCATGCGTGTCCATGTCTGAAAGACCTGTATGCAACACGTGTACAGTTGAACTTCGATAACTCGAACGCCAAGGGACTATACAAATTAGTTCGAGATAATGAAGTTCGAGTCATCCGATTTCTAATCTGAACAAATTCTCAAGGCCACAGCTTAATACAGGTCTAAAGTAATGCTGAAAGCTCCTGTAGGAGCTTTCAGCATTACTTTAAACTTGTATTAAGCTGTCACATGTGTTTCTAGATATATGTCTTTTAGAGAAATTCTGTATTGTAAGTTTTGGAAGGACTGAACTTTTTGTTCGAGTTATTCCGAAGTTCAAGTTATCCGAGTTCGAGATATTGAAGTTCAACTGTATGTATCATGCACACTGAACAATTGTTTGCAGTGAATGGATGCTTAACGTGTTGAACATAATTACAGTTGAACTTCGATATCTCGAACTCGGATAACTCGAACTTCGGGATAACCCGAACAAAAAGTTCAGTTCCGGCAAAACATACACTACAGAATGGGCTCTGAAAAGTCGTTTTAATGAGGAAAGTAGTTGGTCGGTTCTGTTTATAAAAATGAACCAAAACTGCAAGTAGTTCGTTCCAAAAGGAAAATTGAAATCCCGAACTGGCTTCGGCGGGGTATGATGAATCCGATCGGGAATACGTAAAAATGTCAACCACATTTGTGAATTTTCAAGTAAAACTACTTTGCTCGAAAACATTTCAAATTGTCACCATTCACCCATTTTGAAAGAAACATATCAATCATGTTTGTAATTTCTGTGAGCAGTTTGCCCCACAATACTAATTCCGAAATTGCTGCATGAGGACCATCTTAAATCGGATTGAGAGATATATAATGCCATGTTCTGCGTTTCTATAATTGTCGATCACATTTTCTTCTAAGTGACAAGGCAACTGCAAATCCCAAGGTGATCGTGAGTCTGCCATCTTTAATACGACTATTTAATTATGTAGAACCGCTGACCATGTACAACAACCCCAGTGCCCAGTCCCACTAGACCTACGACCACTTATGACCTGTTTACGATTTCAAGCGAACTCTGGTCGCCGATATTCGTACGAAGGTCGCACGACAAGTCGCTGATAATCGCCGATGGTCTTCAGTAATTCCTGATAATCGTTTCCAGTCTTGCGACCAATTTCAGTCGTAGAGAGGTTGTTGAGCATGCACAACAACCACCTTACGATCGAACTGGACGCCGGTATTCTTTAAGATGTAACCTTAGAGGGTTTAGGTAATCGTACGATCGTCGTACGAAGGTCTCCAATAATCTTTAACTGGTCGTCGGTAATCTTCCCTACAATCGTACGGCTATCAGCGACCTTTCTACAATAACCTACAACTGTCGTGCAATTACCAGCGACTGCCTAAAGATTATCCACGACTAGACATAGATCACGTGACCACACACCAGGTCGGAAATCATTGTGGAACCTTCGTACGAATATCGTACGATTACCCTTGAATTGTCGAACGATCGTCACCAACCTGTCTCACGGTGGTCGCAGATGCATCGCCAATTTGACTGCGAATTGTTTTGGAATTTAGTCGCCGACAATCGCAGACGATCGATGGTTTCAGAGGTCCCGGAGGTCGCCAGTGGTCTTTAACGATCGCAAGCGGTAGTGGGATTGTAGCCTTACCCAGCCACTGAATAGAAATCTAATTCTGGATTTTCAAAACCGCTTGTAGCTTGATGTAGGACAATTATACCTATGTGCATTACATTTGCCCTGAATTGAGCAACTACATGTATGTGCTTTTACGTACTAGCATGATAACTCGTTCCCTGTTGAATATTAATTTAAAAACTAATGACATCATGAATAGTATTTAGATTACCTTTATGATGGCATATGAACTCAAGCGTTATAGTTAAGCCAAATTTGTCTCCAAATGCTCATAAATGTTGATATTTATTGAAATATAAACTGCTTCTTGACACTCAACGTCAACTAATATACGTGTAAACTATGAAATGTGCAAGTACTTGCAAACGTTACTTGATATTTGTCTTAAATGCTGCGGAAAACAGTATCAATATTGGTGTAATGAAAAACATCAGCCAGCATATAAATGAAAAGAGAGTATTATGATACATTTCGTCAGGGCTTGAGGGACATGGATGGGCCTGTAGGTCAGGTTGTAGCTGAATGCAGAGTAAATGTAATGTATTACTTTGCACAGCATTGACCAACCACCTGCTTTCTAACACTCCTATGTTCAATAAATGAATGGCCACTTAAGACAGGTTCTACTGTATGTACTTTTTGCCTTGTAATATATAACCTGTACCTATTGTAATATGTCACTATTGGAATATGTTATTACTGTTATATGTTATTATGTCGTCTGTTATTATTGTTATATGGAGCAATTATTGACGCATGCTTGTAAATATTGTAATCTGGAATACGCAGTTATTGTAATTTGTAATTATTTTACTATATTTTGAATGTGGGAGATCCTTCGAAAGCACAAGTAACAATGCTAAAAGAGAAAATTGCACACTCGGTTTCATTGAGTCTGTTGTTGAGTAGTAATTAAAAACGCAACACTACTCACGGAACACTACTCACGGAACACTACTCAAAATTATGTAATTATTGAGCACATGGAATATGTAATTACTGTAACATGTAAATATTGTAAATAGAGGATCTTAATGAGTCTCCATTACAAACTACGAGTTTACTATAATAATATGCCATGAACTTTAGCAAGTGTAATATTCATTATAGTAAACGAGTTTTATACCAAATAGTAATTACGTATAATTAACCTATTACTCCATACAGTTGCCTAATCAATGCATGTAGGAGCTGTCTGATCAGGGTCTTCTCTGTTTGCTTATGATATTATATAGATATGATTATAAATAATATACAGTTTCTGCAATGGTCAAACATTCCCTTGTCCATATATATATATACCAAGTAACGTCATTGCTATGTATTTGTTATTCCCCTGATGAGCAGTAGTGAAACCGGTAGGGAATAAAAATGTAAATCTTCACAAGTGGTGTCAATTTATCTTTTCAATATAATTTTCTTGTTCTGGACTTTCTTTTTACCTATATATATATATCGATTAACTTAATGAATTTATAAAGTGTAGATTTACACGCGGTTGCATTAACCAACCGTTTCTTCTATTTTTAACACATATTGTAATCAGTAGAAAGATTGTTGCATATGTAATTGAATCAAAGGAACCAACATACCCAGTTTTAATAATATTAATATTAATAATAATAATAATAAACAAGAGGGCCATGAGGCCCTGAAGCGCTCACCTGAGATAACCCAAGGGGCGGGGCCATTTTTGACCAAGAAGTCATCATTTGTACAACATTGGTAGAGAACCACAAGGCAAAGCAGTATGCCATTAATTAAAGGTCTAAGCCTAATGGTTTCAGAGAAAAATAATATTTCATATTTTTCCCATGAAAAACTGATAAGCCCCAAGGCAGGGCCAAGTTTTGCCCAGAGGCCAGGGTCGTAAGTTGAACATTCTTGGCAGAGGACCACAAGCCAAGCTACATATTTGTATAGGACCATTAGATCATGTTACATACCAAACATCAAAGGTCTAGGCCTTACAGTTTCAGAAGATTTTTAAAGATTTTCCTATGAAAAACTGATAAGCCCTTGGGCGGGCCATATTGGGCCAGGGGTCATAATTTGAACACTCTTTGTAGAGAACCATTACATCATGCTACATTCCAAATATCAAAGGTATAGGCCTAACAGTTTCAGACAAAAATATTTTTAAAGATTTTCCTATGAAAAACTGATAAGCCCTTGGGCGGGGCCATTTTCGGTCCAGGGTCATAATTTGAACATCTTTGTAGAGGACCATTAGACTATGCTACATGCCAAATATCAAAGGTCTAGGCCTTACAGTCTCAGAGAAGAAGATTTTTAAAGATTTTCCTATGAAAAACTGATAAGCCCTTGGGCGGGGCCATTTTTGGCCCGTGGGTCATAATTTGAATAATCTTTGTAGAGGACCATTAGATCATGCTACATACCAAATATCAAAGGTCTAGGCCTTACAGTTTCAGAGAAGAAGATTTTTAAAGATTTTCCTATGAAAAACTGATAAGCCCTTGGGCGGGGCCATTTTTGGCCCGGGGGTCATAATTTGAACAATCTTTGTAGAGGACCATAAGATCATGCTACATGCCAAATATCAAAAGTCTAGGCCTTACAGTTTCAGAGAAGAAGATTTTTAAAGATTTTCCTATGAAAAACTGATAAGCTCTTGGGCGGGGCCATTTTTGGCACAGGGGTCATAATTTGAAAAATCTTTGTAGAGGACCATTTGATCATGCTACATACCAAATATCAAAGGTCTAGGCCTTACAGTTTGAGAGAAGAAGATTTTTAAAGATTGTCCTATGAAAAACTGATAAGCCCTTGGGCGGGGCCATTTTTGGCCCGGGGGTCATAATTTGAATAAACTTTGTAGAGGACCATTAGATCATGCTACAGGTCTAGGCCTTACAGTTTGAGAGAAGAAGATTTTTAAAGATTTTCCTATGAAAAACTGATAAGCCCTTGGGCGGGGCCATTTTTGGCCCGGGGGTCATAATTTGAACAATCTTTGTAGAGGACCATAAGATCATGCTACATGCCAAATATCAAAAGTCTAGGCCTTACAGTTTCAGAGAAGAAGATTTTTAAAGATTTTCCTATGACAAACTGATAAGCCCTAGGGCGGGGCCATTTTTGGCCCGGGGGTCATAATGTGAACAATATTTCGTTCCCTCTAACCACTGATGCTTCTGACAAAATTTGGTTAAAATCGGGTCAGTAGTTTCAGAGGAGATGTCGTTTGAAAATGTGGACGGACGACGGACGACGGACGACGACGGACGCCGGACGACGGACGCCGGACACCGGACGCCGGACGACGGACGGATCGCGGTCACAATAACTCACCTGAGCCTTTGGCTCAGGTGAGCTAAAAACAGAGCTGACCTTGCATGACCAGTATTTATTTGAAGAAAATGAAATAAAAATAGTTATTAAATGTAAATGTTCTACATTAGAAGAAACGCATAATGTTTTAATCCTGATCAGTAAGTATATACATGTACATCAATTGTGATGTTTTAAACTTGCATCTGTCATGAATTATTACCGAAAATTACACTGTTGAACAAATAAGCGGTGCACTTGACGAACGAAATGAAAGATAATTTGAGAATATTCAACAGAAACCAAACGTAGAACTTGGAAAAAAAGAACATAGAACTTGGAAAAAATGACATTTAGTAGGCAAGAGCAAATATTTGAAAATTTTAATGTAAACTTTTTGGTATTCAGATTGCACGACCAAGTCTATGGAACATCCCTGAGTTATTAAGTAACAGCCAGATTATCGTTGAAAAAAGGAAGGTGACTGCTTAATGCAGGGTGAAATCCATACAGAAATTTTCTGCATGACTTTCACCCTGCATTAAGCCATCACCTGTCTCTAAGACCGATATTTATACTAAATTTAACGGTCGCTTAAGGAGGTTTACTGTATAGGTTATCAAGACATTTCATTCATTTTTTTCAGTTAGTAAGATTGATTGCTACATTTATATAATTATCAATGCTACTAGCGTGCATCGTGCAAAACCATGTCACAACATCTCTTTCAATATGTATAGTTATTCTAGATATTCTGTTTTCAGCCTCAAGATTATATAAGGTGTAGAACAAAATATTGTGATTTAGTCGTAGTTCAATTTCAACGTGCACATATTCTGTTTGTTATACCTTCTGATCCTTCGAGATCATGAATTTCAGTACTTCTTGTTCTGAAAATTGAATACCGCTTAAGCCGGTGCTAGGGGGCGTGAGCAGTGTTGCACTTTCAATTACTGCTCATGAACAGACTCAATAAAACCGAGTCTGCAATTTTCTCTTTTTGTGTTGCAATGTTTGCTTTCGGGGGATCACCACCCTTCAGAATTTATAATCTTCACAACAGCAGGTGTTAAGTGCTTGTCTGGCGGCCGTAAAACGTCGCCCCGTACTTCATTCTCAGTGTTGTTATACCTTCTGATCCTTCGAGATCATGAATTTCAGTACATGTACTTCTTGTTCTGAAAATTGAATACCATTTAAGCCGATGCCAGGGGCGTGAGCAGTGTTGCACTTTCAATTACTGCTCATGAACAGACTCAATAAAACCGAGTCTGCAATTTTCTCTTTTTGTGTCGCAATGTTTGCTTTCGGGGGATCACCACCCTTCAGAATTTATAATCTTCACAATAGCAGGTGTTAAGTGCTTGTGTGGCAACCGTAAAACGTCGCCCCGTATTTCATTCTCAGTGTTGTTATACCTTCTGATCCTTCGAGATCATGAATTTCAGTACTTCTTGTTCTGAAAATTGAATACCGCTTAAGCCGGTGCTAGGGGACGTGAGCAGTGTTGCACTTTCAATTACTGCTCATGAACAGACTCAATAAAACCGAGTCTGCAGTTTTCTCTTTTTGTGTTGCAATGTTTGCTTTCGGGGGATCACCACCCTTCAGAATTTAAGGTATTTTCAGCAATGGCCATATATTTACTTCCTTTCAATTTGACCTTCATATTAAAAATCGATTAAATCTATATTTTTAACAATTTTCAGCAACTATTTTAATTTAGTTATTAAGTAAAGGCCGCAATGTAGTTCATAAATGTTAAATAACGTTTTTTTAAGAATTAATAAAAAAACCTTTATTTTTTACCTGAAAATATGCAAAAAGAGGTGTCATATAACACACCTTTCCAGATTTTTAATTCTTGTTTTCAAAAGTGTCCTTCCAAATATCTTCTTTAGTCCTGTTGGTGTATTAGTAAGTCCTTATCATATGATAAATGTACCAATTTCACTTTTCCCCCAACACCACTATATTTCAATCATGGCAAATTGTCCAATAAAAAGCACATGTTCAGTATGTAACAGGTCATATTATTTATTTGCAGCAGAAATACCTTAATATGTACGTACGGCCATGTTATAACCTATTATTACCTTCACAATACTTTTTACGATGATGAACTTTTCGCAATTTTATGTATGTAGTATACATCTCTTAAAATATTACCAAACAACCATATTTTGTCTCTAAGTCCCAAATTAATAATATTTTAGAATCATATTTGTTGATGAAATGGACAATCTATATATAATCAGTGTATACCCTGAATCCCTGATAATGATTTCAGAACTTGATCTATTAATTGAGACATTCACTTATCACCAAAAGCGTGACCAACAACTCCCGAAGGAGCCGTCTGATCTGGGTCTGCTCCATTTGCCTATGAAATTACAAATTATACAGATATGATTCTACTGTTCCTATCATGGGAAAAATCCTGCATCCATATACCAGTTATGAAAATAGCTAATGAGTTTTCATGGTGTCTTAATTTCTTACATGAATATTCGTGCGCGGAAAAGGGTTAATTATTTGTTTGTTCAACTTACTGCATTGAAAAAGCAACATTCATTGACACTATGTGACCTTTTCAGTGTCACAGTGCCCTAAATCGGAAAGGGTTAATTAATTGTTTGTTCAACTTACTGCATTGAAAAAGCAACATTCATTGACACTATGTGACCTTTTCAGTGTCACAGTGCCCTAAATCGTAAATGATGTCGGAGAGGAACAGGAAAGCAACAATTCTATGACAGTCGTGTGTGTAAGTGCAAGCTCGCATTTCATTTGTGGGTCTGGCATTGCTGTGCACTTTCGAGTGTCAATTCAAAATTTCCCGCCCGACTTTTATTCTGTCGTACAGATTTTTACGTATGATATATTCATGTCAATGCTATTCATTAATGAAAAAAAAACTAGCAGAAATAAAAATTGTTAACCCTTTCCCGGTTCTGTGTTTATTCCAAATTTAAATACCTACTGGATATTCATGGACAAAATAGTTATAATGAAATGTGGAAGGTGGAACACTGTAGCCATTTTAGAAAGTAAAGAAACACATCTTTCAAATTCCATTAGCAAACATGATCTGGGTCTACTCTTTTTGAGAGAAAGGGTTAAATATATAAATCAAGTTCTAGACCACTTTGCGTAGATATTTGTTTCAGTTGAATAGGGTCATATATGTATATACAGCACAAAGCCAGTCCAGTATAGATGGTTTTCGTTTATAATATGTCTACAATATTAATAATCGTTTTCCGCGTCATACACATAACAGCTCCATCATATCTCATGAATTTGTTAAAATGCGTGAAAAGGAAATATAGTCAAATATCAACGACTGATGATGTTTATACTCAGTTTGTTTTTGCCAAGCCGCAGAACCAGACTTGCTGATATGTCCATCTCTGTTATGGGGCCGAAATGGTGGAATACACTACCAAAATACTTAAAGTGTACTGCATCAGAAACTATTTTCAGAAAAAGACTTAAAACACACCTCTTCAAACAACATTATGCATAACCAGTGTCCTGAAATGTGTACATAGTTTTAAACTGTGGAAAGTGACTTTGACATTATCTGACATTGTATAGCGCAATAGAATACGATTGCATAAAGTGTTGTGCTATTTTGATGATTGATTAATTGAATCACCGATTGTGATTGCTTGTAATTAAAACATTGCGGTAGACTTTTGACCCAAACATTTTAGGCCAAGTGCCCATAATCGACCCCTCCCCTAGCGGGATTTTTGTATGAGTATGTTATGTTTATTCATGTTTCATATTTAATGGTTTCAAATGCCACATGAATGTTGTCAGGTCATTTATTTATTCAGTTTCTGTTCCATAGATATACAGTATTACCTTTCCTACCAGCTGGCCCTGGGCCTAAGGCTAGCTTCGCCAGCAGAGATGCTTCGCTGCCACCGTGACCCTTTTTATCCAATCTGCCTTTGGCAGTCTGCCCTGTAAGACACCTCCAAGGACGAATTGCGGAAGGGTTCCTTTGCATCGGAGCTTCTTTTCGGAGGCAAAATTAAGGAGAAGGAACAGGCGGACAAAAATTCTCCAACGAGTTCTCCGGCATATTGCCCTTCTCCTTAGAAGTCCATGTGGCTAAGCGCAAACTTTCTAAGGGCATTTCTAAGCCCCAGGGGAAACATGGTCTTAAGAACAAGCCATCTTCCCCCTTCAGTGGGATGCGGCCAAGAGCCGCATTAGACCCTCCCTGTACCCCCTACCTCGGGACAGGCGGCCGCGAGCTCTACCCCCGCTCCTACCCTAAGAGTTCTGGCCCTTCGAGGCATTAACTCTAGGAACACGCTCTTTCTGCATCCCCTCCTATCCGACCTTCCATTATTGTGGGTTCCAGGCTGCTTCACTTTGTCCCAGCATGGCGCAATATCACACAGAATCATTGAACCCTCTCTATTGTAGAGACAGGCTATAATATCCATCTAGTTCGGCAGCCTCCTTTTTCCAGGGTCCCTATTCATCTGTTGTCGGATTATGCGAACACACCGGACTCTGGGTCCTCGTTTCTCGCAAAAGGGGCGGTAGGAAGGGTACTGAACGAGAATTCGTCGGGCTTTGACAACCGTCTGTTTCATGTTCCAAAGAAAAATGGCACCGTTTGACCGATCATCAACCTTTCTACTCTAAAGATCGAGCCTTTCAAGATGGAGACCATCGCTTCCATTCAGCTGGTTATCAACCCGACCAGTGCCCAGGGCGTTTCCATGGCTTTCTCGGATGCATATTTTCATCTCCCGATTCATCCACCTCCTGCGCTTCTGCCACTGGGGTACTGTTTACTGGTTCCGGGCTCTGTCCTTTGGCCACTTTATGGTCCCCAGAGATTTCACCAAACTCATGGGCGTCGTAGCGAAACCAAACCAATCTTCTGTTTAAGCCCAATGTGGGCGTGCTTTTTGTCACAAGAATTCGGACCACTGTCCATCCATTGCATAATCGTAAGAAACGACTTGTAATAAACTTGATTTAGCGAACGTAAACTGGATTTTCTGCATCTCATATGCAAGTGTTAAGTTTCTGGATCCATTCCCCATATTTTTTTAACTCGATGTAAATGAGATGTTGATCTAGCAACTTTACTCCTGTCCACTCCTGGTGGCATATAATCTATACAGTGTTGCGCTGTCGTAAACCTAATTCACTCACTGTTTATGAAAGTTGATTATTTCCTTCATTAACTAAGTCGGTTTTCTGTTGATTTTATTTTTAAGTCAAATAATGAAATTACAATAAATGCTCTA
This sequence comes from Azorinus chamasolen, assembly GCA_963576725.1. Taxonomy (NCBI): domain Eukaryota; kingdom Metazoa; phylum Mollusca; class Bivalvia; order Cardiida; family Solecurtidae; genus Azorinus; species Azorinus chamasolen. Next base: position 3,128,597 of record OY755248.1, on the reverse strand, counting down.
CTGTATTCATAGCACGTTCAAAAACCGCCATTTTTTAAAAAACAACAACAACAACAACAACAACATGTATAACACATTCTCTCATATTGACGTCTTTTGACGTCTCTGTAAGTTTTGAAACCACTGTGATAAATGTAGCATTCGCTCCATAGGAGGGAATGCTCTACTAACACAATGGTTAGATACAAGATACAAGAAACTTTATTTATAGTCGGGTATGACATTAAACATTAGCTAGAAGCTATTTACCGACTAAAACAAATTGTATAAAAAGTATGTACGAGGTGTGTTCAAAAAGTTCGTAGACACCTGGAATAGTTCGTTATTTTGACAAAATATCATTACAGGGTTTGTGTTGTATAGAGCAGACGGTCTTTCCAGTAAATACACAAACAATCTTATAAATTCAGTTAACGACGGGTTTCTAGTGACAATTTAAAGACGTTCACCATATATTCCGCGGCGCAGGTCAAACGACGTTATTGACGGTAACGCCTCTTACCGTAACACGACGTCTTAACTTTTCGAAATAGCACCCGCCATGTTCAATGTTCTTTTCATGCCGTTTGACCCAAGACAGAAAAATATTTTTATACCAGTCTTTTTTATATGACTTCATAATACTGTTCACATTATGAATCAGGTGTTCACGGCTTTCGTGGCGGATTCCTCGCAGATCTTTCTTTAATCGTGGAAAAACTTCAAAGTCACAAGGTGCGAGGTCGGGTGAGTATGGCGCATGGTTCAGTCGCTCGAAACCAATGTTAAACTCAATAGCTGTATGCGGCGGTGCATTGTCTTGGTGGAAAATTAGGCTCGTTTTGTATCTGGGTCATAGAGATTAATCATAGTTTCATCTGTTGTGATGATTTTGTTGATGAAATTATCTCCTTCACGGCGATATCGCGCTAGAAAATTGCGGGAACAGTCTACTCGTCGGCTTTTGTCCTCAGGCTTCAGTAACCGCGGCACCCATCTAGCACACACTTTATTCATGCGGAGTCTTTTCATTGCATTATGCACTGTCCCGAGACTTACTCCAAGCCTCTCTTTTATTTCTCTCAAACTTACGTGGCGGTCTTCCCTCACCTTTTCCTCCACCGGCGTCAAAATGGCGTCGTCAAGAACCTTGGGGCGACCACCTCTCTGATTGTCTTTGTTCGATCCTCTCCCGTCAGAAAACCGCCGATGCCACTTGTAAACAAGCGATCTACACACAGACGGCTTCCCGGTCGCAGATTTGAGAAGATCAATTGTTTCAGTAGGTGACTTCTTCAAGGAAACAGAAAATTTAATTACCGTACGCTGTTCCTCCTTATCAAAAGACGTCATTTTCATGTCCGTTTTCCGATACAAGCATGCAGAACGGATCTCGTAGGAACCCTCACACATGTCAGACGACATTCAAATTAACGTTACATGACGTCTCAAGAACGTTGCTTATGGAGCGGTAAAATAAACGTCATCATACATTTTTAATGTGTTTGCACAGAATGTTATTTATTAGAAAAAGTATTGGAATTCGACCTGCGGCGCTAAGTAAAAGGTTCATTCTCAAAAATACACATAACTATTAGGTTATTTTGATGAACTTTGTCAAATTTTGAGTATAAATGCCATTTAGAGCATAGATCACTATTATGAATGTATAAGGGGTATAACGACGCTAAAAAGGCTACGAACGTTTTGAACACACCTCGTATATATATTTGTCTGTATTATATGTAATAATATGAGACAAATTTCAACTTAAGAGTTAATTTAACCTTATTAAATCTGCGAGAAAGATGCTTATCTAGGTCAGGGGCCTAAAAACTGCCTTAAGAAGACAAAATAAGAGGCTGGTTTGACAAAAATAACTCAATTTAAGTGTGACTGCTATTTTTTTCTTCTAAAACAGATATCACCCCAAAGCAGATTTGGGGAGAACTGATCAACATTTTCCTCACTAAAAATAGCATAGCTGATGTGGTTTTTTCATATATATGATGTGTAATACACTAATTACAAATGAAATTCCTTATACATGTATTATGGTATTTCCACGAAAACGAAAAAATAGAAACACATAAGAGGGAAACATTAACCCTTTACATGTGCTGTAGTCATGTAAAAATGACAACATGGAATTTTATTAGCCTAATTTTATAACATAAGTTTCAAGGGAAAATTTATTCTTGCTTTGATGAAAACTGTAAAATCGGATCTGTAACATGTCATAAGTATGTCAAAAGCAAAAGCAACACAGGGCAGACCCTGATCAAACAGCTCCTATAGGAGCCGTCTGATTTCGGTCTATGCTGTTTGGCAATTCTCGATAATGTCAGCATGAGGGAAGGGTTACTATATAGATGTGTAAAGTTTCAAAACTACACAATTCAAACTTTTACTTTTTCTAGTAAATGCTCCTTTTCGGTTGATTTATTCAAAGGATGAGTCTAAACATAGCCTATAGGGAATGTGATAAATAAGACTGAATGTTTGTCGGTTTTATCATTACTTGATTTGTGTAAAACGCTGTAAAATCTCTCTCTAATACGACCACTAAAAAGAAGCATAGATCTGGATTTTCAAAATATGTGGTAGCTCGATGCAGGACACAATATGCAGAATGTCCCAATAGAACTTTTGCCCTGCATTAAACACCCACCTGCTTTTACAGGCTCCTGTGCTAACACGTTACATGGAGCAAATTAATGCTCTATATATCACAATTGCTTAAAAAACGACGTTTACAGAGGCGTCAAAAGGCCGCAATATGAAGAAATGGGTTAAACTTAATTCCTATAAGAATGCCATTAATATATGCCATAGGTAAACGTTCGAATAGAGATGAAAACCAGCCGTGCGTTCAGTAAAGCATAACATTACCAGCTCCCAACTGTTTATACACATCAAGACACACCAAGAATGTTTATCTTTATGCAAGATGCATAGCAGATGTTCTGAATTCTAATGTACGGAGGTATACGAAAATAGCCGAATATTGTCGAAGGAGATAGGAAATGACAACTGTGGACACGGAAGACATAACTTAACCCTTAGGCTTACTGTGCGGGACACGAGTTACTAGCGTCCTTTTGTGTAAAAATATGAATCCAGCTGTACATACCCAGACCAGAAGGCCTTGATCTGGGTCTACACTGTTTGTTCCTTTTTCGAGACACTTAGTATACACTGGTTAACATTTGACATGCTGGCAATGTGAATTTCACTTCATATCGGTCTTTATACACACTTTCCTTCATAAATACGCCTTTCTACGCCTCTGTAAAAATCACCTGTTGAAACCATTGTGATAAATAGAGCATTTGCTCCATAGGAGCAAATGCTCTATTTATCACAATGGTTTAAAAACTACAAAATTCTAAAAAAAATCCTTTTTCTCTAGGTAACGCTGCTTTTGCGGTGGATTAATCTACAGTGGTTTGGTCTTAAAATAGCCTATGATGTGAGGTAATGGGGTAAAGCAACAGACGCAGATAAGTATGCAGATCTGACACATCTCATTCACACTTTGTGTTTTTTGCCAACACGTGCGCTGGGAGAATGAGCCGTTCGTTGAAAGTATGCATTGTAAATGCGGCATGGCATTTTATGAACTGTTGAAAGAAGGCATTTTAAATGCGATCTGGCATTTTAGGAACTGCTGAAAGAAAGCATTTTAAATGCGATCTGGCATTTTATGAACTGTTTTGAAACAGACAAGCCGCCGTATCAGAGATATGGAATCTGAATAAGGCCAATACTCCTTGTCTGACTCGACAATATACTTATACTAAAGATTCTGACGAGCGCTAAACGGTGTCAACCAACCATGGCCAAATGGCCTTGTTTCTGAAATACATTCAGTGTTTGAACATACAGTAAAACCTGTCTAAACCGGACGTCCAAAGAAGTATAAATTTCGGTCTTGGAGACAGGTGGCAGCTTAGTGCAGGGCGCAAGTAATGCAGGTAAATCTCCTCTAGGAGCTTTCTGCAGAGCTTTCACCCTGCGTTAAGCAGCCATCTGCCTAAAAGTATCTAAAATCTTCTCTACTGGATTTCGGTTTAAAGGGGTTTACTGTACACGAATATTTTCTCTTAGAACTCAAGAACAGAACAGAATAAGATATAATAATAAGCTGTTGGGTCAATGCTTTTCCGGATATGTCCATTGCTTTAATTATCATCGCATTGTATTTTCTTTTAATAGTTGGAATTAAACCCAAATCTTCATTTATATACATGGACAGTGAAAAGACCACTCTGAAGCAGACGTTGATGTCTTGAATAACAGCTGATTGCTTAATGCAGGACGAAAGTAATGCAGAAAGACTCCCTAGGAATTATACCACATTCGATTGATGGCGTTAGAGGGTGTTTTTTGTTTACTACAGGTTAGTTTTGCCTATTCGACAATGTTGATGGATATCCTGTAGCTGCGAATCTGTAATTACCTTGCAAAACGGTTTAGATCCAGCACATGCCTATACTGCTTCAGGATCCACACTGTTCAACCATTAACTCATTCCCTCCTAGACTATTTATTATATTACAACATCTTTGAATAAATCTACCGAAAAATGGCATCAACTAAAGAAAAAGAAAATTTTAGAATTGTAGTTTGAAACCATTGTGATAAATAGAGCATTTGCTCATATATGAGCAAATGCTCTTTTTATCACAATTTTTTAAAAATGTGACTTTTACAGAGGCGCCAAAATGCGTCACTAGGAGGGAATGTGTTAATGTTCATCGAGTATTTGCAAAGCAGCAAACATTTGCAAACTATTGTCATACAAAATATTTTCTTCAGTGATAAATATTGATGCATACAACCTTTTGATTAACCCTTTCCTTCATATAAACATGTGTTCACGCATTTGCCAACAGAGTAGACCCAAATCAGACTTGTTTCTTTACGTTCTAAAATGGGTGTGTAATATTTCACCTTCTATATTTCATTATAACAATTTGAAATTTGGAATACAAATAGAACAATGAAAGGGATATTCAGAAAAGGAGAAAATTCGTTTCAGATTTCATACTAGAGTTGTCGTTCTTTAGGAAGTGTGAGCGAAGGTCGTTGGAATATATATATCGACTTTGCTATGTCGTACTGAATGTCGTTTCTGAGAAGGAAGAATTCATTCGAATGGAAATTTCTTCACTAAAAGTCAAATTAACAGCGAATGAACAGATTTCACATCAACTGCTCATACAGAAGACACATGTCTGACATACCGGTTAAACTTGAAATGGTATTTGCACTATGATAGCAAGGGAATAACTCTCAACTCGTTCCCTCGACTGATTGGACACAGTGAGTACGCGTGGGGTGTATCCTACACTCATTGATTTTTCTAATAATAGTTTTTCTGTAATGCATATCATTGGAAAACACCGGAGGATTGCATAAACGTGTGAGTATTTGTTATTGTATGCTCGTTTATACTTGCTCGTTTATATACATGTTCGTGCCCTAGGGCATATACTGCTGGACCTGTATTGACCCTTTCCCATACAAACGCGATTTCACCCATTTGCAAACAGAGTAAATCCAGATCAGACGTCTGATCAGGGTCTGCTCTGTTGCTAATATATATTTCATTACTTTCTAAAATGGCTACAATGTTCCACCATAATTCAATATAACCAAAGGTGCTCGACGCATGCTTGGACTCTCACCCATGGAAACACCCCCCCCCCCCCCCCCCCCCAAAAAAAAATAAAAAAAATAAATAAATAAAAAAATTGTGATCGAAGTATGTTAAACTAGCCTAAAACTATCATTTGAGACCTTAAACCACTCCGAAAAACAAGAAATACACGACCCGGAAAAATTTCCTATCGGGTCTATATATGTATATATGTATTGTATATAGACCCGATAGGAATTTTTTTCCGGGTCGTGTTTTTCTCGTTTTTCGGAGTGATTTAAGGTTCAAATAGATAGTTTTAGGCCAGTTGAACATACTTCGATCACAATTTATTTTTTTTTGGAGGGGGGGGGGGGGGGGGGGGGGTGTCCATGGATGAGTCCAAGCATGCGTCGGGCACCTTTGATTATAACTAGTTTGTCCATGAATATTCAGTAGGTATTGAAATTTGGAATAAACATAGAACAGTGAATGGGTTAACCCTTTCAACGCTGAATATTCGCTGTGGAATAGCCCATCATTGTGTAAAAAGTAAAATAAAAAGTACCTAGTTATAGTCTACTTTCAGTCCGAATGACCGCTCAGCCGACTGTACATTTACTACTCCCCTGGTCATTGAGTCATTCGCCTACACTATTGAGCACTGCTAACATAATTTATGGAGCAATCATGCAGCCGCAGTACCAGTTAGTGACTCTCACAGGTACCCATTTTAACCCCTGGGTGGAGAGGATGTGAGGGTGGGAGACACGGAAAAGCGTCTCTGAAATTTTCGGGAAGGATCGGGATGTAGTGGTAGAATCCATACAGTAGGAAAGGGTTAAGTTTACAAGAGGACTTTGAATGACAAACAGCGTAGACCCTGATCAGATGGCTCCTCTAGGAGCCCTCTGATCTAGGTCCACAATGTTTGCAAATGACAGTGCACATGTTTCTCTTATTCAAATTGTTATAAATGCGGTCACACAGTGAATCAAGACTGGGGTCTTTATATGCTATATGGAAGAACAGTAAAGTCTATAGTTTACAGCGACCACGTAAAATATATAATCAATTGTGTGATTTTTAAAACGGATGGTAGCCTAACACATGACAAGAGTAAAGCTCCTCTAGGAGCGTTTTGCATTACTTTCGGCCTGCATTAAGAAACCACCTGTTCCTATAATTCCCCATGTTTCTTCATTATAGGGTCGCTACAGACAAGTCAAACTGTAAATTAATGTAGAAAGCTGCCACTTCCATCATACTAGAAGCTACTACTTACTTACTTACTTACGGGTGGACGTTTTAACCATTACAGGCTGTTTGTCATTACACTCTGATTTAGATATACATTCATGTTTATATGAAATACGCGGGAGAATTGAACTAGCTCACATTGAGTTAAGTTTATATGACTCATTGTTTTAACTACATGTATATACACTGTGCTGTTATTAACACATGTGCTTGAAGCGTAGATCTAGTCATTACTATCGCCAAATCCTGAAATAAAACCCGAAATCCTTTTTACATGAGTAAAATGTCCCAAAAGAATAGCGTTAAAGTCGATTTTCTGGCGAGTTCCAACTTTTGGACTATACATGTATAAAGTTTATAAACCAGATACGAAATCTATGCTTCGAACCCCTATGGTTATAAAGCTCTATCACACACGTTAAATCCTTTTGTAATAGTTGCAAAATGTAACTGGGATACATCTAGACCTCTAGATGGAAACGCTTACAAGATAAATATTCTCTTAATTCCCAGGGGTCACCAAACTTACCGGAGGTCACCAAATGTTCTTGGGGCGGGTGTCACCAAGCACTAAATTGTGACTACTCTTTAAAGTCAACTCACAGGGGCGTTTCTAATAAGTAGTCACAGGTTGTGGTCTGATGGAGAAATAATGACTTTTTCATTTGAAATACTCTCATCATGACCTGGAGTTCAGCTAATGATTGGTATATGCCGGTATTTATGCTGGATCCATGCTTATAAAGCTTTTAGTTGAGTCTGAGTTTCGTTCTCAAGCTTGAGATTGGTCAGATTTGAGTTCTCAAGCTTTTGATTGGTCAGATTTGAGCCTTTGGCTCAAATTTGACCTATCAAAAACTTGAGAACGAACTAAGACTCAACTAAAAGCTTTATAAGCATGGACCCAGATGTAATGCTTGAATGCTATTGCATACCCTGATTAGATAACACTTGCAGGAATTCTCTGTCTCTGATCTGATAGTGATAGGAACTCTATCTGATCTGATACTCAGGGGAGAATTTAGGATATCTAAGTAACCAGTACGTATATATTTAGGAACTCCATGTCTCTGGCCTGATATTCAGAGGATTATTTAGGATATCTAATTGACCAGTACATATATATTTAGGAACTCCCTGCCTCTGACCTGATATTCAGAGGATTATTTAGGATATCTAAATAAGACCAGTACATACATTTATATATTTAGGAACTCTCTGTCTCTGACCTGATACTTAGTGAAGTATTAAGGATATCTAAGTAAGACCAGTACACACACATTTAGGAACTCTCTGTATGAACCGATGATCAGAGGATTATTTATGATATCTAAGTACGACCAGTACATATATTTTGGAACTCTTTGTCTCTGACCTGATATTCAGAGGTGTTTAGGATATCTAAGTAAGGCCAGTAGATATGATATATATTTAGGGACTCTTTGTCTCTGACCTGTTATTCAGAGGTGTTTTAAGATGATCTAAGTAAGGCCAGTATATATAATATATATTTAGGAACTCTCTGTCTGACCTGTTATTCAGTGGGGTATTTAGGTTATATAAGTAAGACCAATACATGCACATTTAGGAACTCTCTGTCTGACCTAACTCCCTACGACAGAAACAAATGCCACACTCTCTACTATACGACGACTGGAACTGCAAGTTGCGATCGCCGTATACTTACGATGATTTCAGTCGTACGATGGATCCCATAAGCTTGGCGGTATTAGATACCATTTCAGACTGAACTTCAGCTGGTTTTTGGCTTATCAGGATAACCCATAACTCTTAGTGCAGTTTTTACAAATATGAAATTTGGATGAATATTAATTATGCTTACTTCTATACTCAATAATTAATTTTATAGAACTGACCTTTTGAAAATTAGTGAAGTCAGGTGTAATGTCTGGAGTTTTTTTTACCCACATCGGTATTAAAGGAACATATTTCGCTGTTGAATTATTACAGAGCTACAGATAACTGTGTGTGCTCAAATACTAAACTCGTCATTTCTCAACCAAACCATATGTTGTGACTACCCTTTAGAATCGTCTCGAAGAGACGATTGTAAAGAGTTGTCACACATATGGTTTGGTGGAGAATTAAAGAAGTTATTATTGAACATGTTTTTATTTACGCGTCTTATCTGACCTTCTGTCAGAATAGTTATGTAAAAAACCAAACAAACGATTACCGCGCGAACATTAACTAGCGCCAGATTTTAACAGCATTCTTGACATGTGATTTTTTTACCGCGGAAGAAACTGAATAATCTGATCTATCTATATTATTGCATAAGCAGACAGAGTCGACCCTGATCAGACGGCTCCAATATGAGCCGACTGATCTGAGTATACTCTGTTTGCAAAGGCATGGTGAACGTTTGTATGAGGAGAGAACGATTAACCTAGAGTTAGATGTGAGTCACTAATGTCCTTTGTAAACGATGTAGACCCAGATGTGAAGACCCCTAGAGGGGGGGGGTCTTCTTGTCAGGACCTGAACTGTTTGTTATGTTACATTTTTCCTTTAAACAATTCCCGAGTAAGCTTGACCTGTTTGAATTTTGGAATAGTCCATTTTGATATTCATTGTTGAAAGAGTTAAGGGGTATGATGTGCAAATGGCCTTATGCATAAAACTGGGTCGAAATCTCACAGAGTCGACAATAATGCGGTTAATGATAAAAGTTTAACTGGTCGACCTGCACAACCTAAGAATCCAGGACAAGATAAAACTATCGAAGTATCCTAATCTTGCACTTTAACACGATACTTTACCCTTCGTACCTGGGAAACAAATTGAGATTTTTTTTATTTGAGCCAAGTGTCTCGAAAATAGGCCATTGTAGAGAGACTCAGATAAGAAGACTCCTGAATGAGCCTTCTGTGTCAGGTCTACACTGCTTGCTTTGCACATTACTTTCTAAACTTCAAATGAGCATTTAGATGTTAGAGATATCGCTCTGATTGAACAAAGATAGATTTTTCAAACTACATTTACATGTATCCACCTTGATGAATTGAAAGTATGTCTACACAATTATGTAAATGCATAAGTCCATTTTCATCAGAATCTAATGAAAAAAAAGTGTGCTGTTTCCAATCACTTACTACTTTTATTAGCTAGTCTTGCTATGTAGAATACAGTAGAACGGTTAGAACATGTCTTAAGCGACCACTCATTTAATGAACACAGGAGCTTTAAAAACAGGTGGTTGCTTAATGCACGATAAAAGTAATGGAGAAAGTTCCTGTAGGAGCTTTCTGCATTTCTTTTGACCTGCATTAAGCTAACACCTGCCCTACAATAAAAATATACCTCTTTTATGGTCGCTTAATACCGGTTGTACTGTATGTAAAAGCTAGTCAGCAAACAGACAATTCAAACTTGTCAACGCTGAATGGTAGAACGGACTAGTCAAAATTCAAGCAGGCCAACTTTATCGTGAATATTCAGGCTTTGTTTTTAAAATGTAACATGAAAAACAGTACCCCAGACACTGAAGAGAGGACTCCTCTCGGAGTCCAGAACCGGATGAGAGATTTCCTATCGGAGCGCCCTTATCTGAGTGTACACTGCTGCAAAGGACATTAGTGAATCGTTTTCAACACTGAAAGGTTTAAACAAATATTTACATTATATAATGCATAGAAATCTTGGATATTGATCATTTCTGTCCTGACTCAAATCTGGATTACCGCTCAAGTCGTGAGCAAACTTTAACCTTCGATGAATGACATGGACAATTAACTATCACGCGATACCGAACTTTACTGTCCCACGACACTGAAATTAACCACGTGACACAGAAATTAACCACGTGACACCGAAATTAACCACGTAACACCGAAATTAACCACGATTAACCACGTGACACCGAAATTAACCACGTGACACCGAAATTAACCATCACTTCATGGACTTCCGTAACACAAAAATAAACTGTCGATACTGCTCGATATCAATCATACTTTCCGTTACCTGGCAACGAGATCAAACAAAACGTAACATCGATTTTAACCGTTTGCTCCATGAATGTCCATGTAAGAAGTAATGCCATAATGAATATTCATTATCTGATTTTTCTTATGAACACAGAAATGTTCGGTTATAGCAGTAACTGTAGAACCAGTTCTACATGATTTCATAAGCAAACAGAGCAGTTCCTGATCCGGGTCTACTAAATTTGTTTGCAAAGACATTTATCGGCGTATCTATAGAATAAAACCAAAGGGTTAACCGTTAACTGCCATATACGTGTTTAACCCTTTACCCCATGACTACGCCATTCTACGCCTTTACAAATAGAGTAGACCCAGACCAGATGGCGCCTGTAGGAGCCATCAGTCTGTTTGTGTTTGACATTTTATAAATCTGATTCTGATTTTGTCAAAGGAAAACATTCCTGCGTTCACGTGCCGCTATAAACATAATCTAATTAATAGTCATGATATTACTATTTGTTACATGGAGTTTCATGGAGTAAAGGGTTTAGATTACCAGTGTTATTTCGTTCACCACAGAATAACGAACCTAGCCGTTGCGTTACACGGATACTAGTTTCAATGAGATGCTGAAATTAAACACCATCACGCGTGACATCTAAGTTCCACTAGGGGACACTGAAGATTCATCAAATTTATAGACTTATGTGACATAGCCAATATGAGTCAAGTGGCATTGAAAGTGCATTGTAATTACAAGTGGCATTGAACTTCAAATACATGTGTTACATCGAAAAAAAAACCCAACAACAAACAAACCAACAACAACAACAACAACAACAAAAACAACAACAAAAACACACAAAACCCCCAAAACAAAAACAAACGTCAACAACAACAAAAAAACAACACAAAAACAACAAAACAATTACCACCACGGCACGTGAATGACTTAGTCGATCTATCGTCAAAAAGATGAGATTTATACACTACACTGGCATTTTCCCTTGACACGTTGATTTTTATTGGCTGTCAACAAGTTTCGAGACCATTTGAAGTATATCAAAAGGTCATGGTACACATTTTTCGTATATAACTCTGACCGACACAATGGGTCTGTCTTTTTTGTAGTGATTTCTAAGGTATCGTGGATTAAACTCATGTAAGTTGATATCTCGACATTAACTAATTTCCTCCTGGACTTTTTTAGACCCAACATTTTTTACTAAATCTACCGAAAAGGAGCATTAACTATAGAAAAGGAGAATTTTAAAATTGTGCAGTTTTGAAACCATTGTGATAAATAGAGTATTTGCTCTTGCTAGAGGGCGTGAGCAGTGTTGCACTTTCAATTACTGCTGATGAAACAGACTCAATAAAACCGAGTCTGCAATTTTCTCTTTTTGTGTTGCAAATTTTGCTCTCGGGGGATCACCTCGCATCAGAATTTAACAGAGGCGCCAAAATGCGTCACTTGGAGGGAATGTGTTAAAATTATTATGGACAGTTCATAAATACAGTAGAACCTGTTTTAAGCGACCATCGAAAATAGGTCTACGTATGGGTCTGAGTGTAGCTCAATGCAGGTAAAACGTAATCCAGATTTCTGCATTACTTCTGTCCTTCATTAAGCAATCACCTATTTTTTTAAGATTTATGCGTCCAATCAATTCAAACTCGCTTAAGATATGTTCTACCGTATGGCTTGTTTGTTATTTCGATTACTTATTTCATCATATATACACTATAAACCTATCTACACCGTCCACCACAACAAGTCTGATACAAACAGAGCTATAGATACAGATGCGTACCGAAATACTAAAATCGTTATTTCTCCACCAAACCCTATACTGTGACCACTCTTTAGAATCGTCTCTTCGACACGGTTCTAAAGAGTGGTAGCAGTATAGAGGTTGATGGAGAAATAAAGGAAGCATCTCATCTGGATCCCAGCTTTTTGTAAATGTGAGTTAAGTCATGGATTGCTGGATAAAATACAGTATTTACAGACTGCAATTGTGTTGCGTGGAAACTGGATCAAAATGGTTTCATTTTTCTATTATTTGTTTTAGTTCTACGAAAATACTTGCCGCTTCCTGTGTGCACCAGCAAGGTTTCACATTGAAACTATTTCTCCACAAGGGTACTCGGACAAGGGGTCACTGTAAGTATGCACAGCAGGCTGATACCAATATGTTTTCATGTTTTAACCCTTTTCCTAATACATACGGTTTTTGGCACCATTACAGATAGGGTAGATCCAGAGGAGATGGATCCAGCTCTGTTTACTGATGGAATAATATAGATTTATGTTACAGCTAAACATTTCCTCGTCTATCATTTCCTTCATATAAAACGCCTTCTTGCGTCCTCACAAACAGGATAGACCCAGATCAGACTGCTCTTCACAAACAGGCTAGACCCAGATCAGACTGCTCCTGTTTGCTAATGGAAGTTTTGATAGATCTGCGTCCTTAGTTTCAATTAGCTGCAATGTTGCACCTTCCATATTTCGTTATAAATGTAACTATTATGCCCATGGATACGCACGTATTCAATAGGTATTGAAATTTGGAATATATATAGAACAGGGGACGGGTAAATGTAAAAAGATAAACCCATGGATATTCAATTTATCGGCAGTATGGCACTAATAAAGAGTAATTTAACGCTAATATTAGCGACTTGATGGGCAGCTGATAAAAAATGAAAACGGCCATCACCACGTGTGAGCTGAAATATATTGCGCTGTAACGTGATAAAATGTTCGTTCGGAACACCGTAAACAGTACAGATCCAGATCAGTTGTCCATGCACTGTCCATGTGATCCAATTCTGTAGTGTAGATACTGATGAATGGTTATAGTGCACCGTCTGATCTGACATCAGTGTTCCACGCCGCTGGTCTGGGGCTGTACTGAATCAACACTGTCGTCTGCAAATATTGTCGTCTGCTACGATCCTTAAAGTACTTTTTAATCCATTTCTTTTTAAAAAAAACAACAACAACAACAACCAACATTAATTTTGTGTTAAAGTGGGAAGATAAGCCGATGCTTTACCCGATGTCCCCCGGTCTACTGGTATCGAAGATCGTTACAAGTACAGTATAACGCCTCTAATACGACCACTTCTTGAATATACATGTCTGCCTTTATAAGCTCGTGGTAGCTTAATGCAGGAGGAAAGTTATGTAGAAAGCTCCTTTCTCCTGCATTAAGCTACCACCTGCCTCTGCTACCCAGAATTATGCCCAATTTTGTTGGTCGCATTAGACTGTTTTTACTGTAGGTTCTTAGTGATGAAAGCATTTGAAATATCCCTGTATAGTAAATGTAATAGGTACACATGTCATACACGTATGGTATCTTGAGATGATCGTAAACATTGCATTACTTCTTAACCCATTCCCTCATGTTGACGCATTCTGACGCCTCTGTAAACGTCGCTTGTTTAAACCATTGTGATAAATAGAGCATTTCTTCCATATGAACAAAAAAATTAATGCTCTGTTTATCACAATTCTTTCAAAATTACACAATTGTAAAATTTACATTTTTGCTAGTAAATGTTTCTTTTCGGTAGATTTATTCAAAGAGGTTGGATCTAAAATAACATAAACCAAAGGCTACAGATAAGAGTGTGTACTCAAATACTAAACTCGTTATTTTCAAGAATAACTCCTTTATTTCTCCACCAAACCATTTACTGTGAAATCGTTTACTGTGACCACTCTTTAGAATCGTCTCGAAGGCTACAGTATAGGATTTGGTGGAGAAATAAAGGAGTTATTCTAGAAAATGTTTTAATTTACACATCTTATCTAGACCTCTGTTAAATAAATACTCTTCTAAATACTTAAAACTGACTCTCCTCCCTTGGACCCTTTCTGAATATCAATTAACAACAAATTGAATAAAAATAATTATTTTCACCGAAGAAAATGACTTTTATGACGAACGGTGCAGACCCTGGTCAACAGGCTCACTAAAATATCAAGAGTCCGGTTTCGAGGGTTTTTACTGTATAATTCATTCTGTAGTAATACGTTAACTGCTATAACGTGGATTTTAGTTTGTACAATAATTAGACACATATAATACATGTACATAACATCACGAGGAAAAGCCACATAGTATAATATAACTATAGATCTAAGGGACACATGTAAAACCATTGTAACATCAGTTCATTTACAATCAAAACTATCTACAGCGACCATAATTTGCCTAAATGTAGAGTTTAAAGACAGATGGTAGCTTGGTGCAAGTCGAAAGATATGCAGAAGCTCCTTTAGGCGCCTTCTGTATTACTTTCGTCCTGCATTAAGCAACCACCTGCTCTCATAGACACTCCACGAGTGATCGCTAAAGACAGGCTTTACTGTATTAACATTGCATTAATGTACTATATGTATACATGTACTATAGTATTGACTACGCCATGCAGTTTTATCCAATATTCAAGTGGATGCAATTTTTGTGTCTCCTTTGTAGCGATAACCGAGCCTACAATACTTATGTTAATATATATTCTATTTGTCACCACATCTAATAAAAAACCAGGCTGCTGTATTATCGGAATGCGTAGAGCAGAATCTCTCTAAACCGAACGTTAAACCTTTTACTCAATAAACTCATCTTTCTAAGCCTTTGCAAACAGAGTAGACCCAGACTATACGACACCTGTATTAACCGTCAGGTCAGGGTCTGCTCTGTTTGCTTACGGAATGATATACATATCACATTGCAGCTTCTGCCATGGCCTGCTTGTGTTCATTTGTTAGCTTCTATTATAAAAATGTACCAAATTAATACTTATGACATCGGTATTTCTTACATGAATATTCAGGGAGTAAAGGGTTAACAAAGAAGAATCTATATCTGTTTAGGCAGGCGATTGCTTGATACTAAAGATCGGCACTGATACTTATTTAATCATTTCAATCATATAAACGTGTTTTCACTCATTTGCAATCAGAGTAGACCAAGAAGGCTCCTATAGGAGCCGTCTGATCAGGGTCTGCTCTGTTTGCCAATGGACATATTTCTTTACTTTCTAAAATGGGTACAATGTTCCACCTTCCATATTTCATTCAAACTATTTTGTCCATGAATATTCAGTAGGTAGTGAGCTTTGGAATAAATCAAGAAAATGTCCGGATTAGAGTTTTATTAGGACAAGAATCTGGAGTATTTGAAGAGGACAGTGGAGCCTCGCTTAATGGTTGCTTAATGCATGGCGAAAGGGATTCGGAAAAATCATAGCACGATGTAAGTCAAAGGTCGTAGTGATTTTCACGGTGTAAAAGGTCGTAGTGCTTTGCACGGTGTAAATGGTCGTAGTGCTAAGCACGATGTAAGTCAAAGGTCGTAGTGCTTAGCACGATGCAAGTCAAAGGTCGTAGTGATTTGCACGATGTAAGTGGTCGTAGTGCTTAGCACGATGTAAGTCAAATACCGTAGTGCTTTGTACAGTGTAAATGGTCGTAGTGCTTAGCACGGTGTAAATGGCCGTAGTGCTTTGCACGGTGTAAATGGTCAAGGTGCTTAGCACCGTGTATATGGTCGTAGTGCTTAGCACGGTGTAAATGGTCGCAGTGCTTAGCATGGTGTAAATGGTCGTAGTGCTTAGCACGGTGTAAATGGCCGTAGTGCTTTGCACGGTGTAAATGGTCGTAGTACTTAGCACGATATAAGTCAAAGGTCGTAGTGCTTAGCACGATGTCAGTCTAATGTAGTAGTGCTTTGCACGATGTAAGGCATAGGTCGTAAGGCTTTGCACGGTGTAAATGGTCGTAGTGCTTAGCACGATGTAAGTCAAAGGTCGTCGTGCCTTGCACGGTGTAGATGGTCGCAGTGCTTAGCACGGTGTAAATGGTCATAGTGCTTAGCACGGTGTATATGGTCGCAGTGTTTAGCACGGTGTAAATGGTCGTAGTGCTTAGCACGGTGTATATGGTCGTAGTGCTTAGCACGGTGTAAATGGTCGTAGTGCTTAGCACGGTTTACATGGTCGCAGTGCTTAGCACGGTGTAAATGGTCGCAGTGCTTAGCACGGTGTATATGGTCGTAGTGCTTAGCACGGTGTAAATGGTCGTAGTGCTTAGCACGGTGCATATGGTCGTAGTGCTTCGCACGGTGTATATGGTCGTAGTGCTTAGCACGGTGTATATGGTCGCAGTGCTTAGCACGGTGTAAATGGTCGTAGTGCTTAGCACGGTGTATATGGTCGCAGTGCTTAGCACGGTGTAAATGGTCGCAGTGCTTAGCACGGTGTATATGGTCGCAGTGCTTAGCACGGTGTAAATGGTCGTAGTGCGTAGCACGGTGTATATGGTCGTAGTGCTAAGCATGGTGTATATGGTCGTAGTGCTAAGCACGGTGTATATGGTCGTAGTGCTAAGCACGGTGTATATGGTCGTAGTGCTAAGCACGGTGTATATGGTCGCAGTGCTTAGCACGGTGTATATGGTCGCAGTGCTTAGCACGGTGAAAATGGTCGTAATGCTTAGCACGGTGTAAATGGTCGCAGTGCTTAGCACGGTGTAAATGGTCGTAGTGCTAAGCACGGTGTAAGTAAAAAATCTTAGTCACTGCACCAGAGCAACAGATAAACATGCGTACTAAAGTACTAAAATCGCCATTTCTCCACCAAACCCATAGCTATGACCAGTCTTTAGAATCTCTTTGTGACGATTCTAAAGACTGGTCACAACATAGGGTTAGGTGGAGAAATAAAGAAGTTATTCTTGAAAATGTTTTAATATACGCATCTTATCTGGACCTCTGTCGCACTCGTAATGGTCCCTTTATGGAATGTTGTTGATATAATTTTATGGGTAGGAGGGCTGTATTTTTGGTTTATGAGTGTATAAATGGCAATATCTATTGCAGCTGACTAAATATTATACACTTGGAAAATTAATAATTGTTTCGACATAATTTTGTTTAGGTGTGAAAATGTTGTATATTAGACATGTAAATGTTTGGGATAATTACTTCTCCTAAGGTCTCCATACCGCAGATCATGGTATGACAAGGGTACATTATGCGGCCAAAAGATAACTAAAAGTGATGTGAAACTTTTAGGGAGAATCACAAACATGTTGTTCACGTTACATTACATTTAACGCTTTCGGCTGATATTTTCGGCTGATATTCACTGATCATTAATGCTTTGCACCAATGCTTTTTTTGTACTAGGTTAACCTGTTGTACATTATCCTGATTTATCTATAGAAACACGTTTATATGAAGGAAAGGGTTAATATAGGAAACTGCAAAAGTAGGTGACTGCTTAGTGCAGGACAAAAGTAGGTGATTGTGCAGGACAAAAGTGGGTGATTGTGCAGTGCAGGACAAAAGTAGGTGATTGCTTAGTGCAGGACAAAAGTAGGTGATTGCTTAGTGCAGGACAAAAGTAGGTGATTGCTTAGTGCAGGACAAAAGGGATATACAAAGTTTTTTGTATCACTCTTGTCCTGTATTATAGGCTACCACATGTTTACAAAAATCCAGAATCAGACTTGTTTTGAGTAGTTACATTAGTGAGACTTTACCGTACTAACCCTTTCCCTCATAGAAACGTGTTTTCACGCATTTGCAAACAGAGAAGACCCAGATCAGACGGCTCCCAGAGGAGCCGTCTGATCAGGGTCTGCTCTGTTTGCTAAATATCATTTGATAGATCTGTGTATTTGCTTTCTAAAATGTGTACAATGCTCCACCTTCTACATTTCTTTATAAGTTAACTATTGTGTTAATGAACATTCAGTAGGTATTGAAAGTTGGAACAAACATAGAACAGGGAAAGGGCTAACCTATTCGCTGCTGAATGCTGTCAGTTATTTGCCGAGTTACAAACAATTTCGATCTTGATAAGATGAAGTGTTATTCATTTTGATTCACGGTGTTTGCAAATGCCAGTAATATCGAAGGACAATCGAGAACTAGATAATGCATAAAGCTATCACACTTGTGGATTACCAGTGACAGGTTGTACTGTTTAAACAAGGCAAGATCTTTTTTCTCCATTTTTCTTATTTTAAAGCGACTTATTTAAAACCTTTGACGGCATGACACGCATGTACTGCACTTACATTTGCAAACAGTGTAGACCCAGATCAGAGGGTCCCTAGAGGAGCCCTCTGACCATGCAGGACCGGTACTGTTTGTCACTCAACTTTCTCTAGAAAGTTCAAGTTTTTTATATTGAATGGACTCTATAGTTAAACACTGGTGGACTGTTCCATTTTGAAAGTTTAACGTTGATAGCGAGTGTCCACTATCCTGTTGTTTTTCTCGCTAATGGCGACATCTGATGCTTAGAACAGATTCGGTCCTGATCAGACGCTATGTGATCTGTTTGATACTTATTATTTTCTCGAAACATGAGAAAAAATGATGATGTGTGAACTTATTCCTAACATATGTTCATAGCAGTTAAAATGGCACTAGATCACACGTTGAACATACAGTTAAAATGGCACTAGATCACACGTTGAGCAGACAGTTAAAATTGCACTAGATCACACGCTGAGCATACAGTTAAAATGGCGCTAGATCACACGTTGAGCAGACAGTTAAAATGGCGCTAGATCACACGTTGAACAGACAGTTAAAATGGCGCTAGATCACACGTTGAACAGACAGTTAAAATGGCGCTAGATCACACGTTGAACATACAGTTAAAATGGCACTAGATCACACTTTGAGCAGACAGTTAAAATGGCACTAGATCACACGTTGAGCAGACAGTTAAAATGGCACTAGATCACACGTTGAGCAGACAGTTAAAATGGCACTAGATCACACGTTGAGCAGACAGTTAAAATGGCACTAGATCACACTTTGAGCAGAAAGTGTGTGTTTAACCCTTTCCCTGTTCTATAATTATTGCAAATTTCAATACCTACTGAATATTCATTTACAAAATAGTTATAAAGAAATATGGAAGGTGGAAGATTGTAGACATTTTAGAAAACAAAGAAACAGAGCTATCAAATTATATTAGCAAACAGAGCAGACCCTGACCAGACGGCTCCTCTAGGAGCCGTCTGATATGGGTCTACTCTGGTTGCAAATGCGTGAAAACACGTTTATACGAGGGAAAGGGTTAACAGCGATGTAATGGTTGATAACTTTTCAATTTATGGTAATTTGAATTCATGTTTACTGAAGCAATGTAAAGGTCGGGGCATGGGGTATATATATGCGATTTAAAAGGTACATGGGGGTAGTTTACCACTTCATGAATAGAGATCCTTAACCCTTCGCTTGCTATTCACGTCAATATACCTAACTGTAAATAGTGAAGGCCCAGATGAGACAGCTCCTACAGGAGCTGTCTCATCAGGGTCTGCACTATTTACAAGTTGATTGTGCAACCAGTGCACTCCACAGCAGTGATTGCACAGCGAAATACTTGTACACAGTGAAGATATATGTAATTATGCAACAGGGCATGGGTAAAAAAGGAGAAATATATTTTAAAATTCAGCAAGCGAAGGGTTAAATGGTGGTTTTGCTTAAAGTAGAACTTAAGTATAATGTAAAGTTCCAATGAAAGCTTGACGTCCGCCTTAATTTGCTTCAACATTAAGCTTCGACCTATTGTAAGGATCCATATCTGACTTCCTTTGAAGGCTGCTTCAGACAGGTTTTAGTGTACATGTAATGGGGGCATAGTAAAAACACCGGCACTTGATCGAAACGGATTATAGTTATGTGATATAATAACCATATCATATACAGTAATGTACTAGATGCTATATAAATACACTATAGTCTTTCTCGATCAAGTGTTCGTGAGTAAAAAGAACGCTACAGATGTCTATGTGACGATACAATAGTCTCGCTAAAGCGACTTCATAACTTATTTACACAGGAGTATGTAAAAGCAGTTGGTTTCTTAATGCAGGGCGGAAGTAATGTAGACATCTCCTATAGGAACTTTCTGCACAACTTTTATCCTGTATTAACCCTTTCCCTGATGAATATTCATGTAGGAAATAATGACGTCATGAATATTAATAAGATTATTTTTATAATGGCATATGAACACGGGACATTTTGGTTCAGGTATAGAAGCTGTAGAATCGAATAATTACACCATAAGCAAACAGAGCAGACCCTGATCAGACGGCTCCTGTAGGAGCCGTCTGATCTGGGTCTACTCTGTTTGCAGATGCGTCGAAATGCGCTGACAAAAGGGAAAGGGTTAAGCTACGATCTACTTTGATAACTCAAAATTATACATTGTACTTCTTTTGGGTGGTCGTATGAGCAAAACTTTACTGTAAATTGTATTAATAAACTGTTTACAAAATAGTGTATTAGCATGAATCCACCCATGTCTGTATTTATACTACTAGGACAGTTGTGTTCAGAATAGGAATGGCTTTCAGCCAACCTATTAAGCTAACAGGTTACCCAATAGTCATGTACAGTGGCAACTAAGCTAAGGATAGGAATGGCTTTCAGCCAACCTATTAAGCTAACAGTTGACCCAGTAGTCATGTACAGTGGCAACTGAGTTCAGGATAGGAATGGCTTTCAGCCAACCTATCAAGCTAACAGTTGACCCAATAGTCATATAAATGGAATGATTTTCAGTCAGCCCATTTATTCTAATTTGTGATATTGATGAGCATGGCTTTCAGTCAACTTGTCTGTATCAAATTTTGTTAATACAGATTATTCTAATTTGTGATATTGATGAGCATGGCTTTCAGTCACCTTGTCTGTATCAAGTTTGTTAATACAGTTTATGCTATTCCTTGCGGATAGTGATTTCATATCTAATGTATATCTTTTGCATATCTTTCACTGACCGGATGGAAAATCATGTAGTTCCTTCCGGCTAGCGATTTCATATATATTGTACATCTTTCGTTGTCTGGATAGATAATCATGCGGATCATTCCGGTTAGTGATTTCATCCATGTGAAGCGCTTTTGAACGCACATATCTAGTGTGAAAAGAGCGCAATATAAATGTGGTACAATAATAATAATAATAATAATAATAATAATAATAATAATAATAATAATAATAATAATGATAATAATAATAATGATAATAATAATAATAATAATAATAATAATAATAATAATAATAATAATAATAATAATAATAAAAGTACATGGTTAATCTAATCTAAGGGAATATAAACAGTTTATAAAGTTTGAAGTAAAAGCTAAAGACCGTATTTTGCAGAGGAAAGTTTCTACAGTTCAAAGGCCTACGGTGTATCAAGTGCAATGTCACGTGATCTAAATGCACGCGAGGATAGCCGATGTACCATGCGTGTCACTTTGATAGCAGGACTTAAACTGATTTTAGACTGATTTTAATATTACACCCATCGCATGTATATGCCTTTAGATCTGACATGTTTTTATTTATAGATGACCCGTATATTGGGATACTACCAGTATTGTATTAGGTGAGCTCAGCATTTTACCGACTATTTCAACGTATACTATTAAATTTAATCACTACAATGTATATGTAGTCGTATATGTAGACCCGGAAATTTCAGAGACGCTTTTCCGTGTCTCCCACCCGCACATCCTCTCCACCCAGGGGTTAAAATGGGTACCTGTGAGGGTCACTCGCCGGTACTGCGGCTGCATGATTGCGCCATATGTTGGCAGTGCTCAATATTGTAGGCCAATGACTCAATGACCAGGGGAGTAAATGTACTGAGCGGTCATTCGGACTGAAAGTAGACTATAACTAGGTACTTTACTTTTTTTTACTTTATTTCGAGTCTAACCAACTGCACGAGCATCACGAGAAATTCGCTCGGCAATTTAACCCTTTCACCGCCACAGTCGAGTAAATCCACCACGACAAATAGTGCAGTCCCAGATCAGACGCCGCCTTTTCAAGGCGGCGTCTGATCAGGGACTTCACTATTTGTCTCAATCTCTAGTTCTATATATGTGCTTTATTCCTTTGAAATTTGCATTTATTTACCTCATTTCCTTATTTTACTGTATGATTTAACAAAGTTGGATTGCAGACGACAATTAGAAATTTGGCGCCGAAAGGGTTAAGCAAAACCATATTGTATAGAATGGAGTAGTTGGGAAAAAAACAAATCTATAAATAAAAACGACAGGTCACTCCTATATACTTGCTAATATAAAATATGTGATATGAGATACAGTAAAACCTCTCTATAACGGCCACTAAATCACATCAATTACATTAGAGTCATTGTGTTGTGGCGCATTCTTAAATAGTGTGTTCGGCAATAGAAGTAATAAAGTAATTACAATAATGATATTTATAACCATTATGATTATAATGTACCCTGTCTATCTGTCTGTCTATCTGTCTGTCTGTATGTATGTTTGCCTATCTGTCTGTCTGTCCGTCTGCCAGTGTGTATATTTATCTGTATGTCTGTATATATTATACTAATACATGTCGTTTGCCTTATAATGTTAACACTTGTTTTTAATGTTAACACTTGTCTTTTACTGTATTATGATAACACTTGTCTTTTACTGTATTATGCTAACACCTGTCTTTTACTGTATTATGATAACACTTGTCTTTTACTGTATTATGATAACACTTGTCTTTTACTGTATTATGCTAACACCTGTCTTTTACTGTATTATGATAACACTTGTCTTTTACTGTATTATGATAACACTTGTCTTTTACTGTATTATGCTAACACCTGTCTTTTACTGTATTATGCTAACACCTGTCTTTTACTGTATTATGCTAACACTTGTCTTTTACTGTATTATGCTAACACCTGTCTTTAACACCTAGATTTAACTTCTTTTGAGTGGAAGTTGTCGAGATGTGACACCTCAATTACTTAGCGTAATCTATAGTAATTGAACTCTTTAATATATGTAAACATTTGCAAAATGGTCCAATTCTTTAATTCTACGAATACAATCTTTTCTTCAATTTCTTTCCAATTTAACGACCAGGTTGCAAATGCCATCGCCGTTTATGTATTCTGTTTGCCTCATATATTGTATATTGTACTTACAGTAGTTCTGCGACAAATTCTCGAGTTGCAAACAGTGTGTACCCCGAGCAGACACCAAATACCACCGGGTGTGCGTGCAAACAGTGTGTACACTATGCAGACACCAAATACCGCCGGGTGTGCGTGCAAACAGTGTGTACACCGAGCAGACACCAAATACCGCCGGGTGTGCGTGCAAACAGTGTGTACACCGAGCAGACACCAAATACCGCCGGGTGTGCGTGCAAACAGTGTGTACACCGAGCAGACACCGAATACCGCCGGGTGTGCGTGCAAACAGTGTGTACACCGAGCAGACACCGAATAGCGTCGGGTGTGCGTGCAAACAGTGTGTACACCGAGCAGACACCAAATACCGCCGGGTGTGCGTGCAAACAGTGTGTACACCGAGCAGACACCGAATAGCGCCGGGTGTGCGTGCAAACAGTGTGTACACCGAGCAGACACCGAATAGCGCCGGGTGTGCGTGCAAACAGTGTGTACACCGAGCAGACACCGAATAGCGCCGGGTGTGCGTGCAAACAGTGTGTACACCGAGCAGACACCGAATACGGCCGGATGTGCGTAACTCTTTCACTGCCACTGGCGAATCTGTATTCACCATTGAAACAGTTTAGACCCAGATGAGTGGCCGAGTGACTTGGCGTCTAAACACGAGGGTCCAAACTGTGTGTCACTCTGACAAGAATGTTTGAAAAGTAATTTTAAGATTTGCAGCGGACGATTTGTTTTCAGGCCACAATATATGGCAGAGAAATAATTCTTAAAAGAAACGCATTATTTTGAAAATTGAAGCAGATGCTGTTGGGATTTTATGCCTTTTGATCATGAATATTCTTGCCAGAAATAATTTATGTATCACTAGCTATTAGCTATTAGCATACGAACAAGAAAAGATCTGGCCATGGTAGAAACTGTAAAATTAGATCTATTTTAATTCAATAAGCAAACAGAACAAACCCTTATAAGACGGCTCCTACATGCGCTATCTGATCTGGCTCTACCGTGTTTGCAATTGCGTTAAAAGGCGTTTATATGGAGTAAAGGATGAACATCATAGCTAAGAAAGTAGACCCAGATTTGTTTTTAGTTTCTCTCATGACCAACTATTCAGGTGTCCATATGCCATTTTAATTATTCATTTATTATATATTCATGGTATCATTATTTCTTTCATGAATGAGCACGAAGTAAAGGTTTAAGGTTCAATAGAGGAAGAATACCAACAGCTGTCCTATTTTTCGGACGCATGTGTTGATATTTGTTTCATACAGTGGCGGAAGTTTTTAACTAGTGGTGTGTGTTTGTGTGTGAACGTGGGATATTACACTGCACTGTTTTTCATGTTACACATTTTGTTTTTGAAAAAAATCCTGAACAATCCCGGTAAGCTTCACCTGTTTAAATGTTGGAATAATCCATTTGAAAACTAACTTAATTATCCCTACTCGTGATGACAAAATTAAATTTCAGAGGTCCAGATAAGGTGCGTTAATTAAAACATTTTCAAGAATAACCTCTTCATTTCTCCACCAAATCCTATGTTTTGACCACTCTTTAGGATCTTCTCTTCGAGGCGATTCTAAAATCTGGCCATGACATAGGGGTTGGTGGAGAAATGGCGATTTAGTACTTAGTATACTAATCTGCTGAACGGTTTACTGGCTTCCGGTTCCTTCAAGCTTCCGAGAAACTACTGAACGGTTGTCAAGCAGCTTGGGCCATGATGAGACGCCGAGTTACTCGGCATCTTATCTGGATCCAATGTTTGCAAATTACTCTCAGGTCGAGCTTAGTTTGAGAAGGGTTCAGATCTAACTTTGATTATATCTGAAAGAAAAACAGAGCGCTTCTAAATCTGAATTCATTTTCTGCGGACGAAAATTTACACATCATGCTTAAGGACGAAACAAATCCAATTGTTTAAATTTGTGCGCTAATTTCTTCTTTGCAGGACAAAATGAACGGCTTAGTCAGGAATAACTTGGAGAATTACTCTCCGGCATCCAACTTACTCCACAATGAGAAGATCCGAGAGATGCGGGCTGCCGGGGAACAAATCTACCATTTCGGATTCGGTCAATCACCGTTCCCGCTTATGTCAGAAGCGGTCGAGGGCTTACGGAAACACGCGAACAAAAGCGCATATTTACAGGTTGCAGGTAACAATACAGTAAACCCTCTCTTTTACGGCGACTAAAGTAAAAGGTAAAAAGGTGAGGTTTATAGTCTGGAACTATATACAGTGTACATATTCTCCCGACTTCACAATTTACCCCCTGATCACTGGGTTATAAGTCGGCCATTAACACTCGGCGCCCAAGGCAGCCATGGCACATCGGCTTATTTCCCTCACAGGTACCCATTTATACACCTGGGTAGAGAGGAGCAAACGTGGGATGCATTTTTTGCTCAGAAAAATTCTGATAGTCCGAAGGCAGGATTCGAACCAGGGACCCTTCGATCCCAAGTCCAACGCCCTACCACTGGACCACCACTCCCACGTGTGTTAATTAGTTATTATTTAGGGCAGGTGGCTGCTGAAAGCAAGGTGAAAGTAAAACAGAACGCTCCTTTTGTTCTGTTTTACTTTCATCTTGCTTTAAGCAGCCACCTGCCTTTAACACTAAATACTTGGTGTAATTAAGTGGTCGTTATAGAGAGGTTTTACTGTATATGCTCGATAAGTTATTGCCGTCTGTATGTATTACCATCTACGATACATTCGTTTGTACAATTTCGTACATTCGTTTCTTCCATTTCTCTACAAATCATTTGCAAATTTTTAATGTCATCTCAAATCGACCCATAGTACGGAGTGTGTTAAATATATCGATGGGTAGTTTACAGAATGTCGCCAATTCAGTTTGTTGCCACATCATATTGATGTTTGAAAATGAAACACTATGTTTATTAACCCGTTGAATGCGGGAAGCGAGTTGACTTTCAGTTGCAAACACTTTAGACCCAGACCAGGGTCCATGCTTATAAAGCTTTTATCTGAGTCTGAGTTCGTTCTCAAGCTTTTGATTGGTCAGATTTGAGTTCTCAAGATTTTGATCAAAACTTGAGAACGAACTAAGACTCAACTAAAAGTTTTATAAGCATGGACCCGGGAGGCTCCTCCAGGAACCCTCTGATCAGGGTCTGTGCTGTTTGTCATTCAAATATACCCTTTCATACTGAATGGAATTGACTTTTAAACAGTGATGGACTATGCCACTTTGAGAAATCAGCAGTGAAAAGGTTCAACAAAAAACAAGAATCAGAGTGTCAAATCGATTGATCCTGATAATCGACGCTTGATCTGGATCTAAACTGCAAACTTACATTGAGGGTGTATAGACTTAAGCGTCAAACAATTTGGATCGGGTCCATGCTTATAAAACTCTTAGTTGAGTCTGAGTACGTTCTCAAGCTTTTGATTGGTCAGATTTGAGCCTCTGGCTCAAATCTGACCAATCAAAAGCTTGAGAACTCAAATCTGACCAATCAAAAGCTTGAGAACGAAACTCAGACTCAACTAAAAGCTTTATAAGCATGGACCCTGAACGCGTTGTATTATCAGTAGACATTAGGATAACAACACAGATGGCTTGTCTCGGCACACCAACTAATTACCTCAATTACTCTTAGTATTCGTACACTTATAATTTCTCATGCAGTTAAATAAGTCAATTTTGGACCATTTTATAACTGTGCAAACCCTGATCAAACGTATATGAAAGGAACCGTTTAATATGGATCTGCACTATTTGACTATCTATTCGATACTTAGGGTGATTTAATCCTTTCAGTGCGGGATACGATCCACAAATGTCCTTTGCAAACAGTGTAGACCCAGGTGATAGGGATCCTTGGGGAGTCCTTTTATCAGGGGCTGCATTTCTGTCATATAACACTCCCTGAATTTTCAAAGTAAGCTTGCTTTCTTTGAAAGTTAGAATAGTCCATTTGAAAAGTTAGTGTTGAAAGGGCTAAGGTATAAAGATACCAGTGGAAGTATGTTATGTGTATGTATACGTGAGTTATTGACTGGGTTAGTTCATTTGTGCCATAGTGATGTATATATAGTAGAACCTGTCTTAAGCGGTCATCAACAAGAGGTCTATTTATTGGTCTGTGATGCAAGTGGTAGCTTAATGCAGGGCAAACATAATATAGAAAGCTCCTACAGGAACTTTCTGTATTACTTTTGCCCTGCATTAAGCAACCACCTGTTTTTTAAGACTCCCATATTCAATTAATGACTGACCACTTTAAACAGGATCTACTCTGTATACTGTCAAGTTACATGTATTATTTTGATCAGGTTTCTTGTTTTATATTAGGAATTAACTGTTTGTTTCATAGTTTTGTTTTCACCAGAAAAACAGGAATTATGACGTCATTATTTTGTAGGTATTCCCGAATTACGACAAGCCATATGCAAATTCCATCATCACTACGACAAGATCGAATCTGATATTGATGACGTCATCGTTGGCCCCGGAAGTAAAGAATTAATATTCTTACTGATGAATGTGTTCCAAGGAGGTAATGATAGCTGCGTTATGTGCACTTTGCATAGATAGATATGGACACTATTGACCCATGTCATGCTGATAAAATAATGTTTGCTAAAACTCTAATAAAATTTTACGTTCATATCCGATTCATTCAAGCACTTGAATGAAACGTCGTTAAACCGGAATTCTAATAGAGAATAATTCAGATACAATTAGGCAGGTGTCTGTTTAATGCAGGATGAAAGTCATACAGAAAAGCTCCTCTATGAGCTTTCTGCATGACTTTCATCCTGCATTAAGCAGCCACCTGCCCAAAAGTACATGAGTTATTCTCTATCAGAGCTTTCTGCATGGCTTTCACCCTGCATTAAGCTGCCACCTGTCTCCAAGACCGATATTTATATTAAAATGAACGGCCGGTTTAGAGATGTGTTAGTGTAAACCATTGGACACCCTCCAGCATCAACGGTGTATGAGTATGACTGTCTTTTTAACACTGGCGGTGAATTGATGATTAAAAATGCCAACGGTTTGGATCCAATTAAACCAGAGTAAATCGGCGTCTCTTCAGGACATGAATTACAGTAAAACCTCTCTATAACGGCCACTGAATTGTTTTAATTAGTTGGTATTTAGGACAGGTGGCTGCTTAAAGCAAGGTGAAAGTAAAACAGAACGATCCTATAGGAGCGTTCTGTTTTACTTTCACCTTGCTTTAAGCAGCCACCTGTCTTTAACACAAAATACTTGATGTAATTTAGTGGCCGTTATAGAGAGGTTTTACTGTAGTTGACATCCTGATCATTGTTTTTGAAAAACAATTGATTAATCCACCTTGTGAATTTGTGCCATGCGACAGACACTTTTAGCAGGGAACACTTGTTTACTAAGCAAAACATCTAAAACAATTTTAGACTCTAATCAAATGCTTTGTTCATGGCGTTGTGACTGAAAAGAACCTAAATTCTAGACTTTGATCAAATGCAACATGCCTGACTTTGATCAAATGTAACGTGCCTGACTCGGCGACTGTCATGAACCTAAATTGTAGACTTTGATCAAATGCCACGTGTCTGACAGCAACTGACACGAGCCTGCATTGTGTAGTCTCAGGTCAAATGGCACGTTCCTAACGCGGCAACTGGCATGAACCTACGTTGTAGACTGATCAAATGCCACGTTCTTAACGCGACAACTGACATGGACCTAATTTGTAGTCTCTGGTCAAATGACACGTTCCTGACGCGGCAACTAGCATGTGCCTACATTGTAGACTGATCAAATGCCATGTGCCTAACGTGGCGACTGGCATTTAACCTATTTTTGTACAACGTTCAAGGGACGCCTTTTGGTTTTCTGACTTCATAATAGAATCTTTAATGTGTTTTTTTCTGTGTGACTACTTAGCTAAAATGATTGCTCTGGTTAATCCTTTACTTGACAAAAACGTATTTGCACGACTTTGCATACCCAGATCCTATTGGAGCCGTCTGATCAGGGTCTGTTCTGCTCACATTATGGAATTACAGTAAAACCCCTCAATGCAACGACTTAATGAACAAACATGGCTGTCTTCATAAGCAGGTGGTTGCTTAATACAGTACGAAAGTTATGCAGAAAGCTCCTATAGGAGCTTTCTGCATAACTTTCGTCCTGTATTTACGCCACCATCTACCTTTGCCACTGTGAATGATGCCTATTTTTGGTGGTCACATTAGAGGCGTTTTACTGTATATAAAGTTGATTCTACCGTGTCTGTCATGAGCAAATACTCTCCTGTATATATATGCCGTTAAACGTTAAAAATGCAGCTATTGAGTATTCATGACGTCATAAATTCTTAGAATATTCATGATGTCATAAATTCTTAGAATATTTATGCCATATTTTCTTAGAATATTCATGATGCCATCATTTATAAGAATATTCATGATGCCATAGTTTCTTACATGAATATTCGTCATGTAATGGGTTAATAGTATTTAATGTTAATGCCGCTAGGATTTCTGTCAATATAGCGATACAATTACAATATAACATCTCTATAACGGCCATTAAATTGAGTTAATTAGTTGGTATTTAGGGCAGGTGGCTGCTTAAAGCAAGGTGAAAGTAAAACAGAACGCTCCTATAGGAGCGTTCTGTTTTACTTTCACATTGCTTTAAGCAGCTACCTGCCTTTAACACAAAATATTTGCTGTTATTTAATGGCCAGCAAAACATTTTACAAAAGTTTTCCTTTCTCTTGCTCTGTGTCTAACTGGCATTTTGCAAACAGACTGGATCCAGATGAGAGGTGTGAACGATTTAGAAGTCAGCGAAATCTCATTTCAGCATGATCATATACGAATTTGCGTGTACTAAGCGACTGTACAATTTCCTCGTTATGAGTAAACCACAAGCAGTTCACTCCCTTTGACTAGACAAAACCATATTTATACGCAATGATTGTAAATTACGCTTCATCGCTCCAAACATCCATTTTTCTTTCAGTTTCAGTTTATTTCGAATAAGCACAAGTCCTGCAGTGAGCAGGCGCCATCAGCATAAATATAATAACATAAACAATTCACAATGACAAATGGAGAAACGGCTAATCAAATATGAGTTGATATTAATTTCTTCTGAGCCATGGTTAATAGAAACTCTTAACAAGCAACCACACCTGAAATGTTTGGTGCAATCTGGATCTACACTGCTGAATATTCAACATCATCGGCAGAATGTTATCAAATGACTTTGCAATAATTATTGTATTTCTGATCGCCCATCAAATTTCCAAGATGGCGGCGGATCTTGGTCGACAGTAGAACCTGTCGTTACCCTTTCCCTGATGAATATTCATATAGAAAATAATGACGTCATGATTATTAATAAGATTATTCTTTATAATGGCATATAAACAAATGACATTTTGGCTCAGGCAGAAGCTGTAGAATCAGATCTTTATTACATCATAAGAAAACAGACCAGACCCTGATCAGACGGCTCTAGGAGCCGTCTGATCTGGGTCTACTCTGTTTGCAGATGCGTCAAAATGCGCTTACATAAGGAGAAGGGTTAAGCGGGTATTCATTTATTGAACATAGGAGTGTTAAAAAGCAGGTCTTTGCTGAATGTAGGGCAATTGTATTTACATTCTGCATTACTTTTGTCCTGTATTAAGCTACTGCCTGCCTGGCAGACCCATAATTAGAATTCTTTTTGATGGCCGCTTAGGATTCTACTCCACACTATTTTTGCAATACGATTCTGTTTTTCATAGCATGACTCAAGTTTTCTGTGATGCCATTTCCAGATATTCTTGTGATATCACCTTCATGGACCACATACAAACCCCAAGTGTTGTTATCACAGCACAAACCTCACATCGTCTCTACTGATCGAGAACACGACTGGAAAATTACACCCGATATTCTGAACAAGGTAATCACATTGCAGTGAAACTTGTATTCATCGACAAGCCAGATACGGCATGTCTGGGTCTCAAAAGCAGATGGTAGTTTATGCAAGATTGAAATAATTCAGAAAACGGTTATAGGAGCCATACGCATTAATTACGTTCTGCGTTAAACCTTTACTCTATGAATATTCATGTAAGAACAATGACATCATGAATATTTATTAGAAATATTTTTATAATGTCACATGAGCACAGAAAATTTAGACAATGGCAGAAACTATAGAATCATCTCTATATTGTTTCCTAAACAAACAGAGCAGACCTTGGACGGCTCCTGTAGGTCTGATCTGGGTATACGCTGTTTGCAAAGGCGTAGAAAGACGTACAGTAAAACCCGCTAATGCGACCACCTAAAATGGGCATAATTCTGGGTGGCATAGGCAGGTGGTAGCTTAATACAGGGCGAAAGATATGCAGAAAGCTCCTATAGGAGCTTTCTGCATAACTTTCGTCCTGTATTAAGCAACCACCTGTTTTAAACAACGCCAGTGGCTGTTTATTCAATGGTCGCATTAGCGGGGTTTTACTGTATTTATAAAATTTAACCCTTTTACGCAATAGATACGCATTTAACGTCTTCACAGACTAGACCCAGATCAGACTGCTCCTGTAGGAGCTGTCAGGGTCTGTTCTGTTTTCGTATAAAACACATATATCTGATCCTGACATGTTTCTACAGTCTCTGCCATGGCCAAACATTCACCTGTTCACGATACCATTATAAATGTTCAGCTAATTAATATTCATATACAGTGTATTCATAGACATGTTCTAAAGTGTTATATGGCCCAGAAAAACATTGATAAAAACAACGACTCTCCTCAATCAAATGTACATATATATACAGTAAAACACATCTAAACAGGAATTCTAGTAGAAAAAAATAGATACTTTTAGGCAGGTGATTGCTAAATGCTGGGCGAAAGTCATACAGTGAGCTCCCACAGGAGCTGTCTGTATGACTTTCACCCTGCATTAAGCTGCCACCTGCCCTCAAGACCGATATTTCTACTGAATATAACATACAGTTTAGAGGGGTTTAACTGTATATCGACACTTTCTGTACATTTGTGACATTCTCGTCTTTTTCAGTATCTACAAGAGAACAGTTTATCCCCAGTCAAGCTGCTGATATTCAATAACCCGGATAACCCAAGTAAGTTGTACCTTGATAAATAAATATTAACATTTCAAACTAACTCAATCACGTTTCCAAGTTTATGCATCTCTTTAATTGTAACAAAGTTATTTCAAGCTTGTTTAATCATTCATTTTCATACATAAGTAATACAATCTTAATAAGCCTACAAAATGTAATATGTTTGCTAGCAGTGTTAGTTACTGGGTTATGTATAAGAGGAGTGCTAATCAATTTAAATCGACACCCCTATCCTGCTGGTACTCAGAGGCCCAGAGGCCCTTCTTTTTTGAGAATACGTAGCTCCTTTCTTTCTCCAGTAAACCCTATGTTGTGATCACTCTTTAGAATCGTCTCTACGAGACGATTCTAAAGAATGGTCACAACATAGGGTTTGGTAAAAAAAAGATGATTTTAGTATTTGGATACGAACATTTATCTGTTTCTATGGTACTCATTATAATTATTGCGTCTCTACGAGACGATTCTAAAGAGTGGTCACAACATACGGTTTGGTAAAAAAATGATGATTTTAGTATTTGGATACGAACATTTATCTGTTTCTATGGTACTCATTATAATTGCCCAGGGAGGAGCTTCAAATGCGTACTAACACGACAATTGTACGTGTAAATCATTATAGTAAACCCCCTCTAAACCGAACGTGAAAACTAGTATCAATAATGGTATTTCGGACAGTTTGACGCTTGGTACAGGTTGAAAGTAATGCAGAATGCTCTAAAAGGAACATTCTGAATGACTATAATCCTGCATTAAGCAGCCACCTGTCTAAAAAACAAATAATGATTCTGGATTAAATTCCCTGTTTAGAGGAGTGTAACTGTACCTAGATGTCTTATTCAGTCTTCTAATATATACACCTCTGTATAAGCACAGTTACATGAGAGTAATTAAAATTCTTCAAACACTTCAAAACAAATGAAAATCGACTCTCCGTGGGCCTTTTTTAAACCTCAAAACTGTGTGTGAAATATCATACACTACTTATACAGTACAACCAGTCGCAACCTTATATTGATTGCACACAGGAATCTTAAAAAGCAGGTGGTTGCTTAATACAGAGCAAATAGGAGCTTTACCTTTGCCCTGAGTTAAGCTATGACCTGTTTTACATATCCATAATTAGACCTCAGTTTGATGGTCGCTTAAGACAGGTTCATGGACACGCTCAGCTGTATTATTATTTGTGTTTTCTTTTTTACATACAAAGTATAATCCTTTTTGTTGTCTTCGAAGTAAGGGTGCTGTTTGGTATTGCAGCATTGCTGTCTGCCTGCTTGGCCATTTGTTACATGTATGGAGTCCATATACCGAAATATCGTGTACGACAAACTTTGTGGTCAATTCTAATATACGACAACCAAAATTGTCATCGTCGTGTGGTAGAACTGACGGTAGCTTCTGTCGTAATTGTTGCACTCTATAAGTAGCGATGCCGTAACTTACGGCGTCTATTATTAGACAGGTTTCATGTGGTTAAAACTTCTCATTTGGAGTCTGAATTCATTATCAGTTTTGTCATTAACAGATGCTTGAGATCAAACTCGGACTCAATCAAACTGTTATTATCATCAATAAGTCTCAGCCTTTCTACACGAATGTCACAGGTTGAAGGGTTTTCTATTTTATATATTACCAACATGTTCGGATTAAAAAAACCTCAAGAATATTCCCAAATATGATTGCGTGATTCAGAGAATATATCAGGATAGCACAATGGTTTCAAAACTAGACAATTCAAAAATGTTCCGTTTCTCTAGTAAATGTTCATTTTCAGTAGATTTATTCAAAGAGGTTTGGTCTAAAAATAGCCTATGAGGTGATGGGTTAAACGGTTAAGACACTATTGTTGACGTAGTCTCGTCCGTGAACATTGACGTATTTTTGCAAGCATGTCATGAAATGTTTCCTATTTCAGCGGGAACAGTTTACAACGAAACAGAATTAAAAGAACTGAGGTAACCGCTATGAGAAACAATTTATTGCTCTATAATTAACACGTATAGTAAAGTCTCGCTAAAGCAACTACAGTAAAATCCCTTTAAAGCGACCACTTAGTGAGGAGATGTTAATGTTTTTAAAAGCAGGTGGTTGCTTAATGCATGACGAAGGTAATACAGAAAGCTCCTATGGGAGCTTTCTGTATTACTTTCGTCCTGCATTAAGCTACCACCTGCCTCTAAGACCCAGACTTATACTTCATTAGAAGGGTTTTACTGCATACGATTTTTTAACATAGGAAACTGTAAAAACAAGTTGTAGCTTAATGTAGGTCAAAAATGATACAGAAAGCTCCTATAGATCTAGAAGTTTTCTGTATCATTTTTGTCCTGCATTAAGCTACCACCTGTTCTAAAATCCAGAATATTAGACTTCTTTTGAGTGGTCGCATAAGAGAGACTTTACCGTATTGCATTAGAGTGTGTATATTGGAACACGTACAATGAACTGATCAAATGACTTAGAACATGCAGTTATATGGAATGATCTGTTTCTTTGGCTATAGTTATATGGAGCATGTGGTAATGAATTAATTAGTATAGTTATGCTATTGGAGTAACGAGTATAAACAGGTCACCCTTATCATGCTGAAAAAAATGAGGTGTGCTCAAACTCTGAACTGAAGCAAGTTTTATTTGTATTTGATTCGATCAAACTTTTGTGTAACTACTGACCAAATATCAATTAATTATCGTGGATCCTGATGAGATGCCGAGTTATTTGTCATCTCATCTGGTGAAAGCTGTTGTAAGTGGCACTGAGTAGAATAAGGGTTATGATATGTAAAATTTTAATAATGTTTAGCCCTCTACATATCGTTACAAATAAAGGTTAAACCTTTCCCTCATACAAACGCATTTTCACGCATTTGCAAACAGAGAAGACCCAGATCAGACGGCTCCTAGAGGAGCCGTCTGATCAGGGTCTACTGTGTTTGCTAATAGACTTTCAAAGATCTGTGTTTTTACTTTCTAAAACGGCTACAATGCTCCACCTTCCATATTTCATAATAACCTTTTTGTCCATGAAAATTCAGTAGGTATAGAAATTTGTAATAAACATAGAACAGGGAAAGGGTTAACATGCTTTACTTACTATCGTATATGGTTCATTTAACCTTTACCGTCATGAATATTCATGGGAGAAATTACGACATCATGAATTAGATTATTATAATAACACAAGGACACAATATTGTTTGGCCATTTTAGAAAGTAAAGAAACATAGCTGTCAAATTCCATTAGCAAACAGAGCAGACCCTGATCAGACGGCTCCTCTAGGAGCCGTCTGATCTGGGTCTACTCTGTTTGCAGATGCGTGAAAACACGTTTATATGAGGGAAAGGGATAAGCAAACACAGCAGGCTCGGATAAGACGGTTCGTTATGCCATTATTTCTTACATGATTATTTACAAAAGATTATTCAGGAATTTCATGTTTTAGAGACATTCATGTTTATTGCTTTAAAGGTCGCTTTAGAGAGATTATGCTGTAAATTATTGTATTTGAAACGCAACATATAAAATAAGTGACTATATCTGATATCATGAATGGAGTTTATGCAGCAATATCTATCAATTTTGTCCATTCATTCTGCACATATTTTCATTTCTGATTTGAACTGCATATTTAAAAGAGTATAATAAATAAGGATACTGTAAATAATGATACAATCAGCCTTAAAACAATATCGATAAGGTTATTGACACAATGAGCACCTTAATAATGTATTAGCATCACTAAAACTCATTCATAAGCCTATTGATTCCACCGAAACCATATTCATAGGGTTACTGGCACCACCGACACATTTATTTATAACGGTACTGACACCATCTTAAACATCTATATTACTAAATAAATGGACTCGATTTTGTGTCGGATTTGTCGGGAATACCAGCAGTATTTCAAAGATAGGATTGCTAACGCTATTTTATATATATATCGCCACTAGTAATTTTGCATTTAAAACTTAATAACAACACAATGTTAAGCTGACACCTTTCTATAAGTTTCCTATTCCATCTTATTTTGAGTGTGTTTAACACATGTTTTTCTGTATTTATCTCGTTTTCAACCCTTTGATAATCGTACCTGTATTACTACACCTATTTTCGTTTCGTTTGAGAGTATACATGGGGCATGGTATTTCATCACCTGTATGTATATGTTGTTTCATCCGTTATGGACATAATTATGTGCATATCTGGGTATCAATCATATTAACTTGTACTTAATTTTTCGTTTGTGAAATCATGAATACCCGTATTACTTCTTCTTTCGTTTCTTTGGAGATTATACTCGATGTCTGTTGGTCAATGATGGCTACCCGTTTATTGTAACTCTGGTTTCTTAACCCTTATCCCGCCATGTCGTCTGTTTTAAAAGTGTCGTCTGCAATTGGTAAACTTAGTCGGATTGTTGCTTTTTAAAAAAATTGGAAAAATACTTAAAGACAAATATCAGACAGTTTGAATCCAGATCATACATTACATGACGTCTGACCCGGATCTAAACTGTTTACAAATACCAGTGAAGTCGCATTCGACAGGAAACGGGTTAAATGATATAGGACTATATTATATGTTATTAATTCGGTGGCCTTGTAAATATAAATGTATGGTCATTGTAAGAATTTATGGTGTACCATTTTGTACATTGATATGTCATAATGTGATACTCAACAGTAATTCTGCTTAAATGCAAGGTTTTACTTTATATTGCACTTATGTTTATATTGTTTACAATGTTATCTGTATTTATGTTACTGATCTCCATTTATGGAGGAAATGAATAAACTAACTTCATGAAATTGGAGGAAATCTACAAAAGCTATAAATAGGAAATGTATTTTTAGCTTGATATCAAAACAAACACTTATATTAGCAAGGGACATAATCAGCTAATTAACATGGACATGTAGATGTAATAAGTTATATAAGTGTCGTTTCTAGCAGTCATGGTCGAATTTATTCTTCTAAAATTTATTTTTTCTCTCTATGTTATCGTGTCATGTGAAATACGCGTGCCTGACATTCGTTCGAAATACGTTTAAGGGATTTGTCCCATGACGTTTCGACCATTAATTGCTTTCACTAGGTTACTTTTCTACCCCTTTTGTTTATTTCCTTTAAAATTGTATTGTTTAAAACATGTTCTTGAAAAATGCATTATCCTTCAACTAAGACTGACTGAAAAAAAGTGTTGCCCAACAGGGAATTAAAAATAGGTTCGTGGTCTTTTTAACGCATTTTTAGTATTTGCATAAGTGCTATTATTTTACTTTTGTTAGATTATTTATTGCTAAATATAATGTTTCCAATAGTTCACATTTTAGTTCTTCTCTATTTCTTAGATGAGCCTATTGTGGTACCTCTCTAAAGAGAAAAAGTGTCCTGTTTGAATAAATTTCAAGACATGATGACCATGCAATTTCTAAGGACTCCTAGGCAATGGCAAACCTTTTCCGAACGAGAGTCGCAACTCCTCATTGTAGGTTGTATTGCCAAATGGGGTAGACCATAATCAGACTACAGTGCTCCCTCCCTACAACGGCCCTCTCAATAACGATTCCCTCCTTGCAACAACGCATGTCACAGTTTCCGAAACAACAAGGCTCCAGAAACAACTTTTTTCTATCGTGTTTTCTTTATGCCTCCATCAAACCCTATGTTGTGACCACTCTTTAGAATCGTCACTTTGTGACGATTCTAAAGAGTGGTCACAACATAGGGTTTGATTGAGGCAATACGGTTTTAGTTCTCGAAATACACCTTATCTGGGGATCTGTAAACAAGCTAACTAGTGTGATTTTCCCTCCCTATAACAACTTCCTCTGAACAACACATACAATCTTCGTATCCCAAAGGGTGTCGTTGTAGAGAGGGAGCACTGTACTCCTACAGAGCATTCA
The DNA here is from genome assembly GCA_963576725.1 of Azorinus chamasolen. Lineage (NCBI taxonomy): Eukaryota > Metazoa > Mollusca > Bivalvia > Cardiida > Solecurtidae > Azorinus > Azorinus chamasolen. The sequence goes on along the minus strand of OY755248.1, from coordinate 3,089,690 downwards.
ATATTGGATCTACATCGTTAATGAAATATTTACATGTTTTATAGACAAAAGGGTCATACACATACATGTATAATACAGTGTTCAAAAGAAGACCAACAACTTCCATACAATATTAAACAATTTATCCCGATATTTTTCTAGTTTATTAAGGAAACGGATACCACTGTAACATTATTAATAGGGATACTGACCCCACCGACACATTTATTAATAATACTGACCCCACCGACACATTTAGTAATAATACTGGCACCAACGACACATTTATTAATAATACTGCCACCAACGACACATTTATTAATAATACTGGCACCAACGACACATTTATTGATACCGACACCTACTTAACATTTATTAATAAGGAAACTGGCACAACATATACATTATTAATAAGGGTAAGGACACCACCTGAGCTTGCACAAACGAAATGTATTAATGTTGGTATTGAGATCACACCAGTTGATATGAATTTATATTCATATGAGATTTTCATTATTGTATAGAATCAACACCCACAATAGCCTTTATCTGAATGACGACCTGTCTCTTGACCTGACTGACATTTGCAAACATTTTTGAATAAGTGTTTTAGATCTATCAAGATGATATGATTTTTGACGGCTCCACATAAGTTTTGAGTTTCATATTCTTTAACACTGTTAGTTTTTAACACACAATTCCATAAAATGCCATTTTTTACCTTTACAAATCGAGTAGACCCTGATCAGACGGTTATTTCAGGTACTGAATCCAGGTCTGCTCTGTTGGCTTATGACATAATATAAATCTGATTCTACTGTTTCTGTCACTATAAAACTTCCCTGGTTCATAGAATTATTATAAACATCAGTTAATTATGATATCATTATATCTTACATAAATATTCATGGAGTAAAGGGTTAAATCCGAAACCTGAGAAACGATTTGCTTGTTATAGAAAAAATGATTAATAAGAAGAGAAAACTATAAAGATTTTGTATTATTTACTATTGAAAATTTGAAACTTAATTACCGAACAAGTGATTATTTGTAAATTAGAAATAAATTAGAATCACCAGTGGTGTTTTGAATTCCCTCTGTAATTAGATATCAGTTGTTTAGTGTTATTGCCACAGTACAGATGTAACACACATGTATGTTTTTGTTAAATCTTTGTATACGGGAAATGAGTGTTTCGGCATTGGTTATCGTGTAGACTCATATGAGAGGGGTCCTAGGGGAACCGTGTAGTCAGGACATGCACTGATCTTTAGTAATACATGTAGTTTCATATTGTATGTACTCTACTATTGATAGACAATTTAACTTTGAATGTTCAGTATTCACAGGCTTAACATTCACATTCCTTCATATAAACGATTTTCCCACTCATTTGTCAATAGACGGTTGATTTGGGTCTGCTCTGTTTGCTTGTAGGAATTTATAGATTTGATTATGAAGTTTCCACAACAGTGAAAGAATTCCATTTCCACATTCTTTATTATTTATTTTGCCTATACATATTCATGAGATGAAGAAATCTTGAATAAATGTTAGACAGGGAACATGTTAAGGAATAAAGTGAGCGTGCAAAAGGTTTTTAAAGCTGCAATGCAATTTGATATAATTTAGTGATAGTTTAAATCTAATTTGCTGAGTTCGTTATTTTCATTGCAAAAGTCAGAAAAGTAAAAACGAACAGCAGGAACATCGTCATATTACAGCATTAATATAAAAATAAATCAATAATAGGATTAACCCATTTGCTCCCACGATCCCATATATGGGACGTAGGCAAAGGGTGTAGACTCTGAGCAGACGCCGCATAATGCGGCGTCTGATCAGAGTCTACACTGTTTGCTCATAGTAATTTCAATATAAAACAAAACGAAATTGAAAATTTAGGCCAGGCACCCCTTAGATAAAAAATGGACTAGTCCAATATATAAACATGGAATAATCCACTGGGTGCAAATGGGTTAAACCGTTTGTCTCTGAGTAGAGCTGGTACAGTTCGTAGAACGAAGTTAAATAGAATAACGAGCTCTCATTGGTTGATTACTTTGACTAGTGTCTTATGGTACAGTAAAACTACATATAACGACTACATATTAATTCTAATGCTATGTGCTAGACAGTTGGTAGCTCATTTCAAGACGGCACATGTGCAGAAAGCCCCCATTTCACTTTTTATCTCATACATATTCATGCAAGAAATAATGACATCAGAGATATTAAATATATACAGTAAAATCTCGATTATTCGAATTTCGTTATAAACGAATTTAGACCCTTTTATGCAGGTGGCTACCTAATGCATGATGAAAGTCATGCAGAAAGCGGAGCTTTCTGCATGACTTTTACCATGCAATAAGCTGCCACCTGTCTTAAAGATCGATAATAATACGTATTTTAGTGTTCGAATAATCGAGGTTTTACTGTATTTTATAATAGCGTACGAACACAGGAATTTATGGCAATGACAGAAACTGTAGAATCAGATTTGTATGCTTTTATTTACAGTTTGCTGTATTCTGACAACTTTACATTTCAGTAAGGTGTTCAAAAAACACAACATCGTTGTGCTGGCTGATGAAATATATGCTCGATTGACGTATGAACAGAACCATGTATCTCTGAAGAAGGTAAATGCACGTCTAAACTTCAGTATAACTGCTCTAAACTGCACTTTCTAGTTACAAATGTAGTATCAAGGCCCGTCTTTAAGATATGTTGTACCTAACTGCACAGTGATAGTCATGTCAAAAGCTCCTATGCTAGTTTTCTGTCTGAATTTCACCATGCCTTAAGCAGTCACCTGTCTAAACAGACCTAAATTATTCTCGATTAAATTTCCGATTTAGCTTCTCGATTTAACCAGTTATTTACTTAGATCAAGTCCCCAGATAAAGCTTTTTCTACACCATTCAAAAGTTAACCGGATACATGATTCATAAGCTTATAACAAAAGTTTATTTTTCACCATTGCTGACATGTCATGTATATTTAAAAAGTAGTGGTCCAATGATAGAGCCAACGATTACACAACGATTGAAATTGGGGAAATGTATATGAGACCTTTGCAAAGCTGTCAGTAACGTTGGATCAAAATCGTCATAGAATATCTTTAACAAGACCAGTTAACCCTTTCCCTGTTCTATGTTTATTTCAAATTTTAATACCTACTGAATATTCATAGCAAAATAATTATAATGAAATATGGTAGGTAGAACAGTGTAGCCATTTTAGACAGTAAAGAAACAGATCTATCAAAGTCCATAAGCAAACAGAGCAGACCCTGATCTGGGTCTACTCTGTTTGCAAATGCGTGAAAAAACACGTTTCTATGAGGGAAAGGGTTACCAAGACCAATTTCAACAGAATTGTACCTACAGCATTGTCCTTATCCATTTCATGTCTGATAAAATATGTTAAATGGACCTGAATCAGGACTGAAAATTATACCACATTTTTTTTGGTCTTCGAACTTTACTCCATGACTAGTTATTTAAGACATAATGACATCATTAATATCAATTAGATACTTTTATAGCGACACATGATCACGGTAAAAACCTGGCCAGGACAGAAACTGTAGAATCAGATCTATATAATTCGACAGACTAACAGATCAAACCCTGATCAGACGGCTCCTTCAACAGGCGTCTGATCTGGGTCTTATCTGAAAAGGCGTTTAAATATTGGAAAGAGTTAATTTATGCATCTGCTTGGTCAGACACTATTTCAAATATTTTAGAAACAATATTGAAAATTGAGATCGGACGGTAGTTAACTATTGCTAATTACATGAGCAATCTACTCTGGCACTAAGGTACGATCATGCGTTTGTTTAACTCATTCCCTTACATTGATGACCTTTGACGACTCTGTAAAAATGACGTTGTGAAACCATTGTAATAAAAAGAGCATTTGCCCCTATAGGAGCAAATGCTCTATTTATCACAATGGTTTCAAACTACAAAATTCTAAAACATTCCTTTTTCTCTAGTTAATGCTCCTTTTAAAAATAGCCTATGAGGGAAAGTGTTAAATCATCTAAACTTGTTATAGATAGGATCATTAAAAGCAAGTGGTTGTTTAATGCAAGTCAAATGTGATACAGAATGTTCCTCTTGAAACTTTCTGTATTCTTGTCTACCTGCATCAAACTACCATTTGCATTATACATCCAGATTCCAGAATAAGACTTTTTTGTATGATAGTCGTGCAAGGCTGAGTTGTCTCGGCCACTCAGGTGACAGTTCCCTTTTATTCATTAGGTAATCACTTTAGATCGTTTTAACACATTCAGGAAACGAGTTACTAATGTCCTGTGAAACAGTGTAGACCCAGATGAGAGGGTTCCTAGAGGTGCCCTCTCTTCAGGATAGGCTCTGTTTGTCCTTTTACACTTTTCTTTAAAACACAAAACAAACAACAAACTGTTTGAATATTCGCGGTCAGCTGTTTGAATTTTGGAACAGTCCTTTTGAAAATTCAGCGTTGAAACGGTTAAATAGTTTGAATTATCGTAGTCATTATTGAAGCATATTACGCACATAAATTTGTTAAATGGTTTAAAACAATCTATTTGAAAGTAGATTAAGATTTTAGACAATCAAGTTTCATTGTTTGTGGTCAACGAATGTGTTATGTCTATGTCATGGCGGCTGGTCTGGGTCTACTCTATTTATATTGACTGGAGAGGGGATACGTTTATTTACACTGTTTGTCTTTTAGGTTGGGGATGGAATAAGTGTGAGGTTGGGCGCCCATAAACCGGTTTAACCCCCAGTGACTTTTGTCACTGACCGTTCCAAGGCGGTACTTCCATCTTCCCCCCTATCGTATGTTTGTTTTGTCTTTGTGCGTCTCTTGGTGTTTTTATAGTTATGTACATTTGCTGTTTCCTTGTGTTGCTGTTCGGGCGGCTGTTTGTTCTGTATGTGGTGTTTCCTGCATGACTCATTTTTGTACTTCTGTTATCGTGTTGTGGTTGGTATATCAATGTTATTCTGTTCTTGATGCCTTATTGCAGGTTTACCCAGAAGGAACGATATTGAGTACAGGAATGTCAAAATGGGCGAGTGCTGGTGGATGGAGGGTAAGGACATCTATTGTTATTGTCATCTTGGGATAAGTTTGCACTCTGAATTCAGATCTGGATGAATTAGGTATTTTGGTGCAAATTTTGACCAGAGTGAGTTATATTATACATGTATATGAAAGCGCAGTTACATACATGTAATACCATGGTAATAATATTTGAAATTATAAATAGTAATTTACTGCTGAGTTGAAAGTTCAGTAAAACCTCTCTATAACGGTCACTAAATTACATCTAGTATTTTGTGTTAAATGCAGACGGTTGCTTAAAGCAAGGTGAAAGTAAAACAGAACGCTCCTATAGGAGCGTTCTGTTTTACTTTCACCTTGCTTTAAGCAGCCACCTGCCTTAATATACCAACTAATTAACACAATTTAGTGACCGTTATAGAGAGATTTTACTGTATTATTTATGTTTTTGTATTAAGAGTGATCCGCCGCTTCTATTGAAACTCGGCGACTAATCATGGTCGACATTGTTGGTCACTCATCGACAGCTATAGTGGTTTGTCCACTAATGCCGAGAACAGTATTTATTTAGATCAACACAAATGCAATGTGTACACTCTGTTTGCCTTATATGTTGGATAATTGCATGAACGTTTTGTTCTAAAACTTGGCATTCTATTTGTTAATGGTGGAAACTCCAAGAAGTATGACCAGCACATAACCCTTTTAATGCGGGAAACAAGTCACTACAGTGTTGACCAAGATGAGAGGGTTCCTAGAGGAGCCCTCTCATCAGGGTCTGCACTGTTTGTCATGTTACACTTGTCTTTAAAACTATTCAGAGTAAGCTTAACCTGTTTTAATTTTGGAATTCTCTATTTGGAAATTTAGCCTTGAAGGGTTTAAACATGCGACAGTTTCTTGTTTAGTTAGGTTACCATATCTACCCGAAAGATCTGAAGATTGTGAGGGAAGCAGTGAGGAGTGCTGCCAGTCATACGTACACCACAGTGGCGGCGCCCATACAGTACGCAATCACAGATGTAAGCCTTGTTTTAGACCCATTTACCGAAAAGGAGAAAATACAAGTCTTGTTTTTTAATTGTGTAGTTTTAAAACCATTGTGATAAATAAAGCAATTGCTCCATAGGAGCAATTGCTCTATTTATCACAATTGTTTCAAAAATTACTTTTACAGAGGCGTCAAAAGGCACCAGTAGGAGAGAATACATGTAATACCTTCAGCACATGAACCGATGTACTGTAAAGGATGTTGATAAAGTTATCTCCCAGCATACAACTTTATTCCTGTATTATTATACTTTTGCAAACAGTATTTCCCTTTTTATTGTAATGATGAAGCTTTTCCCTTTTTGCTTGTAAAATAATCACAATATTAAACAGTTTGGATCGTGACGAAAGGACGAAATGCACATGGGAAATTTCGATTGTATTGGATTGTTGAAGATCCACTGTCGTTTTCTATTATGCATACAACATGTATATCTAAATTGGTCAACGTTGAATATATAAGTTTTTCAGTGTGGGTAATGAGTCAATAATGTTCTTTGCAAACACTATAGACCCAGATGAGAGGGTTCTTAGAGGAGCCCTCTCATTATTAGGGATGCGCTGTTTGTTATGTTACATTTTTCTTCATGACTATTCACGATACTCTTAACCTGTTTGAATTTTGGAATAGTGTATTTGACAATAGTTGAGGCGTCTGTTGCTTAGCTCACTTCAAAGCAGACATATAACATGTGCCGTTCAGGAAATTGTGTTACAGTTTCTTTTTCCATCTTGAAAATTGCTCAAAAGCTGCATATGATTTTACATGCAATGAACTTTACTGGTAGGATGTAGGAGACTTAAAAATAAAGTTGTAGCTTAATGCAGGTCAGAAATAACGCGGGAAGCTCCCATATGAGGTGTTGACATTACTTTTTTTCTTGCATTTAGTTACTCCATGAATATTCATGATCGAAATGGTGCCATCATGAATACTAATTAGGTTAAAATTTAGAAGAGCACTATTAACACATAAAACTTTTGCCAAAGCAATAACGATATAATTAGATCTACGTGATTCTATAAGCAATCAGAGCAGAGCCGTCTCATATGGGGTTTCTCTACAAAGAAATAGAAACGTGTATTATGGAGTAAAGGGTCAAATAACCAGAATAAGACATTGTTTGAAGTGTCCCTTACTCTTTGTTTATCAGGTGCTAACCAATTTGGAAGCATGTGACGAGTATATGTTCCACACGACACGAATCATGAAGACAGCTGCCGAGTATTGTCACAAGTAAGGTCAAAATCACGTGGTAGTTGTTATTTCAGAAGCATGTGTATGCCCCTCTTTGCTTTACACTTAGTGAGTTATTGGTTCAGTGTTCCCAATGTATACCGTTGAACGTTGTGTTTACTTTGTTATTCCCACATGGCACAGGTAGCTTGAACCGTGTAAGATTAAACGCAATGAAATTGATATTTGTGATTCGATGGTCAGAAGACTCGGTTCAACAGTTGATATAGGAGCAAATGCTCTATTTATCACAATGGTTTCAAAAGGTGACTTTTACACAGTCTCTCCCACCTAACCTTCGAGTTTTGTTCCATTTTGGCCATAATCCTGTTTTCACCTTTCAGTCTGATGTTACGCACGTGCTTGAGTGAATATCTCTAGCTACGCCCCTGATCGTAATTCAGTATAATCATTAGAATCTCAGTGATTGCTTAATATAACGATGCAAGGCAGAGGCCACTGTTTTATTATCATTGGTTATTGAGGTATTTCCTACCAGAATAATGTCAGTATTTAGCTGATGGTATTTAGCTGATGCAGCAGTTATGGATTACGTCCCTTGCAAAAGAATATTTGGCATTTGAAATGAACATCATATAGTTAAATTTGTGACATTATACTAAAATATGGTCATTTCATGTTTCATAAAATGCTAGTCAGAATGATTTAATGGTGCAATGAAACCTCTCTAAACCGGACGTTAAATTTAGTATAGATATCGGTCTTGGAGACAGGTGGCAGCTTAAAACAGGGTGAAAGTCATGCAGAAAACTCCTTTAGGAGCTTTTTGCATGATTTTCACTCTGCATTGAGTAGCCACCTGTTTAACAGTATCTATATTCCTCTCTACTAGAATTCCGGTTTAGAGGGGTTTTACTGTATTTGTCAGTTATCATTGTGTCGGTCTTTCCTCTAGGGAACTTACATCCGTAGGAGTGGCAGCGGTTCTTCCAAAAGGAGGCTATTATATATTTCCTGACTTTGACGTAATCAAACCCAAACTGAAGGCTCGAGGACTAAATACATGCGAAGATATGGTCAATAAATTGTTCGAAGAATCAGCCGTCTCCGTGAGTCAAAGTTCATAGGATTTAGCATGAACACGATGTACGCCATTTTAACCCTTTCCCTGTTTACTATTTATGTCACCTCATGAATACGCATGGACAAGATCAATAAAATGGAACATGCAAAGGGCAGATTTTCACTGTTTTGGAAACAGCATAATCAGATCTTATAAATTTCCATAAGCAAACAGAACAGACCCTGATCAGACGGCTCTTTTAGGAGCCGTCTGGTCTTGGTCTACTCTGTTTGCAAATACGTGAAAATGCGTTTACATGAAGAAAAGGGTTAAATGCTGAATATTCAAAGTGCAACGGCTAATCAGTGCTAAAGCTTATTCAGTATTAACGAATGAAATTTGTTAGAGGATTTTGAATGACAAACAGTTATGACACTGATCAGATGGTTTCTCTCTCAAGGAGCCATCTGATCTGAGGCTACACTGTTTGCAAGTTCATTTCCGCGTTCAAAGTGTTCAATATGTCTGTGATTTCAAACATGCCGATATAGTAGAACTTTTGTTAGGTTTTGAATAAAATCCACATATTGATAATTGACCGTAGTTTATTTGAAGCATTTACATAAATACTGTAGCTGCACGAAGATACCTCAGAATGGTCAGCAGCTGTTTGTTATACTCCTGCAAACTTATTTGAGGGGGTATCCCCGTCCGGCGGTCGGTCGGTCGGTCGGGTGGTTAGTCAGTCGGGTCGGCCGGCCTTCATTTGGTCAGTCCGAATATGAACAAGGGTTGTTGGTGTTGCAAATTTCTCCATCAGTTTTAAAGTTATTGCATTTATATTTGTAATATATAATAACCACGAATGGTAGATGTGTAAGAAGTAATTTTAATGTGTAAACCGCTGGGCATCGCGGAATAATCTCGCCCTGAACTTTGAGTATTTTTTGACAACACAGGGTTTGATGGAGAAATTGCCATATTAGTATTTGAAATGCACCATCTTATCTACCTTAGTACCATAGTTTTTAACGAATTTGCGAACAAAGTAGACCTAGATCAGACGTACAGGAGCCGTCTGATCAGGGTCTGCTCTGTTTGCTTAAGGAATAATATAGATTTGATTCCGCAGGTTTTGCCATGAACAAACTTGAAGTGATTATTTCTTACGTAACTAATCATGGAGTAAAGAGTTAAATGTTCTTAAACTTTTGAACTTTTCCCGTTATTATGTAGGTAATGGCTGGCGGTCCAGCATTTCTCCGACCAAATGATGAGCTAACAACCAGATTGTGCTTTGTCGACTTTGACGGTACCAAAGCTCTGGAAGAGAGCCGGAAAATTGGTGCAGACAGTCTCCTGCCTGATAACTTCATTGAGAAAAATTGCCAGCATATCCATGAAGGGATACAGGTAAACCCCACCAAATTTTATTAACTCATTCGCTGCCAATATCACATCTGTGATTACCTATGCAAACAGTTTGGATCAAAATGAGATGCGGAGTAATATTGTAACAGACGGAAAAGTTTGCAGACGACAATGGCTTAATCCTTTCCTTCATATAAACGCCTTTTCACGCATTTGCAACCAGAGTTGACAATATCAGACTGCTTATATATGATCCGTCTGATCTGGGTCTGCTGATCCGTCTGATCTGGGTCTGATCTGTTTGCATATGGTAAAATATAGATCGAAATCTACAGTTTCTGTCTGAGCAAAATTGTATATGCCATCATAAAAATAGTAGAATATACATGTTCATGATTTCATTATTTCTTGCACGAATATTGAACAGGGAAAGGGTTAAATACAATGTGAGTTCCAAATAGTAAATGAGTGTCATATACCCGGAACTTGTCATTTTTCATATCCAGATTGTGTGCATTTATCAAAAAGTTACCCGTGAAAGGTCAAAGAATGTACGTATCACACACGTTTTGTATACAAAATACAAAACACAGTGTAGAACCGGGTTTTAAATGGGACCGTTGATCTTGCTCTTAATGTCTTTGCAAACTCTGTAGGAGCCGTCTAATCAGGATCTGCTCTGTTTGCCTGTGGAATTAAAATACATCTGACCCTAGGTTATATCAATATCAACACATCCTTTGCACGTATATCATTATACAAAATTAACAAATAAATATTCATAATTTGATTATTTCTTAAAGGAATATTCAACAGGAAAAGGAAAAGGTCCCCCTGTTTGCAAAGCCTAATAGGAATATGCTTTTATTTTCAGGCTTTGAAACGATGGGTCGAAACACAGAAATCCAGCTAATAATTGGGGGAAAACCTGTCCAGTTTATTCTTATGTGGACGATGTATACGTGCTTCCTTTTTCATTATTTCAAACCACATCCCACTATCCTCGTCTTGACTCGCATGTGCGTGCACCTTGGATCAAGACGAGAAACCCGAGTAACGCGTCATCAATCAGGGTCAGTTTGACACTAGGTCAATAGTTTCTGAACCCTTTCCCTCATATAAACGTGTTTTCACGTATCTGCAAACAGAGAAGACCCAGATCAGACGGCTCCTATAGGAGCCGTCTGATCAGGATCTACTCTGTTTGCTAATGGAATTTAATAGATCTGTTTTTTTAGTTTCTAAAATGGCTAAAATGTTCCACCTTTTATAGTTCATTATAACTGCTTTGTCAATGAGTATTCAATAGGTATTGAAAGTTGTAATAAACACGGAACAGGGAATGGGTTAAGCTTGTCATCACCCTTGTTGAATGTCCTCCTCAAAACCGGAAGCATTCACAATGACACCAGATCAATATTTAAGCTGACATGTTGTTTTGTCACAGAGGGGTAATGATCAGCTACATGCTATTATTCAGAAGATCAGCTACATGCTATTATTCAGAGGATCAGCTACATGCTATTATTCAGAGGGACTTGTTATCGGACACTTTCAAACGTGTGATCTGAGTTTTTGTTTTATAAAGGGTGAACATACATGTATGTACTTTATTGTTATAATTTGTTATATCAATGTATATAATTTAACAACATGTAAAATACCCTCTAAACCAGAGTTTTAGCAAATAAGAATTTAGACTTGTTTAGGCAGATGGTTGCTTAACCCTTTATTCCATAAATATGTTTTTCTACGCAAACATAGTAGACCTAGATCATGCTCGGTTTGTGATTCTACAGTTTCCACTATGGTCAAATATTCCCGTGTCCATATGCAATTGTAAAATTAATCAAATTAATATTCCTGATGGCATTATATCTTACATGAATATCTTACATGAATATTCATGGAGTGAAAGGTTCATACAAGATGAAACTCATGAAAAAAGCTCCTCAAGGACCGCATTGGTATTGATTTGAACGCCCGGTTTAGAGAGGTTTTACTGTTTTCGTTCAACCTCAGAAAAACTGTCCCCATCTTTTTTCTGTATTGCATGTATGTTGTTTATCATGGAATCATCAATCATTGATTATGCGAGTTTTAGTGAAAATACGGAAATGCCTTGAGTTTTGTATTTGAAATTGTTCATTTGGTTAGTAAATTCAAAATGATTAAGTTCTTTTAACACTATTATTTTTTTAACTTACGTCTAACAGTTTCGACGACCACTGTCGCCATCTTCAGAGATTCTACTGGACTCTAACCGTGGACGAGGGGGCTTACAAACTCTCGCTCATATGGGACCGGGTTTTCATCAGGGGTTGCGCTGGCGGATATAGCTGATGATTCCCGAGTCCAGTAGAATTTCTGAAGATGGTGACTGTAGTGTTAAAATAACTTATTATTCGCCTTGGGTTTTGTTTGAGAACATATCTAGAGTCGTCCGTATGTTTTCTGTTATAATAATACTTAATGAACTAAGATGTCGTCCAATTTGTATGTACATCGGAAACAAGTAAATGCCATTTGCAAACAGTGCAGAGCGACGAGGAGCCGTTTGATCAGGGCCTGCTCTGTTTGCTTACGGAATATTTATGGACTTGATTATGCAGTTTCCACAACAGTGAAACGGAGCTCTTTTCCATGTTCGAGTTTATTGATTCTGTGCATGATTATTCACGAGATGAAGACATTTTGAATAAATATGAAACAGTCAAAGGGTTAATCTACCATCTTCAACCCTAGATTGAGATTTCCTTCGGGTTACCATTGCAGGGAGTATTTTTACCACGCTTCAGTAAAAACCAGAACATCCATGTATAACATATAGATGTTACAGAAATAGTTTTGTTATAACACAAAAGTAATAAAGACATCATTACAAACATATAGCTGTTTCACGGAATGGCTTAGAGCATTTGAGCAAACTTTACAAGTAGACTAGAACTAGACCAGCAGCCGCGTTTATCCCTTATCGTGCTGAAAAAATGTGTCTTCCAAAACCCTGATCTGTTGTATTATTTAGTTACTTCAGATTATCGTACAAGCTGTTTGAGAATTTGTTGACAGAGTGTCAAACAGCTTGGATCCCGAGTTACTCGACGTCTCATCTGGATCCAGACTGTTTACAAATGCGAGCCTGGTCGTGTCTAGCATGATAAGTGTAACACTATGGTGTCTGATCAGGTTCTGACCTGTATTTAACCCTTCGCTTGCTGAATTTTAAAATACATTTCTCCTTCTTTACCCATGCCCTGTTGTATAATTACATATATCTTCACTGTGTGCAAGTATTTCGCTGTGAAATCACTGCTGTGGAGTGCACTGGTTGCACAATCAATTTGTAAATAGTGCAGACCCTGATGAGACAGCTCCTGCAGGAGCTGTCTCATCTGGGTCTTCACTATTTACATGTAGGTATATTGACGTGAATAGCAAGCGAAGGGTTAATCAACCTGAGTATGCTGTGATTTGTTGAATTGTGTGACAAAAGGGTTCTAAATCCTTTTTGAAAACACCTGATAGTGATTGAAGGAGTATCAACTTTATTCCAATGTAAACGATGTTTGACACAAAACATTTTGATTTATTGCTTAAAATGTCAAAATGTTTTGTACTGTTGAGATGGTATGATAAACTGTTTTAGATAACGACAAGACATTGCAATTGGCTCATTTTATTGAAAGGTTGTATTTGACAAACACTGTTGTTAGAATTTTGACGATTAAATTGAAGATTGAATTGGTGCCTGTTACGTTGTTTTGTCACGAACTATCAATAGTGCATCCCTAGCATGGTTTACTGGTACAGTAAACCCCCTATAAACAGGACATTCTTATTGGTATAATTCTGGTCTGTAAAAGACAGGTCGCAGCTTAATGCTTGGTGAAAGTCATGCAGAAAGCTCTATAGGAGCTTTCTGCATGACCCCCTGCTTTAAGCAACTACCTGTCTAAAGTATATAAAAGTACAAAAATGAGTCATGCAGGAAACACCACATACAGAACAAACAGTCATCCGAACAGCAACACAAGGAAACAGCAAATGTACATAACTATAAAAACATCAAGAGACGCACAAAGACAAAACAAACATACAATAGGGGGAAGATGGAAGTACCGCCTTGGAACGGTCAGTGACAAAAATCACTGGGGTGTTAAACCGGTTTATGGGCGCCCAACCTCACACTTATTCCATCCCCACCCTAAAAGACAAACAGTGTAAATAAACGTATCCCCTCTCCGACTAATCTACAACAACCGCGATGGCAAAAAAGTTCTTCTTTAATAGAATTCCGGTTTAGAGGGATTTATTGTAAGTGTCTAGTCGTTACTTTCGTTGGCGAATTATTCAAGCTGTTTTATAGAAACTAAATCTATAATAATTTACACATTAACCCATTTTCTCACAAGCTATTTTAGATCCAACCTCTTTGAATGAATCTACCGAAAAGGAGCATTTACTAGAGAAAAGTTAATCTTTAGAATTGTGTAGTTCTTAAACCACTGGATCCAGATAAGACGGCGAATAACTAAACCCCATACTCCATGAATATTCATGTAAAAAAATGACATCATATATATTAATTATATTAGGTCTTATAATAAAACATAGATATATGATTTTTTACCATGGCAGAAACTGTAGAACTATGTCTATATTATACCATAAGCAAACAGCAGACCCTGATCAGACGGCTCCTACAGGAACCGTTTGATCTAGGTCTACTTTGTTTGCAAAGGCGTAGACAGGCATATTTATTTTGAAAAAGAAAGACAATAACACATTTAAAAAGGAAGAATGGTAGATTTTGAGAGGTCAAACATTTACTTCAAAGGTTAAGTTTGATGTAGTATGTCGGTAAACTCCGTGCCGATAACGTGTATTCTTAAATACTGGTCGTCTCGTCTAGACAGAAAGTGTTCGCACGTGTCAGGACGAATTCTCCAATTGCAACAGAGCATCTCTAAAAAGACATCGGCGTCTGTAAACAAAGGTGGGTGCTTAATGTAGGGCGACAGAACTACAAAAACGCCTATAGGAAATTTCTGCATAACTTGTGCTACAACGTGCCTTTAAACCCAGAATAAGGCCTCTGTTTGTTGTCGCTTTTAACTCTTTCGGCGCCAATTTCTAATTGTCGGCTGTAATCCAAGTTTGTTTAATCATACAGTAAAATAAGGAAATGAGATAAATAAATGCAAATTTCAAAGGAATAAAGCACACATATATAGAGAGAGATTGAGACAAACAGTGAAGTCCCTGATCAGACG
Source organism: Azorinus chamasolen (assembly GCA_963576725.1). Classification (NCBI taxonomy): domain Eukaryota; kingdom Metazoa; phylum Mollusca; class Bivalvia; order Cardiida; family Solecurtidae; genus Azorinus; species Azorinus chamasolen. The sequence continues at coordinate 3,074,680 of OY755248.1, read as the reverse complement.
CCGCCTTGAAAAGGGACTGCACTATTTGTCGTGGTGCATTTCTGCGACTGCGGCGGTGAAAGGGTTAAGGGTGTTACTGTATATGAAAATTCAACATACAACCGTTTGTATGAAATCTATGCCTTTCCACCAATATTATGATACATTGAACTAGTGGATACATGTACAGAAGTACCTTTCTTAAGCGGTCGTCAAAAAGAGGTTTAAATTATGGGTCTGGAAGGGAGGTGGTAGCTTAATGCAGGTCAAATGTAATGCAGAAATATCACCCGGGAGCTTTCCGCATTACATTTGCCCTGCATTAAGCAACCACCTGATTTTCAAGAAACGTGTGTTCAATAAACGAGTGGCCGATTAAGACATGTTCTACTAGGCAGTCATTTTTAGCATTCTCAGTAACCTTTCCCCTATAAAAATGACCTACTTAGAAATTAACCATTTGAATACTTAATATCCATTTGAATACTTAATATCCATTTGAATACTTAATATCCATTTGAATACTTAATATCCATTTGAATACTTAATATCCATTTGAATACTTAATATCCATTTGAATACTTAATATCCATTTGAATACTTAATATCCATTTGAATACTTAATATTCAAAGTGGAAGGTAAGATGCGTACATTAAAGGATTTTCAAGAATAGCTTCTTTATTTCTCCACCAAATTCTATGTTGTGACCACTCTATAGAATCGTCTCGAAGAAGATATTCTAAAGAGTAGTCACGACATAGGGTTTGGCGGAGAAATGACGTTTATAGTATCTTGAGTACACACATTTATCTGTGGTCTGTACTTAGAATTTGATCTTTTGAATACTAAATACTCAAAGTGGAATGTCCCACAAGTGTTTAAGTACACATATCATTCGCTTAAAGAGGAAGCCCCTATAATTAACGCATATTTTCAATAATATCATAAAACTTGGTATTTGTCATCATTATTATGGAGATTGTCAATTTGAACTTATATCGAAAAATGCCTGTGATACAAAATAAACCGTTTTCATCGATACTTATAATTTTTGTTCTACAGCAAAATATTATCGGCCTAGGTCGAATAGTTAACGGAACTAAAACGCGAGCCGAATAAATACTCAGCTCTTCCATATTAAACACGTGAGAGTGTGCCTTTGTCGGCGTTTATTCGACTAGTATTTCTTTACAGCATATAAACAAATGATTTACGTAGTCTTAGGCATGTTTAAAATACGCTGTACGTAGAGACGATCACGTTAACATTTCAAGAGGGTTTTGAATGAGAAACAGTGCAGACCTTGGTCAGAGGCCTCATCTAGGAGTCCTGGTTTACATTTCATTAAGTTTTACAATTATACATATATATTTTGTCGAACAGTTTTAATCTGGCATTACTCGCCGTTTGATCTGGGTCCAGAAAGTTTACTAATAATCACAAAGTCGTCCACAGCAGGCTAAAAGTTAAACATCATTACGTTTTCTGAAGAAAATTGCATAAAGATTATTCAAATGATTCCGGTACGCAGGCCTCCATACAGTATGGCAATTTGCTACGTGTTTATGTGACAATTATATCTAACACGTGCTAATTAGTGACTGACGCATCGACTTTGAAGATTAAATTGAAATAAATCTCACCAGAGACCGCGGTAACCGAAAATTCTCCTGACGTTATTGTCTTTTATTGAATTATCAATTATTGTTGGCCAGAAATCTATGTCATGAAGTGCGAGATAGGTTCTAAATACCATTAGAAGAATACATGTTATTAGTGTTTAATGGCTGATAGAGATTACAATTCAGACATTCATTCAGAAGCAATGTGTTTAGTTAGTTAATAAGCTTAGAAGAAGTAACGCAGTAATATATATTCTTGCACAAAACGTGCTGTTGTAGTCCCGCTAGACCATGTATTAACAAGGCGATTCTCGTGCTCACGCGCTGTTGTTGACTGGTTTTAATTATACCTATTCGGGGCATAAGGTAAACAATGGACGCGAATGCTATAGCATTTTGACTTTTGAAAGCTACGTGAGCGGTGCGACTCTTTCAGGGGCACCGACAATTAACTGTTTTAGTGATAATACATATTGAATGAAATTCTGTGTAAAAGGTATTTGATACAACCATGAATTGACGTCAGAAAGAAAACAGTGGCCCGGAAACAGCATACATCGAACGAAGTGTCAAAGATGTGTACAGTTTTGCTGCGGTAGTATTGCTTATATTTGGAAGAATTAAATTGATGCAGGAAAGCAGAAAATGGGTTTTTATGCAAGAATAGCGTTAATACACGTTTGTTTTCGGGCTCGGGCCAACAACAGTCCCTCGGGACACTGCAGATGTTATTGCCCGATAAAACGTGTATTAACCCTCTATTCACACTCTCTTGGTACAGCGTACATTGTATATAAGACAAAATAGCATTCCGACTAGTGGCAAGTCTAATTACAAACTGTTACTGATTTTTAAAATCCATCTAATTGATTGTCACGTGCCTTACATGGATATTCATAGAGAAGAGGCATGACACAGTGTGTTGAATTAATTTATTTAACAGCTGGCCAAGATAAAACATAATTTAATAACTTTAGTTGTTGGTATGCACATTGTTTCTGTTACATTTTCTGAATACTTTCTTTAAGACTACCCTAGACTAGACTATGCCGTCAGTGTGTCTTTCTACTAAACATAAACTAATTATCAGATAAATATGGTCGACTGAGTTTCCACATGTATATGCATTACAAACTTAATTTAATACCGCTACGTCCGCTGTGAAACACTGTACGTCCGCTGTGAAACACTGCACGTCCGCTGTGAAACACCGCTGTGAAACACTGCAATTGTAAAGTATTAATATTACAGAGCTCAACATAAAATGCGTAATTTTAAGCAGTTGTAGTAATAGCTCCTTTATTTCTCCACCAAACCTTATACTGTGACCACTCTTTAGAATCGTCTCATAGGGGTTGGTGGAGAAATGACGATCTTAATATTTGGGTAATCACCTTTATCTGTAGCTCTAGATTGTTAACAGACAAACATATAAATAGAGATATATTTCAGTCAACACATGAAACTTAAGTTATTTGCGTTAAATCATTTGCTAAAGTAGCACTGTGACGCCGCATAGGCGTGTCGCCGCATAGACCGGTTTCGTCTATGCGGTGATTTGCAACGCATTTACAGGACACCGTCTATGCGGCGAAAATGCACGCTTGCGCCGCATAGACGATACCAAATACATGCAATCCAGCGAGTCTGTATTACTATACCACCATACAAGTTAAGTTGGAGGAGAATATCGCAATCGGACTGCCATTCTCCTCAACTGTCCGCTTGCATATTTTTTAGACACATTATAAAATTAGAACAACAACAACAAATATAATAATGATTATAATGATGATGGTAATAATAATAATAATGCACGTAATAATAATGATAATGATAATAATAATGATGATGATAATAATAATAATAATAATAATAATAATAATAATAATAAAACTACTACTACTACTACTACTACTACTACTACCTACTACTACTACTACTACTACTACTACTACTACTAATAATGATAATAATAATGATACGGAGTTTAGTGTAATGCTATTTATCAAAGCCAACGCAACCATCATATGTTGCAGTGAATTGCGCACTTCATAATAATTCCTTTGTTTATTTTTCAACCACAATTATTGTGTTTGATGATTGGTTTTGCTTTTATTTTTCTAAAACGCTTAAACAAATTTCTGCAATGTTTGGCTACTACAGGTCAAGTAGTTATGGGCACTGCGTGCCACAAAATAAGTATGCAAAAATTAAACCCCTTTGACTAAGTCAGGCACCATAACTCTGTCTTAAATGATGTGATTAAAGAAAAAACTAAGGTGCACAGCTTCATATGCAAGTGAATATTTATGTAAAATTAGTGACTCTGACTTAGGTAGTAAAGTTATTATGCTCGATGCAAGATTATACGTTAAAGACAAAATCAATTAAGACAAAGTCAAGGGCTAGTTATACTGTCTATAATGGAAAGATATGAAAACAAAAACCAAGGTTTACAATTTCGAATTCAAATGAACACATGTGTAAAGTTTAGTCACTATATGTTAGGTTGTTGAGGAGTTACTGTGGCAATAAGATCATGTTATATAAGATAATATTGTGTATAAGATCTGCATTTTGACTTAGCCAATGGCTATAACTCTGTCAGAACACAGATTTACAACTTTGCATTTCAACAAACATTCGTGTAGAGGTTTGAGACTCTATTTTTCAAATAGTAAAGCAGTGACGCAAGAATAACATTTTGGGACGTTCAGACGAACAGACGGACAAGAGGAAATCCCACCCTATCGAGGTAAGGCCCTTAAAACGCCACTGAAGCCAGAACATCAACAAATAACACTACTGTCACTACCGCCACCACCACTACCACCGTCGTCGTCATCATCATCATTATCATCACCATAATCATCTTTATCATAACCACCATAATCATTATCATTATCATCATCATCATTGAAGGTGTTATATTCTCTGCTTTTTTTAAATGTTTGATGAATACTTTGCGTTAGACCTGTCTATGCGTCAAAAATGCACACCTGAGCCGCATAAACAGGACGAGGCTGCCCTGTCTATGCGTCGCAAATCACCGCATAGACGAAACCGGTCACGTCTATGCGGCGACACGCCTATGCGGCGTCACAAAGCACACCGTCTCATTTTGTTCACAATTTAAAATCTGAAATGGCCGTCGAAATTATGTACTCTACTTGCTCTTTCGTGCGACAGGGTCACGTTCATACACTATATTGAGAAGACAAAAACCTCAAGTATGAAGTTTCAGTCGTAAATTCTGATATTATGCTTTATTTGCGAAATATTTATTTCATTCCTCAAAGGGTTTTGTTTTGAACTACATGTACTCAAATAAAGCTTTAGACGGGAGTAAAACTATTGACGAATGTTCTGAAATAGTTTCAAAATAATGTTCTTAACACATTGATCACTCTTACTAGAGGTTGCTGATAATGTAAGGTCTAAAATACTGTGGCATAAATACGTTATAGTGCAGGCGACTCTGCTAAGTTTTATTTCAGAGATATAGTAGAACTCCTCTAATGCGACTTCTTCATGAATAAGCATAGGTGTCTTTATAAGCAGGTGGTTGCTTAATACAGGACAAAAGTAATGCAGAAAGCTCCTCTAGGGGCTTTCTGCATTACTTTTTTCTTGCATTTAGCCACCACCTGCCTCTACCATCCAGGATTATACCTGTTTTAGGTGGTCGCATTAGAGGGGTTTTACTGTATTCAATTAGTGATTGGAAAGTTTTGTCAAGATAGACCACGTAGACGTCTGTACCCATGGAATTCCCAAGGAATGGTTATTTTACTAGCAAACCTATTTTACATTTTCATTCATAAAAAACGCCTTTGCAAACAGATCCGTCTGATCAGGTTCTAGTCTATTATGATATCCTATAGATCTGATTCTAAGCCCAACATCCCATTTTAAAACGTTACTTTATAAAGATATAATTAATTAATATTCATGAGATGACCAATTCATGCATTAATGTTCAATAGGGAACGGTTTTATGAACAATTAGTAGAACCTGTCCTAAACCACCATTCATTTATTGAGCACAGGAGTCTTAAAACGTATATGGTTGCTTAATGCAGAAAAAAAGTAATGCAGAAAGCTCCTCTAGGAGCACGTTTGGTGTGCATTAAGCTACCACCTGCCTTACAGACCCATAGTTAGACCTTTTTTGATGATCATTTAAAACAGATTCTACTGTATAGTCACCTTCCATCGATTGTTTCATTACTTAAATTATCTCTTGATAGTCGTCATAGAGTCGGGTGAAAACGACCAATATATTAGCCCCTACCTCGCTGTGTCAGAAGCAATTTTGACTCCTTTCGAATCGAGTAATATTTCGAGAAACTATTTACGTGTGTCAAACCTCTGAATCCTGATGTGACGCTGAGTAACTCGATGTCCCATCTGTATAAAAGCTGTTTGCATCTGCCAGCCACATCGCGGCTAGTGGGTAAAGGGACAAATGATTCATTTTTGTGATCGGTCAGTGAATACAGTCGCCGGTTAACGTGATTCAGTGCTGTCTTTGACAATACCTGGCCAAGCGTAAGCATAAACACATGCACTCGTTATTGTTGTATAATTGATATCTAATGTAAGCTACTATAGGATGCACATTTCCCGGAGTGAGAAAATAATTCAATGAACATCTATCACTTCATAAGAATAGAACAATGCATTGAAATTTATAGGTCGAGACAATGAAATAAACGAATACAACGATAGCATCTGGTATTCGTGTATATGTAAAACCCGTTCATCTCCAAGACTTATAACTTGAATTTCTAAAGTATAAATCCTATCTGCAAAAAGATGTCAATTCAAACTTATATCAATGTCTTGAAGCAGGAACTTATTAATACGTGTATTGAGACCTCAATGTGCAGCCTTATCGTGTACTCGGTAAATAATAGACTAATTGGGATGTATAGTAGGTTCCCATTTGACAGACTTTAACCCTTCGCTTGCTATTCACGTCAATATACCTACCTGTAAATAGTGAAGACCCAGATGAGACAGCTCCTGCAGGAGCTGTATCATCAGGGTCTGCACTATTTACAACTTGATTGTGCAAGCAGCGCACCCCACAGCAGTGATTGCATAGCGAAATACTTGTACACAGTGAAGATATATGTAATTATACAACAGGGCATAGGTAAAAAGGAGAATGTATTTTAAAATTCAGCAAGAGAAGGGTTAAGTATAGAGACTTTTAGGTGCATTCTTATCCTACACTCAGTAAAGGATATCCCAGTTGTGATGCTCTGTTGGTTTCTATTTGACTCACCATCCGTCCATATATGAGCAAATTGGAGGGCCTATGTTTTTCACACTTTGTGTAAGTTGAATGGGAAGGACAGTCAAAGACTAGGCGACTGATCACTGTAGGATCTTCACGGTTTGTCAGTCATCAGAAGCCATGATATTTCTGTTTAAACATGTGCAGATCCAAATTAGAAACAGGGTTTTAAGGTGGCGGCTGATATATGCATACACTGTTTGTAACGCTAAATTCTGAAAGAAGGAGATCCTTCGAAATCAAAAGAAGCAATGCGGAAAGAGAAAATTGCAGACCCCGTTTTATTGAGTCTGTTCATTAGCATGAGCTAAAGTTTGGTTTTCGTACAAAGAGTGCTCGTAATTCTAAGTTGAAGAATCAGGCGCGGCAATTGTAAGATATGACTGAATCTCTCATGTATCCATAAAGAGAACTTCAGAATTGTTTTGACAAGATTTAGGATATCACCCCATGATTTAGAAGTAGAAACAGGACGATATATAAATTGAAAATGAGTACCACTTCCTACTTATTTGCCTAAGTTACAACCAATTATGCATGAAGTACTTACCACGATATTACTACACATGAACTACGATACAAAAATTAAAAATTCTAATGCACATAGATAACAAAATTATTGTCAGTAATATTTTCAAAAAGCATATAAGAAATCAGATACAGTAAAATTAATAAAATAAAACCACTAAAAGTCATTCAGCAAACAAATGAATTGATAAATAACCAGATAAATATTAGAACAATATAATAAGGTAACAAGATAGAAATTAGAACAATATGAAAACAATATAACAATATTAGAAAAAAAACCCAAATAAAAAGAGTAAAAAGGAGAAGAAGAAATAATATAAATAAATTGAATTAAGCACAAAAATACATGTATTGTATACGCATCTATCCACAAAACTTCAAATTTCAAAAACCAGATAGAGCTGTACTAGGGAAATGAAAGGAAAAAACAGACCCCCAGAAAAAAAACCTCAACAAACAACAACAACCCCTTTAACTTTCTACTTTAGTCTTTTTTCTTTTTGAAAGTTGTATAGATCTAGCATTTGTTCCTGTCTAATGATATGTTCATATATCACTGTGTTGTGTTCTTGTATCATGCTTGCTATAAGCATGCAATGTGTGTTTTATGCAATAAAGAAATTGGATTGAATGTTTTTTGTGGGATGATACGAGAAGCACATAGTCTCCTGCTTTATCTGTACCATCTAACAGAAATGTCGAATAGTTATTTTCGAATTTAAACAAATATTTTAGCATGAGTATTTTGATTCTTTTACTCAGAGCAATTAGGTTTTTGTCAGATCCAGAGCAGAGAAACCTCATTGCATGTATTTTAGCGTTTTATCTTATTTACAGTAAACTTCTTTAAACCAGACGTTGAATTTGGTATAAATTTCTCTCTTGGAGACATGCGGCAACTTAATGCAGGGTGAAAGTCATGCAGAAAGTCATGCAGTAAATATTAGTTTTATCAAAGATGGTAGAAAGAACACACCAATGATACATTGCTGTAAATATTAGTTTTATCAAAGATCGTAGATAGTTCTTACCAATGATACACTGTGGGTAAATATTAGTTTTATCAAAGATGGTAAATAATTCACACAAAAGATACACTGCGGGTCAATATTAGTTTTATCAAAGATGGTAAATAGTTCACACAAAAGATACACTGCGGGTCAATATTAGTTTTATCAAAGATGGTAAAAAGTTGACACCAATGATACACTGCGGGTAAATAACTAATTTGTTTTTATTAAAGATAGTAGAACGTAATATTTCTGTTATCAGTGTAATTGTAGCATGACGTTCTGTATCCCTTTCGTTCATTTTATGCATGGAACGAGCTCGAGCCAGTAAGCATCCTGTGTTAAAAACATTGTTTTGTTAGCCTTAGTTACTGCTGGTTGAAATATGGGTTCATTCGCCTGGTTTTATTAGTATTTTTATGCTTACCTGAATGGTACAAGATACAAGATACAAGAACATTTATTTTACGTCGGATACCATATAACAATAAACATTAGCTGTAACAGCTATTTTCCGACAAACATAAGTATAATTTAAACAATAGTAAAACAGGCTATAAAAAGAAGGGGTTGGCATATAAATAGTAGATTAAGGTACACATCATATGAAGCTATAGTAATAAAAGGGAACCAGCTAAGTCCGAGACTTAGTGTTTGTAGTTATACTTATAATGTTAATAGCAATAAAACATAAACGCACAGGTGTTGATCACAGTACGGGCTATACATATTTCTCATCCAGATTTCTATGGTGATGTTATCTACAAACTTAGGAAAATTCATGGTCATATCCATTTTCACGACTTGTTTATTAAACGCATTAAAACTTTTAGGAAGAAAGGTTATGACCCTATTATATTGCAACATACTGCATGTTTGGTTATCGACCCCTTTACAGTCGGTCGCTACGCTTTCCTCTTTGCTTGCAGCACGATGACAGGCCGAGGGTAGTACTCTATGATGGTATACTCTTAAACCCAGAAATGGGATGAGCTTACCAGACTCATGTATTACCTTTTCTCTGTCGTGTCCTTAACGGCTTCCCTGCAGTTGCTCTGTCTTCAGCAAAGTCATTGAGTACATATTTGACGGACTTTCACAGTTGTTATGCTATGTTTTACATTTTGTACTGTGATTACTGTCTTCTATGTTGTGGGGAAGTCCGGCGGGGATACCTTTATTTACAATGTTTGTTTAGCTAGGGTGACTTTGAGATAAGTGTGAGGTTAGGACGTCCGTAAACCGGTTTAAACCCCCAGTGGTGATTTTGCTACTGACCATGCCAAGGCGGTTCTCTCTTTGTCACCCTTACTTTTGTTTGTCTTGTGTCTTTGTGATTGTGTTTTGTTCATGTTTGTCTCTGGTGCTAGTGTATTTGTTGGTGTTTTCTGTGTTCTTCTCGTGTGTTTGGGTGGTGATTGCGTCTTGTATGTGACTTTCTACTGTATGTGTGTGTATGTGTATAAATTGCTATGCCTTCTGTAGGTGTTTTGGTGATGGTGGCGTTTTGTGTGTGGCTTTTCCTGCTTGACTTTACTACTTTTTCATTGTTAATCTTTTGTTTTCAAGAACAATGACTGTACACTGTTTGTCTTGTGTATCAGAAAATTCAAGAGAACAAAATAATTACAACAGAAAAATACATCACATTTAACATGCATAAGCAGAAAAAGCACAACACAGAGGCTGTAAAAACCAATATACATGTTTGGCAATGTTTCTCAAATCCCACTGTGACGCCATGTCTGTTACATATTGAGAAAGAAAAAGAGAAAATACAGACATCCTATTTACCATACGTATGTAGAGAGATTAGGCAGGCCTCAGTGAGACTGGATAAAACCACAGCAAAATTACAACATAAAAAGCATGCAAGCAGTTTACAGCGGCAAGAAACAGCATTCAACATACACAAGCAAAAACACAGCACAGGGCAGTAAAAACAGTAGACATATTTGGCATTTTTCTCAAATCCCACTGTGGCGCCATATTAATTACATCTTAAGACAGAAAAAGCATATAAGAAAATCCTGTTAACCTTAGAGAGATAATTCATTTGACACCAGCAAAACTAAAAGAAACATTTATACAATACACCCTAACCACGGCATATGGCATAACCACAGCTAGGTCCAGTCCAGGTGCAGATCAGCCTCCTGAACTCTTTAAAGTCTAATGTTGTTCTGAGGTTATTCGGGAGGCTGTTCCACGCCCGTGCTGACTCGAAGCGGAATGATCTCTGACCATATGTCGTAGTCCGAACTGTCGGTACCTGAGCTGTATTTTCATACCTGAAAGTATAAGAAGATTGTTTAAGTTTAACTAAATCTCTGATATAGATAGGTGACATATCATTGATACATTGGAATGTTTCTGTAGCAATGGTACGAAGCCTCCCTAAGTGCAGTGTTGGTAGATCCACTCTATTTAACAGGTCTGAGTATGGGCTAGTATAGTCATTAAAAACAATTCTTAGGCACCTATGTTGGAGGTTTTGCAATTTTTCCTGTGCTGGATTTGCTACAGAAATGCCAGATGATTGGACAATAATTAAAATTTGAACTAATAAAGGATTTAAAAACCAGAAGTCTATTTTCAGTATTTAAAAACTTGCTGAGACGCTAAGGCACATTGAGCTGTCTTGCCACTCTATGGCAGATTTTAGTGATCTGTTCATTGAAATTTAGTAACAAGTCAATATCTATGCCTAAACGTTTAACTGTTTCTTCACACTGAATAGAACTGTTTGCTATATTGAAGCTTTTTAGTTTGCCGAAAGAGTTTTGCCAACTGCTATTGTCTGAAATTTATCTGGATTTGCTTGCATTTGGTTAAATTTGAACCAGTCTATCAGAGTGTGACAATCCAGCTCCAATGTTAACTTCAGTGCCTTCACGTTCTTACAACAGAAAGATAAGGTGTTGTCGTCAGCATAGTTGTAAAGTGTAGAATTTTGTACAAAATAAAATATGTCATAAATGAAATTTTAAAAATAAGAGGCCCTATAATGGATCCCTGGGATACCCCTTTGATAATATTCTGCCAGGAGCTAAAACAGTCACCTAGCCTTACTCTCTGTAGACGATCTGAAAGGTAGCTATGTACAGACCAGGGCTAAAACACCATAAGCCTGGAGCTTTGCCAATAACACATCATTGGGGATACAGTCAAATGCCTTAGACAAATCCATCAGAACAGCTCCAGCATACATGTTTTTGTCCAAGGCATCCTTCCAATCCTCAATGATACGAAGTAAGGCAGTCTGACACCCAAAAGAGGATCTAAAAGCAGATAGATAGTTGTGAAATATAGTGTTAAAATGTTCTGTCAGTTGGTCGCTTAAAAGACGTTAATATATATGTATTTTGGAGAAGTTGGGTAAAATGCTGACAGGACGATAGTTTCTTTTAGTGAAAGGGTCATCTTTTTTTAAAATTGGTGTTACTTGAGGTTTCTTAAGTTGAGTTGGAAACTGCTATTTGCTTCTCATGTCATTGGCAAACCTTGCAATGTGTCCGGAGATAGCTGGAGCTGCAGCCATAACTATTGTTGGAGGAATTGCATCTACACCTGTAGCTTTTTTACCGTTCAATTTGTTGACACATTTTGTGACTTCAGATTCATCTATTTGCCTAGATTCAAATGTCTGATCTGGAGCATTTGCTGCTATTTTACTTATGCTTGGGTGCTCGCTATCTACAGGCAAATTGTTATCAATCCCAATGTTTTTGCTATATTTACCTAAAATGTATTCATAGTTTCACAGACTTTTGTTTGATCAGAAACAAGTGTATATCCCGTTTTAAGTATGATGTTGCTGTCATTTTTAACAGTAGATTTTTGTGACAGGAAAGGTTTGTTTGATGGTAGGCCGAAATTCTTTCGACTTTGGCCCTCCAAGACACTTTTCCTGGAAATAAACATATATAGATTCCCTTTTTACTTTGGTTTTCAGATTTCGAAATTGTCTATAAACATCCCAGTTTTTCATTGTTTTATTCTTATTGTATGCATTTCGGGCTTGTTTAGTTCTATAGATCAGTTTCCGGTAAATGGTATTCATATACGGAGGAGGGTTTACTTTCGGGGTTTTAGTCCTCAGCGGTGCATGCCTGTCGATGACCTCCCCCAGAAGTGTCTCATGAGCTCAATATACATCATCCATGTCGTCGAAAGTATGAGCGACATGAAACGGTACCTGAGAGAGGTCATCTACAAACATGACAGTCACTAAGTCCACAATTAAAATTCAGAACATTACAGAGTAACACTTTTGAGTTGGTTAGAATTATATCTAAAAGTGTTGGGTCCTCATGCTTAGTGAAGCAAGTAGGTTTTCGCACAAGATTTACAAGGTTAAAACTGGCACGGACAATTTTGAAAGTCTGGCAATTGTCATCTCTTAGTAGACCATAGTTAAACTCACCTATACACAGACAATGCTCATATTTAATGAATATATTGTCAAGACCGTTGGTCATATCGTCCTTAAAATCTTATTATTGAGTGATGGTGGTCTATAAGAGCCAAGTATGCACCATTTGCGTCGAGCCATTGATAACCCAAAATATATTTATTCTACTTTTTCACTTTCAAGAGTCTTAGTTCTCTTGAACGGCAGACCCGACCGCTCAAATGTCATTAGACCTCCACCAAAGGCATCCCTGTCTCTTCTCTCTGTCTTATAGCATTGAACTGAAAACAGATTGTCATTGAAACTATTATCTATCTTGGTTTCCGATATGATTAGTAAGTCAACTAGTTTTTGATCAAGAACTTGTCGGAGTTCATCAAACTTATACCGAATACTATTGATATCTAGATAACAAATGATTGGTATTTTCCTATTTTGCTGCCTTAAATGTTTTTAGTTCATCGAATACATCATAATGATTTTCACTTGTAGTTGATGCTATACTAGAGTTTGTAATATTAAGGGTTGAGAGGTTTTGTGTACTGTTAATGCTATCTGACATTGAAGGTATTCTACCCCAATCTTCCTCATGCAGGATCCGGGGGTGAATATAACTGTCATCAATAGGTTGGTAGTTATTACAGTCATTCTGATCGATCACTTGAGTGGAGGGTTGCACCATATGTTCCACATCCTTGGTTTGAAAAGATGATTAAGAAAAAATGAAAACATTGCTGAGTCTGATATTACATTTGGTACAGATCCATGTGTCGTCAGAGCACGATAGGTATTGGTATTGTGACGGAGTTATGTTACCACATTTGATATGGACCCATAATTAGTTTTTATCCTATATTTCAAATTGTGATACTAAGTCTTTAATACTGGGACTTTTGTAAGGAAACTACATGTATATGTGATATACTATTTATTTTACAGGTTTTCTATTTTTACAGGTTGTTTGTTTGTATTGTTACTGGATAATCGGATTATGTCGGACAATAGCTTGAAAGCTAGTGTTATTTTGTTTGATATGAACCGACTATAAATAAAGATTATCTTATCTTAAAAGACACACTAATGATACACCGCAGGTAAAGATTAGTTTGTATCAAAGATGGTAGGTAGTACACACCTATGGTACATTTGCAACCCCTCGTATTCCCTTTTAGACTTCAGTTTGCTGAGCAATATTCGACGCTAGAAAATTTGGCCAACATCATCTCAAATTGCTTTTCATGATTCCATATCTTTTCATACCCCACTAGAGTGTCATTTTAGGCATCACATGTCACATCAGGATCAAAACAGCAGTATAGTAAATCATACATTTGCTAATAGGGAACTGACGATTAGTACAGTAAATGTTTGTCTTTTGGGTATTTTATAGCACTTATTGTTCTTTGAAACGTGTTCCTGCAAAAGCAATGTACAAACAATAAGTGGTGCAACCGCATTGCACCGATCGCAGATGAAAAAAATAGCACTTTAAATACTTAAAGCAAAAGCACGTAGAATAAACTGACTCAGCAATTATATATGCATCTGACGATGTCATCAATGACATGTGCCTCTGACAATAACAGTGATTATATTAATTGCTTCTGAAATAATTATATGTGCATCTGCCAATAACAATTCCCATATGTGTGTAAACCGGGGTTAGGAAGTAGAAACGCCCGAGCAAGTTCGTATGTTTATTACAGGCGGTAATAGAAAAGCCTGTAATGTAAATGAGAAACATTATACTAACTAACTAACTAAGTTGACTTATTATATTTAAGTTATTGTCGTGAGACAACAAAGTGCAAGTAACTATGAAATATATGTCTGTATAATTATCGAGATGTTACCATCAATATAGACTGGAGCGCACTGAGCTTAGACAGCGGGAACGCACTGGAAGAAGATAGAAAGAAAGTCCGTGCAAGGCATAAGTAAATGTAATTTCGTGCATCTCAACTCTCTCTCTCTCTCTCTCTCTCTCTCTCTCTCTCTCAGTCATGATGTCAGATGTTTGATCAGAAACAAGTGTATATCCCGTTTTATGTATGATGTTGCTGTCATTTTTAACAGTAGATTTTTGTGACAGGAAAGGTTTGTTTGTCATCAATGACATGTGCCTCTGACAATAACAGTGATTATATTAATTGCTTCTGAAATAATTATATGTGCATCTGCCAATAACAATTCCCATATGTGTGTAAACCGGGGTTAGGAAGTAGAAACGCCCGAGCAAGTTCGTATGTTTATTACAGGCGGTAATAGAAAAGCCTGTAATGTAAATGAGAAACATTATACTAACTAACTAACTAAGTTGACTTATTATATTTAAGTTATTGTCGTGAGACAACAAAGTGCAAGTAACTATGAAATATATGTCTGTATAATTATCGAGATGTTACCATCAATATAGACTGGAGCGCACTGAGCTTAGACAGCGGGAACGCACTGGAAGAAGATAGAAAGAAAGTCCGTGCAAGGCATAAGTAAATGTAATTTCGTGCATCTCAACTCTCTCTCTCTCTCTCTCTCTCTCTCTCTCTCTCTCTCTCTCTCTCTCTCTCTCTCAGTCATGATGTCATACACTAATGTATATGTGATATAATGAGATATACATGAAATTCCAATCATTCTGATTATATGGAACCATGGATCCATAAAACTAAAGCAGACTACACTTTAGCAATATGAAACCCTGGTTACATGTGTATCTGACAAGAACAGTAATTTCATCCTAAACGGCCATTCATTTATTGAACATATTAGTCTTAATAAGCATGTGGTTGTTTAATGCAAGGCAAAATGAGCTATAAGAGCTATTTGACCTGCATTAAGCTACAACCTGTATTGATGGCATCTTAAAAAGAGGTTCTACTGTGTGTGTGCATATTACAATTGCAGCTATTACACGTGCATGTCTTTGGTATCATTATAAAGCTTTTAGTTGAGTCTGAGTTTCGTTCTCAGGCATTTGATTGGTCAGATTTGAGTTCTCAAGCTTTTGATTGGTCAGATTTGAGCCAAATGCTCAAATCTGACCAATCAAAAACTTGAGAACGAACTCGGACTCAACTAAACGTTTTATAAGCATGGACCCTGGATTCAAGATGTTTGCAAATGACAGGCAAATCGCACTTATAACTATGAGAGTTAACAATATTTTTGTCGAGCCAGCATTATGTCTTTAGATATAATTTGAAATGTTATGATCTGGCACCTGTAAAAGTATCGATATCGGCATTGGGTCATGTTCAGATGTGTACGAACTACGTATTTTAATTCAGAACAATTTATTATCAAATGCATACAATATGTATATGTTCTACGAAACATGAATCGTTTCATCTGTACTTTTATAGCGATGTATTAAATGACGACAATATTGAAATATATAAATGCACTGGGTGGCATCTGCTATTGTTGACATTTCGAACAGATGTTCCTCACTGGTATTACAGTATTTGTAAGTTTTCTGGTCCATAAAGGTGGTTAGAGATTGTTCCAGATTTTATTGCTTTAATGTCGTTAGGAAGTATCCCTAAATACCCATCACTGATTTAAACGTTTAATCCCCTAATATACGGGACCCGTGTATACGAGACCTTCGAAAACAGTATAGACCCAGAACAAAACGGCTCCCCAGGACCTATTGTATTAGGGTCTACACTGTTTGTCTTAAACTCATTTTCTTCAATAGTACATTCTATAAGGTTTTATTTTATTAATATTCAGACAGGGATTGCCCAGTTTTAATAATTCAGCAAGCTAATTGTTATCAGTGTGGTAGTAACTCTTTCCCTGTTGAATATTCATGTAAGAAATAATGACATAATGAATATTCATTGGTTGAATGTTATAATGTAAACTTTTCAAGTGATTTTTTCGCTTTGACAAAAACTGTATAATCAGATCTATATCATTTCATAAGCGAACAGAATAGACCCTGACTATACAGCTCACACAGGAGTCGTTTGTTCTGGGTCTACTTCGTTTGAAAAGGCGTGAAAAAGCGTGTATATGCAGTATATGCAGTATAGTTTATTCGGATATGTTTCATTTCACTAAATATATATTTCACGATGCTAGACAGTTTTATGTAGCAGTACCAATGGTTTATTGTATAATGCCACTTCAGGGTCATGTCGTAGAGAATGTATTTGATATCATGAATAATGTTCAAGGTTTGTTTTAAACATTTGAAATTTAAACCCACATATTATAACAGAAATGCACAAAAAAGTAAATTTGCTAGAAACACATATGCATTTTTTTGCGATTCGTGACGTTAACGCCATGTGTGATTTCATTATTGAGTTTGTAAACAGTTTGGATCCAAATGACTATGACATGCTCTTGTTGAAACTGAATATAAATACATGCACTCAAATGTTTTCGCAAACTTACATATATTATTGCGGCAGCTGTGCAGAGAATACAGTCTGTTTTGTTTTTCTATAGAAATGGATTTGTCGTCTGCAACTGTTGTCTGCTTCAATTCTAAAACTAAAGTTTTCTTCCATTTCATGTAACCCTTTCCTTCATCTAAACGCTTTTTACACATATGCAAACGGGATTGATCCAGATCAGACGGATCCTGTAAGAGCCGTCTGATCAAGGTATGTTCTGTTTGCTAATGGAAATTGATAAATCTGTTTCTTTAGTTTCTAAAATGGCTAGAATGTCCAATCTTCCAAATTTCTCTATACCTATTTTGTCCATGAATATTCAGTAGGTATGAACATATAGAACAGGAAAAGGCTTAAAACATCATGAGAGTGATCCTGACGAAACGCCGATTTACTCGTTTTTTCATCTGGATTCAAACTGTTTGCAAATGTCATCACAAAGTGTTTAGGGTTAACCCTTTCACCGCCGCAGTCGCATAAATGCACCACGACAAATAGTGCAGTCCCAGATCAGACGCCACCTTTTCAAGGCGGCGTCTGATCATGGACTTCACTTTATGTCTCAATCTCTATTTCTATATCTGTGCTTTATTCCTTTGAAATTTGCATTTATTTAATCTCATTTCCTTATTTTACTGAACGATTTAACAAATTTGGATTGCGCCGAAAGGGTCAACTACTTTACAGACGAATATAACGCATTTATACCCAGTGTCCCTTACAAAGACATAGGCAAACGTGTACACCCCTTTGATCAGGGTCTGCACTGTTTGCTGAACGCATCAATGTCAATGACTTATACCAGCCAATGTCTTGTTTTTTAGGCCCTCCCCTAGTGGATCGGTTCTAAAGTAAGATCTGGATCCCGATATAATATGGGATAAATGGGTTACATTATTACATAACCCTTTACTCCATGGCTATTCATGTAAGAAATGACATCATTAATATTAATTAATTAATTCTTATAATAGTTCATGTGTACGGGATGTTTTGGCCTTAGCAGAAACTGTAGAATCATATCTATATTATGTCAAAAGCAAATAGAGTAGACCCTGATCAGACGGCTCCTATAGGAGCTGTCTGATATGGGTCTACTCTGTTTGCTAAGGCGTAGAAACGCGTATTTATGGAGTAAATGGTTAAGATTACTTTTGTAAACAGTGAATCAGATGAGACGTCACGTGACTCGGCGTCAAATCAGGAACCAAACTGTTTGACACTCACAACAACGTTTTCTAATATAAAAACGAGGGTTATTGATTATACAATTAAAGAAATTATTCCCTTTCTCTACATGATAAGGTAAATACATTAATTCCGAGGCAAAGAGACAAAACTGAACATTGGTAAAATTTGCATTCCTCCGTTGCCATGTATTGACGTCTCATTCTATTTCAAATTTTGAACTTTCTTCTTTCGAAGACAAATATAGAGTTACAAACAGTTTGGATCCTGGTGAGACGCCGCTTGACACGGCTTATCATCTGAATCCAAATTGTTGTTATAAGTAACCACATATTCGCCATTGGCAGGCTAGGTTTTAAGCAATAATTATTTCGCAAAGCAAAAAAGAAAGAGAAGAGATTAGAAGAAATCATCTTGATATTCCATTCATCAAATAAAAAAAGAATGAAAATGATATATGAGAACCAGAATCTCTACAAAGTTACAGTAAACGGTGTTTGAGGTGACGCTAAAAGAAGTCTAATTGTAGGTCATTAACCCTGTCCTCCATAAATACGCCTTTTTACGCCTCTGTAAAGGTCAAGTTTTGAAACCATTGTGATAAATAGAGCATTTGCTCCTTAGGAACAAATGCTCTATTTATCACAATGGTTTCAATACTACACAATTCTAAAACAATTCCTTTTCTCTAGTAAATGCTCCTTTTCGGTAGATTTATTCAAATAGGTTGTGTCTAAAATATAGCCTATGCGGGAATGCCTTAAGACATACGGTAGCTTAATGCAGGACAGAATATATGAAGAAAACTACCATAGGAGCTTTTGCATTATTTTAGTCTCTCCTGCAGTGGCGAGGGTTACTACTCTACTCGTGATCTTGGAGTCCAGAATAAATATGAAACATATAGAACTAGAAAAGTGTGTAAGACACAGTGATGCCCCCGTGTAGGTGCTTGCCTAGCTATTAAACTTCCTAAGTCATTTGACCTTGACGTTGGGCTTGCGGGTAGCATGGGCCGGGTGCATATCGAAAGTATGGATGGTGTTGAATGTGTATATGGAATTCCATGCCAATAGCTATAGCGGTTAGTGAGATATAAGACGATGAAAAAACTGTGAAAACCAACTGCACGTAAAAGTCCGAAGTCATTTGACCTTGACATTGGGCTTGCGGGCAGCATGGGTCGGGTGCTTAATGAAAGTATGGATGGTATTTAATATGTATATGCAATTCCATGCAAATAGCTACATTGGTTAGGGAAATATAAGACTATAAAAAAACAACTGTGACAACCAACTGCACGTAAAATTCCTAAGTCATTTGACCTTGACCTTGGGCTTGCGGGCAACATAGGCTGGGTGTGCAATGAAAGTATGGATGGTGTTTAATGTGTATATGCAATTCCATTGCAATAGCTACAGTGGTTAGGGAGATATAAGACAATGAAAAAACTGTGACAAAACACTGCACGTAAATGTGACAACCATCTGCACGTAAAATTTCCAAGTCATTTGACCTCGACCTTGGGCTTGCCGGCAGCATGGGTGGGGTGCCAAATGATAGCACAGATGGTAATTGATGTGTATGTGAAGTTTCATGTGTATATGTGTAGAAATTACTGACTTATAACACTTGAAACACTGTGACATCCAACTGCACCTAAAAGCGTGACACACGGACAGACGAACGGACATGTGCAAAACATAATGCCCCCTGACTATCGTCAACGGGGGCATAAAACACTGTAGATCAAGTGCAGAGTTCTCTTGAAGGAACCATCTGATCATGATCTGCACTGTTTGCTGAACCTATCAATGTCAACGGATTATTTCAGGAAACACTTCGTTTGCTGTGCCCCCCCCCACATGATAAATGGATGGGTTCCAAAGTAAGATATGGACGGGGCTCCTGAAATATTATGGGAATAAATGGGTTACTTTGCTGGGCCTTGGTTAACCAGAAAATACGAACGTGAAATAAGTAATTTATGGTTTATTTCTATGGCTTTGAACATATTCATGGTGGTCTGATTTGTTTCAAATGCGATCAGAACTGTCGGTGTGGATATTTCCTGTTCAATATTCATGTAAGAAATAATGCCACCATGGATATTTATTAATCTAACTATTTACATGTAAGTTTTTGAAGGGAATGTTTTGCTTTAACCCAACTGTATAATCAGATCCGTATCATGTCATAAGTAAACAGAGCAGACCCTGATCTGGATCTACTCTGTTTGCTAATGCGTGGAAATGCGTTTATATGAAGGGACATAGATAAGTACAAGTACAAAGTACACGAGTTTGTTCGGCATAAATAAACATTGGCCATTAACAAAAGTATAATGTGAATTGACAGAACAGTTTCAGTAATGTACATGAGAAAATAAGTGTTCCTTAACATTTGTCAATCTCTGCACGATCTGACTCGTATTTGCAAATAGTCTGGAGCCAGATGAGATGCCGAGTAACTCGGGGTTTCATCCGGACCCAAGATAGTTGATACTCGGTCAATAGTTTAGCTTGATCGAATCGGAAGTAGTCGAAATTGCACCAGATCCAAATTTGATATTAATGTTGTTTTCACAGTGGGATAAGAATTAAAACATAAATTATATGGAATAAAACATTTAACAATTCTAACAATTCAATGTCGACAATTAAAAAGTATCGCGGTATTGTTATCAGTCCATGTTAGCATAATTAGACCTAACTAGGAAACAATAAATCATTTAACTTTCTGTAATTATTATCAGATGTGGCTGTCACTATTTGACAAATGATCATGTCTAATTTTACAAATTATAATGTGAAATATAAAGAATAGCTTGGCATTGCAATATTTAAGATCTTCTTGAAAATAACATAAGGACACATTGAACAAGCATGACATAACAACCAACATACAATGTTACGTTATATTCAGATGTCCAGATGAGAAACGTAAATTTAAACATGTTCAGAAATAACTTATTTATTTTTCCACCAAATCCTATGTTGTGACCACTCGAAGAGACGATTCTAAAGAGCGGGCACAACATAGGGTTTGGTAGAGAAATGATGCTTTTAGTTCTTGAGTACACATGTTTATCTATAACTTTTTTATATCCATATTTCCAAAAGGGAATGATAACTTACTTATTGAGGAATGATACACTTTCACAGTTTCACGGCTTATTTAAATATTATCTTATCTTGGAATCGTTATTCATGTCGTGGAGTTGTCTGGAGGGATGTTTACTAGGACATCTTTACAAAGAACTCAGATAATAATTCACCTTCTAAGACTGCATTTCTCTGTAGAGAATACCTAATGGTTAAACACGATGGTTGGACATGTGCCTGCTTAATGCAGATCAAAGGTATCACATGTAGGAAAATAGGTAGACGGACAATAGCGACTATTTGAATATCTTATGAGTGGTCGTAGGACTACTGTTTCCGTGGTCCAGATAAGATGCGTATTTGAACATTTTCAAGACTAGCTCCTTTATTTCTCCACCAAACCCTATAATGTGACCACTCTTTTGAATCGTCTTGAAGAGGCGATTCTAAAGAGTGGTCTCAGTATAAGGTTTGGCGGAGAAATGACGATTTTAATATATGGGTACACACCTGTGTTTGAAAAATACCATGCATTAATTCGAGCTGGATTAAAGGCTTACTTTACAAAGACACCCCTTTACCACACCTGCAAATACAGGCCAATATCAGACGGTTCTTGTATAATCCGTATGATCAATGTCTGCTCTGCTTACAGAATGATATAGATTTCATACTACAGTTTTTGCCATGTCCAACATGTCTGTTTTCGTTTGCTATTATAAAACATCCGCTGATTAACCCATTACCTCATAGGCTATAATTTAGACCCAACCTCTTTGAATAAATCTACCGAAATGGAGCATTAATTATAGAAAAGGAAACTTTAAAAATGTTGTAGTTTGAAACCATTGTGATAAATAGAGCATTTGCTCCCTTTTTAAATTTGGAATAGTCCATTTGAAAATACATCGACAATGTGACTATTATTTTATTAATAACAAAATGTAAAAATGATGTTTGTTAAAATTCTAATCTGGAGTAATTATTACTGACTACTTATTAAAACAGAATAGCTCTTAAATGTATAACTACACATATCTAGAACACGCGTGACTGCTTAATGCAGGTCTAAAGTAATGCTGAAAGCTCCTGCAGGAGCTTTCAGCATTACTTTATACCTACATTAAGCTGTGAACTTTAGAAAGTGTCCAAAGTTGAAATCGGATAACTCGAACTTTAGTTATCTCTAGATAATTTGTATAGTATCGTGCAGTTCGATCTATTTTAGTTCAACTGTGCTACCAATTCGTTCGAGCTTGTGAGAAATAATGCCAAAGTGTCAAATAGCTTGGAACCTTATGAGAAACTGAGTAAGAAGATATCAGTTAGGCCACGCTTAACAATGAATGGTAAGGGTTAACACCAAATATTTGTCGTCTGCTTCAATTTTCGTTTGTTTAATTTTCTCCTCTTTTCTTTTAAACACATTATCACAGTAGCATAGATAATCATAGATGCGACAGTGGTAGCGAATTAAGTATGCCAGACAAGTTTATGAGGTTGTTTCGTTTTGTTTAATTGTTTAATGACAGCGTTCATTTCTTCTGTTGAATGTCTTGATATCAGGAGTTGAAAACTACTTAGAAGTGAATAAAAACTTTAATGTCAGGGTTTATTATTTAAGATACTATTTATTCAAAGTCCTATTGGCTGTGACTGGGTTCATATATATCTAATCGACATTATAAAAACCTACACTAATAGGCCGTACAACAACAACAACAACACTAACAACAGCAATAACAACAGCAATAACAACAACAATACTAACAACAACAATAGCAACAGCAATAACAACAACAACAACAACAATAATAACAACAATAACAGCAACACTAATAACAACAATAACAGCAACAACAACAATAACAACAACAATAACACCAATAACAACAAACCGCTGCCCTAAAACAAACCAAACAAAACACAACACCACTTAGAATACACACACACGCACGTACGCTCTCTCAAACACATAGACGCATAACGAAAACAATCAAACAACAAGGAAAGTGATTTAGATCAAACTCGCACCGTAGAAGCACGTATGATTACCCGGATTAACTACTGTAACGATCCTCCTGCTGTCTGCGACTTTGACCACTCTTTAGAATTGCCTCAAAGGGACGATTCTAAACAGTGGTCACAGTATAGGGTTTGGTGGACAACTACTTAGAAGTGAATAAAAACTTTAATGTCAGGGTTTATTATTTAAGATACTATTTATTCAAAGTCCTATTGGCTGTGACTGGGTTCATATATATCTAATCGACATTATAAAAACCTACACTAATAGGCCGTACAACAACAACAACAACACTAACAACAGCAATAACAACAGCAATAACAACAACAATACTAACAACAACAATAGCAACAGCAATAACAACAACAACAACAACAATAATAACAACAATAACAGCAACACTAATAACAACAATAACAGCAACAACAACAATAACAACAACAATAACACCAATAACAACAAACCGCTGCCCTAAAACAAACCAAACAAAACACAACACCACTTAGAATACACACACACGCACGTACGCTCTCTCAAACACATAGACGCATAACGAAAACAATCAAACAACAAGGAAAGTGATTTAGATCAAACTCGCACCGTAGAAGCACGTATGATTACCCGGATTAACTACTGTAACGATCCTCCTGCTGTCTGCGACTTTGACCACTCTTTAGAATTGCCTCAAAGGGACGATTCTAAACAGTGGTCACAGTATAGGGTTTGGTGGACAAATGACTATTCTAGTACATGTATTTGGGTACGCACCTTTATCTGTAGCTCTGGGTATATGAATAGGGGAATATCTGGCCATAACATACACTGTAGAATCAGATCTACAA
Organism: Azorinus chamasolen; assembly: GCA_963576725.1. Lineage (NCBI taxonomy): Eukaryota > Metazoa > Mollusca > Bivalvia > Cardiida > Solecurtidae > Azorinus > Azorinus chamasolen. The sequence continues at coordinate 3,050,246 of OY755248.1, read as the reverse complement.
TTTATTAAGATTACATTTTCTTTCAAAGAAAATTTGCTCAAAATGTCATATATTAACCCTTTACCTCATGAATATTCATGTAAGAAATAATGTTATCATGAATATTAATGACCTTTAGGATAGCATCTGAGCATATGATGATTAGGCTTAGGCAGAAATGATATACAGTATAACCCCTTTAATGTGACCACTTAATTAATACACATGGGTGTCTTTAAAAACAGCTGGTTGCTTAATGCAGGACAAAAGTAATGCAGAACGCTCCCCGAGGAGCGTTCTGCATTACTTTTGTCCTGCATTAAGCTACCACCTGTCTCTACCACCCAGAATTAGACCTCTTTTAGGTGGTCGCATTAGAGAGGTTTTACTGTAATCATATTTATATAATTCCATAAGCAAACAGTGCAAACCCTGATAAGATGGCTCCTATAGGAGACGTCTGATCTGGATCTACTCTGTTTGCAAAACCATGTCATACATTTATAAAAAAAAGGGTTAATAATCACGGGCGCTATATACGCGTTTAGTGTCGAAGTGCCGCAAAACCTAACGTACCCACTTACTCGTCCAAAGTATACTAGAATTTAAGAGCGGGTTCTCGTATTTATGTTCGTATTTAGCTGGTGTTTACTGCGTGTGTATCTATATCAAATAAGATCTTCCATTGTCCAATTTTGCTTAAGAAATGATAGTATCAGCTTGGGGGACCTGTCACGGAAATACTTCTGTGGAGAAACGCGGTCCCCAAACAGCTCTGATAAATATCCATTACAAATGGCAGACAGATTTTGTTGGTTGTCGTAGTCTTTGATATGGTAATTTGTAAGTTTGCGACGCCACGTGATGGCAATACCAATTAGATGGCCATTGACTATCGAAACAATGGATGCTTGAATGAAGCATTGGTGGTCTCGTTACTATTTCTATGGAGAACATAAAAATAAAGTTAACTAAATTACTGTTGTAGTCAGTATCTATACAACTTTTAGTTGCATTTCATTCGTTTCACGTCCGTAGGTTAACTCTTTGAATACGGGGCAGGCATGCCCAGTCTGTTGCAAACAGTCTAGACCCAAATTAGTTGGTTCCTAGAGGAGCCCTCTAATCCGGATCTGCACTGTTTGTCATTCAAAATCCTCTAGCAAGTTTAAGCCTTTTAAGTTTTAAACATTGATGAGCTATTCCACTCAGTGTTGGAATGGTTAACGTAGATGTTATACACAATTCTTTGTAGATCAATTCAACTTTTACTTTGCTGAGCGAATTCTCATTTGCCGAAAAGTCGCCTACAACAGTTTCTTTATTAATCAACACCCAGAGAGAAAACAATTTGGATCCTCGCGAGACGTAGTTCTAATCGCTTTGTATCCAACCCGACGCAGTTAATTACGGATTCGCATGTATCTTGCTGAAGTTAAACACAATTAAAACAGATCAAAATAGATGCATCAAAGGGTTCAAATATCGAACCAGTATACGTTGCACGACACGTCATTTCCAATTAAGATACGGCATACTGAGAACCATTCATACATCTGTTATAAGAATAGATCAATTCAAGAGAATATGACAAAAGCAAATCACATAATACATACCCTTACGAATGGTACAAATTAATGGCAATACCCGTCAGTCCTTTTATTGCATTAACAAACAGAGTATTCCCATATGATACATGTTCATAATGCCATTACAAAAGTCAGGTTAACCCTATCCCTCATACTCACTACTTTTGACGACTCTGTAAAAGTCCCTTTGTGAAACCATTGTGACAAATAGAGCATTTGCTCTTATAGGAGCAAATGCTCTATTTATCACAATGGCTTCAAACTACAAAATTCTAAAACTTTCCTTTTCTCTAGTTAATGTTCCTTTTCGGTAGATTTATTAAATGAGGTTGTATCTAAAACTAGCCTATGAGGTAAAGGGTTAAGCCTGACATGAATATTCTTGAGCAAAAGCTTAAGCCATTAAGCATATTCTTGGATTAAAGGGTTAAGCCAACATTAATATTCTTGAGTACAAGGTTAAGCTGACAAACATAGTCTTGGATTAAAGGGTTAAGCCGACATTAATATTCTTGAGTACAAACATAGTCTTGGAGTAAAGGGTTAAGCCGACATGGGTATTCTTGGAGTAAAGGTTAAGTCGTAAGTTGACACTGTCTACCACTCCCATGTAGCGTTGACTATTTAAACGATGGACCGACAGTTTAGTCTCTAATACAACCACTGACAAACGTCTATTCTATAATTATTAAACAGATGGTAGCTTAACCCTTTCCTTCCTATAAACGTATTCATATTCACGCATTTTAAAACAGAGTAGACCCAGATCAGACGGCTCCTACAGGAGCCGTCTGGTCAGGGTCTATTCTGTTTGCTAGTGGAATTTGAAAGACCTGTCTCTTTACTTCCTACAATTCCGTAGGTAATGGCATTTTAAATAAATACGAGCGGAACAGGGTAAGGGTAAATAAAGGACTATACTGAATATAAAATGTAATGGCCCATTATCATTTAACCATAAAAGATTTGAAAGGTAATTATCATACTAGGCGTAATTGGCAAACAGTGCAGAATCTGACCGAAGGCTGATGTATAGCATTCCTCTGATCTGGGTCTACACTGTGTGCAAATCTAACTTGTTCCCCACATTCAAAGGGATGAAAAGACCCACAGCAGCCTATAAAGAAACTATTTTTGTTGCTATTATATAGTGTGTCTGGTCTTAATAGCTCGTTTATTCATTTTGTTATGAAACAAACAGAATTCGTTCTATGCAGAACGTCTGTACTTATATCTGTTTAGCTCTTAACTCCGTGAAAATTCGTGTAAGAAAATATTGATAACATGAATATAAATCAGATCAACTGATAAAATAGCAAATGGATACAGGACTGTTTGACCATGGCAAAAACTGTAGTCATATCTATATTATAGCATAAGCATACAGAGCAGACCTTGGCCTGAAAGTTCCTAAAGGAGCCATCTAATCCGGGTCTACCTTGTTTGAAATGGCGTAGAAAGGTGTGTGTATGAAGTAAAGGATTAAAATCAGTAACTCTTTTTCTGCTTGAAATACTGTTGTTGAAATACTATTATGTGTGTTAGTTAATCGTAAACGGTTTACACCTTTGGTTGATTACAGTGAAAACTCGATTCTTGGAACACTCAAATGCACTCCATTATTGATCTTTAACAAAGGTGACAGCTTAATGCAGGGCGAAAGTCATGTAGAAAGCTCCTACTGCATTAAGCAGCCTACAGAGACATACATTCCTTATTACTAAAAGTTCGTAGTAACGAGTTTTTACTGTATATGAAATATAAGAACATTGTACACACTAATGTATAGTTTATTGCAAAATGTGTGTGTTTTATTTCTGCATTTACCTCACCAACACTTTCAATATATTAACATTTTACCTGTTGAATATTCATGTAAGAAATAACAACATCATGAATATTCATTAGTTGGTTTTTTATACTGGCAGATATAAACGTGATGTTTTAGCATTGGTAAAAACTACAGAGTTAGGCCTATTATAATTTCTTAAGAAAACAGAGCAGACCCTTATCAGACGACTCCTACAATCAAGGAAAGTATTGCAATAATGTATACTATTGGAGCCTTTAACCATTTACCCCATAAATACGCCTTTCTACGCCTTTGCAAACAGAGTAGACCCAGATCAGACGGCTCCTATAGGATATAATATAGGCCGTGTGCTATTTGAACAATTAAATCTTATTAATATTCAAGATGTCATTGAGTTTTACATGAATATTCATAGAGTAAAGGGTTAACACCTTACCTCATGGATATTAATGTGAGAAATAATGACATCATGCATATTAATTAGATGAATATTATATGACATTTGGTCATTGCAGAAACTGTAGAATAAGATCAATAAACAAACAGAGCAGACACTGATCAGACTCATCATACAGGAACAGTCTGATCTGGGTCCACTTTGTTTGCAAAGGCACCGATTGGCATCTTTATCATTTATAGGGTCAAGTGATGTGAAGTACGTTTGGTTTTCATTTTATGATTCAAAGCAATATAACCTTGCATTAGATTTGAAATCCACACTATACTTCATTATTCTCCAAATTTAGTTAGTAAAATTGTTAATCTTAGGAAATGCTGACATTTAGGAATTATTAACTCTGTTATTCACCATAATTATCATTAAATGCCATCATAATATAATACATCATTTATCTTGCTGTGTTTATAATTCAAATCGTGTTATCTATTGATACTCGATCATATCTGTCTTTATACGTGTACCGGGGTAGGGACTAATTTGAAGGTACAGACAGTTCCGCAGAATGTTTAAGAGAGAACCAAAATAGATGGTTAAGATGTTTAGAATAAACAAATAAACCCAACTTCTATTCAGTTCAGTATTGCAAGTCTTCAGATAAAAAGAGAGTCGGTCAGTCAGACAGACAGACAGACATACAAAGACAGATAGTGAGACATGAAATATAGAGACAGAGAAAGGGCCAAAGAAATAGTTAAAGCACATGTTCGTGTTAATGCCAGCTTAAGTTAGGTTCAGCATTGTTGGTTGGAGGATAAAATCTAGGTTCAATCGAGCACGACTCTCATGCAGCTTTTCAACATGACTTTCATGCAGGCAGTACCAGCAAATGATAATATATACGAGCCATGTTATACGACTATATCGTGCAAACAGTACACAATGTTAAAACATGATACGCATACCTTAAACCAACACTGAATGAAATATAAGATAATAATTCACTTTGTGAGTCTTATCATAGACACTTAACTATTCCCTCATATTGACTTTTTGACGCTGCAATAAAATTCACGTTTTGAAACAATTGTGATAAATAAAGAATTTGCTCCATAGGACCAAATGCTCTATTTGTCACAATGCTTTCAAAAATTCAATGCTTTTAAAAGGTCCTTTTTGCTAGTAAATGCTCCTTTTATTTTAATATCTATTCAAAAACGTTGGGTCTAAAATAACCTATGATGGAATGGGTTAAAATAGCCTATCAGGGAATGGGTTAAGGGAAAAAAGTTTCTATAAAATGTGTTTTGAAAAAAACTCAAGCGACGTACAGATAGGAGTATGCAATACGCATCTTTATTGCATGACAATATACATAATAGATACATCTGCAACTAACAGGATTTTTTTGAAAACGGAAAAGGTTCGTGTCATATCTCATGTGCCTTATTCGCCAGATCTAGCACCTTGTGACCTTTCCCTCTTTCCCAGATTAAAAAGAACACTTATCTAGTAGAAGGTGTAGCTCTCGACGACCGTCGGGTTCAGCTTTGTCCCAGTGCATGCAGGGTACACAGTAGAACATGTCTTAACCCTTTCCTTGATGAATATGCATGTAGGAAATAATGACGTCATGAATATTTATAAGATTATTTTTATAATGGCATATGAACACATGACATTTTGGCTCGAGCCGAATCTGTAGAATCAGGTCTATATCACACCATAAGCAAACATAGCAGACCCTGATCAGATCTGGGTCTACTCTGTTTGCAGATGCGTCAAAATGCGCTTACATAGGAGAAAGGGTTAAGATACTTTGACTTTATCGAGCAAAGACATCTTAAAGATGTATGCTGCGCAAATTTTGCGTTTCGAACTGACTTCAGAACTGGAATCTATGTACCTTAACACTTATTTAACGCTAAACATCACGGTCAGTAAATGGTTGTTTGTGTCGAAAAAACTAGAAAAATGGATTGCTACGGAAACGAACGAAACAGCCTTCGCCATTGGCCGGTATCTGTCGTAAGATTCAAATTTGTACATACCGGAAATATACATTCGATGTACCTGTATGAGTTAGCTCCCTTTGACCGTTATATTTGATTGACACCATTGAATGGTATATTTAGCATGTGGTAAGATGGGTATATTGCCTTATTTTCCTGAATAAAATCTATTATGTAGGCCAACAACTAGTGTCAACCATTGTACATGTGGTAACAACCTAATTAATATTCAAAGCGTTGTTCTGAAACAGAATCGGGGTCATTCAGAACTTGGCCGAAGATGTCCGCTGACTTTCGTACAAAATCTCCGTTATAAAATGGAGGCTCCTTTTTAAGAATTTAGCAGTATTCGGATAGCGATAATATTTAGCTGAACAAATATATCCTTTCGGAAAATGGGTTGTAAGCATTATTTTCATTGTATGTATACCTGTACAGCTTCTTGTGTTGATTGAGTAATACGAAAAATGTGCATAATACATCTTTAAACAGCAAGTAGTTGCTTAATACATGGCAAATGTTTTTACTGCATTACATTTGTCCTGCTTTTAGCTACCACCTGTCGTACAGACCCATAGTTAGATATATTTTTGACGCATTGGATAGTACCTTTTAAACACTGAATAGCTAACGAAGAGGAATATTTTTGAGGGCATGAAATAAACAAAAATTGGTATTGATTAAATATAAAAGATGTACAAGATCTGATAACCGCCCTCGTACATCGTGTAAATTCAATCGGACCAGTAGGAAAATATCAAATTATGTACCTTTAATTATATACAATTAAATCTTACTTTACTTAAGTATTACTAATCCCATATATATTCTTTTGAAGTTGTCACCTTAAAGTAAACCTTTATAACTTATTACAGAATATATAGATATATTTTAAGCATCATCCTAGTCATAGAAAAAACTCAAATTCATACTGGCCTTTTAATCATTTCAACCCTGCATTTATAGATGAAAAAGTAGTAAAGTCAAGCAGGAAAAGACACACACAAAACGAAACCACCATCAAAACACCGACAGAATACAAGCAAACACGAACAAACGCACATGCACAAAGACATACAGACATCCAACGAACATAAAAACAAGGGTGACAAAGAGAACGGTCAGTGGCAAAACCGCAATTGGGGGTTTAAACCGGTCCAAGGACGTCCTAACCTCACACTTATCTCAAAGTCATCCTAGCTAAACAAATAGTGTGAATAAAGATATTCCCGTCAGACTTCCCCACACCATAGAAGACAGTAGACACAGGACAAATGTAAACCACAGCATGACAACAACTTTGAAAGTCAAATATGTACTCAGTGACTTTGCTGAAGTCAGAGCAACTGCAGGGAAGCCGTTAAGGGCACAACAGAGAAAAGGCAATACATGAGTCTGGTAAGCTCATCCCGCTTCTGGGTTTAAGAGTATACCATCATAGAGTACTGCACTCGGTCTGTCATCGTACAAGCAAAGAGGGAAGCGTAGCTACCGACCGTGAAGGGGTCAATAACCAAACATGCAGTGCGTTGCACTGTAATTTTGTCATAACCTTTCTTCCTAAACGTTCTAATGTGTTTAATAAACACATCATGGAAATGGACATGGCTTCGAACTTTCCTGAGTTTGTAGATAACATCACCATAGACTTCTGGATGAGAAATACATCGTTGCAGTAACGTCCGTAGATTGCAATTGTATTTACTAATGAGAGGTAAATTTCGATAACAAAAGTTAGAAAAAGCTTTCCGAAATTTGCAATATCTGTAACTTTGCTTAAGAAGTTAAATTACAACTATTAAAATCTTCTAACAAAGAACAGACTCGGGCAAAGCGAATAAGTCGAGAAATGTAAACCTCATAATATGTAGAACGGGACACGTCTACATCTAGAAAATGATAGCTAACAATTTTGAAATTTAAATCCCCCTTTTATCGTATACTTTGGACGAACCCTTATCATTAATGATGGAAATATTCAAATCTAAAAAGGAAGCAATAGAGTCGGATCGATTCACTTTGTTTAAAGTCCCCTAGAAACCGTCTAGTCTACTATGTTCGCAAAGGCATGGAAATGCATTTATATAGAGTTGAATATTCCTTCAACGTGTAACCATAGAGTCCACTGAGTAGGAAAGGCTTAACCCTTTCCTCCATAGCCTATTTCTGACCCAATCTCTTTGAATGAATCTTCCCAAAAGGAGAATTTACTAGAGAAAAGGTAAATGTTAGAATTGTGTAGTATTGAAACCATTGTGATAAATAGAGCATTTGCTCCTATGGAGCAAATGCTCTATTTATTTCAATGTTTTCAAGAAATGACTACTACAGAGGCGTAGAAAGGCGTATTTATAGAGGAAAGAGTTAAACATGTTTCAAAAGGCAAACAGTGCACATCCTGATCTAGAGAGACCTCTGATCTGGGTATACACTGTTTACAAATGATAGTGATTGAGTGTCCTGGGTTAATAGGGTTGATATTGTCTCATTACGCCCCAAACGATGTTTGGTTCACCACGGTGTTGCTGAAAACTAAATGCATTCTAGAAGTTAATTTTATAACCAATGGCAGTTTGGACCAGGTGAAACTATACATCTTGCAACTCATCAGGTTTTACTTTTACAAAAAATATAAGAAAATATATGAATTTGTAGCAGACTTGACAGTTGCAGATGACAAAGATCTCCTTTACCTTTACTATATTTCCTCATAAATAAGTATGGAATAATCTAACACACCATGAACACTGAAAAGACTGCATTTTAATAATGGCCGCTGAACAAAGGTATGTTTTTATCATGGCAGGAACTGTAGAATTAGATATATGTTATGTCATCGGAAAATAGAGCAGACCCTGATCAGGAACCGTCTATTCTACTATTGCAAAGGCATGAAAATGCGTTTATATAAAGGAACGGTTGGCCCATTCCGTAATAGGATATTTGTAGACCCAACCTCTTTGAATAAATCTACCGAAAAGGAGCATTTAGTAGTGTAAAGGCAACTTTTACAACGGTGTAAGTATGAAACCATTCTGATAAAAAGGGCATTTCTTCATAGGAACAATGCCCTATTTATCACAATGGTTTTCAAAAGATGACATTTACAGAGGCGTCAAAATGCATTTATATGAAGGAATGCGTGTCAGATAGTTTACGGAACTCACTGTGATATGTTTTAATTTGTTATTATATCATGTTGTCTACTGTCACTGAATGACATCGACTGACATCTATACATGGAACCTCTGTCATATACTCTGTTATACTCCGTCTTAATTTCAGAAAACTTCTACTTAACGGACCACATGCCCTCAAGTGCTTATGAACAGGATTCACGCAATTGTGTATGTCGTTTACATTGTATTCAAACGCGATCTAAGTTCATTAACGATGGAAAGCAATCTAATTAGCCAGCAACATTTGCAAATCAGATGCAGATATGTAATAATGAACTAGTAATCAAATGTTATCGAAGGTGTTATCAGAAGTGCCTCAATACTTCATCAGCAGATGGGCACACAAACATGTACCATAAAGGACTACAGTAAAACCTCTCTAATGCGACTACTTAATGCATAAACATGGATGTCTGTATAAGTAGGTGGTTGCTTAATGCAGGACAAAAGTTATGCAGAAAGCTCTTACAGCAGCAGTGTGCGTCCTGCATTAAGCTACCACCTGCCTTTGCCACTGTGAATTTCGGCCCTTTTGCTGGTCGCCTTAGAGGGGTTTTACTGTATAGCTTTCACGGTAAGCTCTAGGCACATAGGAATATACTTGTTTCAGAAATGCTACTGACTCTATGTTGCATACACCAATATTTAAAAATGTTTGTATAAATAAATAGTATAGAGCTACTAACTTGAATTAAGTGAATTATGAAAAGCGAACCAATCACCTGCTTTAAATGACTACATACGTAATCATATGGTGTTGTCTTGTCTTATGCTTTTGCAAACAGATCTTGGATCCAGATGACACCCAGAGTTATTCCGTGTTTCATCAGGATCAGAGTTGTTTGATTTTCGGTCATTTGTTTCTTACAAAACCAAACAAATCGTAATTGAAATAAGCAGCAATTATATCAGAACGGATGTTAGACTCGCGTCAGTCTTACGAACACAGCACATACACACGCATGCAGACACACACACATAAGTACACGTACATGCACATACATACATCAGATCGAAGTCTACGTGTTTTTTTAGCATTACCCTAAATGTTGTGGAACAGGCAAGGAACAGCGTATGAGGGCTATGTGCGAGCGAGCATTTCATTTATGCTTCTGTTATTGCTGTGCAATGTTGTATATCATTTTTAATTTCCCTGTCAGATTTCTATTCTATTTTTTAGCATGATGGAGATTAAAAGAAACATATACACGCATATTCGCACTCACACACGCCCACACACGCACTTCGCATAAGCGTATCTTTGAGACTGCAAGTAAACACATAAAATGTGCAATTTACATCGAGCCTTTAGACTGTCTATCAGCCTTCAGATTGAATTGGTTTAAACATAAAACTTTACAATACATATACGTTAGAACATGTCTTAAGCGACCATCCATTTAGTAAACATAAGAGTCTAAAAAGCAGGTGCTATAGTAGCTTTCTGCATTACTTTTGACCTGCATTAAGCTACAACCTGCCTTACAAACCCATAATTATACCTTTTTTGATGGTCGCTTAAGACAGGTTCTACTGTACATACATAACATAAGCTATCATATCGAACTGTAAACAGATAATATTTTTGTAGCATGATATGCTTAAAACACATATGCATGTATGTACACACTCACGCTCGCACGCTTGGACACACGCACTCGACACTTTGCGTATGTGTAACTTTGGGGATACAAAAACAAAAATAAAAGAAGAAAACAAATACAAAACGCGCATACACGCAAGCGCGCACCCCCACACATTTTGCGATGCAAGATCCAAGATTTGCACCTAGTCTTCTGCGTTCGAAAACGAATGTTCAGTAAATGAAATACCTTGTTGAGTGCGATTACATTTAACTACAAATTGTTTATTCGGAAATGGCCTTATTTCTAGTAGAAAGCCTACGAAAAGAGTTAAACAGATTGTAATAAAATCCATCTGTAGTAAATGATAGAAATGGGTTCATATACGCATGCGAATGTCAGTTTTATGTAAAGGAATCTAATGTATTGAAGGTCAGACTGAACAAAGTTGTTAACGTAATGTATTCTAGCACACATATGTCCATTTAGAATGTATTATACGAGTCAGATGAACCTGAGATATGGCCAACAAATCGGAATCCACATATCAACAGTCACGACTTGTGTATAGGGAATGCACATGATTAGATTATGAGAGATATATATTTATCCTTGTAACAAGAACTGCCATACCTGTCCATTGTGTTTCACATATTAGATACCATAGTCTATTTAAATATGATTAAGTGTTACACAATACTCTGGAAATAAAACAGATGAATGGATGATTCTTACTTTTGACAACAAATGCCATTTGAAATACGTTATATTCTGATCCCTTTCTACGCTAAATGTTCAAATGGACTTTTCCAATATTCAAACATGTCGAGCTAATAGTGAACATTCAGGGGTTATTTTTAAGGTACAGTGTAACATGACAAATAGGGCAAACCTTTATGAGAAGATTCCTCTCATCTGGGTCTATACTGTATGCAAAGGAAAGTAGTGAACAGACTCCTGTATTGAAATAATTAACCTTTAGCCTGCTGAGCAAATTATTTTTACAGAATGTTTCACCTACTACATTTTCAAATTCAAGCTATAATCAATTTGTCTACCAAAATGCAACCATAGTGTAAAACAGTAAGGATACTGATGAGACGCCGAGTTACTCGGTGTCTCATCTGGATCCAAAATGTTTGTATAGGTATTCACTCATCCACCCATAGCAGGCTAAAGGTTAATCAGAGATAAAACGTTACAAAGGCGATCAGATTAACGATAAAATAAGTGGTACACATAATACATTACAAACACAAGATTCGTCATTATCGTAGACCAGAGTGTGTGTATCAAGTAAACCGTTCAAATTTCAGCTTAATATCATTATACACGAACGTCAACGACTAATACGATACATACTATCCAGCAATTGACAAGCTTGATTCTAAGAGCCTGTGCACTATTCTATAAACTTAGCATCAAATATTGAAATCCAGACTTATCTGTACACCACCCTTCAAACGTGTCAAAATACTGTAATCAAGGTAACTTATCTATGTAACATCCTACACAAGTGTCAACTACTGTAATACAGGAGACTTATCTATATAACACCCTACACACGTGTTAATAATGTAAGCTTGTAGACTTGTCTTTGTAACATGCTACAAACCTGTGAAATACTGTAATTTTGTAGTATATATCTGCAATGTCATACAAACGTATTGTCAAATATTGTTATTCTGGAGACTTATCTGTGCAACATCCTACAAACGTACTATCAAATAATATTATCCAGTTAAACTATCTGTGTACAAACCTTCACACGTTAAGTAAAATGTAAAAAAAAGTCAGGGCCCATGCTTATAAAGCTTTTAGTTGAGTCTGAGTTTCGTTCTCAAGCTTTTGATTGGTCAGATTTGAGTTCTCAAGCTTTTGATTAGTCAGATTTGAGCCAGACGCTCAAATCTGACCAATCAAAAGCTTGAGAACGTACTCAGATTCAACTAAAAGTTTTATAAGCAGGGACCCAGATACATGTACCAGAGTTCGAGACTTACATGCGTAAATTTAAACAATTTAAAGACTAGTTCCTTTATTTCTCCACCAAATCCTCTACTGTGGTCACTCTTTAGAATCGTGTCTTCGAGACGATATTAAAGAGTGGTTCCAGTATAGGGTTTGGTGGAGAAATGACGATTTTAGTATTTGGGTATGTCCCTTTATCTATAACGCATTGTACGTTATCCTTGGCCTGAGAAAATGAAACGGTTCTTCCATCGCCATTAGATTAGTTTTGTATTGATACGTGTCAGCACATGCAAGCACAAAATCAAGACAAGCTTCACAATTCTGGATTAAATGTTGTTAATAGTATGCCCATTATTGAATTATTCCATGAAGTGTTACAGAAGGTACTGCTATGAAACTTTCTTTGGTGCGACATAATTATGGCATATTTTTGATTTTTGGCGTAATATTTTCCAGTTCAAGTTTCTAATGAAGGGCAATTTCTCAGTTGATATTGCTATGATAATATGGATATTAGGTGACTGAGGAGAATTCTGCATGAAACAGCTGCCACCTGTCTCTAAGACCTGCCACTTGTCTCCAAGACCTGCCAACTGTCTCCAAGATCATTATTTATACTAAAGTTAACGTCCGGTCTAGAGTGGTTCTACTGTATACCCTTGGATATTCATTAACCCTTCTCTTGCTGAATTTTAAAATACGTTTCTCCTTCTTTACTCATGCCCTGTTGTATAATTATATATCTCTCCACTGTGTACAAGTATTTCGCTATGCAATCACTGCTGTGGAGTGCACTGGTTGCACAATCAACTTTGTCTTTTAGGGTGGGGATGGAATAAGTGGGAGGTTGGGCGCCCATAAACCGGTTTAACCCCCCAGTGACTTTTGTCACTGACCGTTGCAAGGCGGTACTTCCACCTTCCCCCTATTGTATGTTTGTTTTGTCTTTGTGTGTCTCTTGATGTTTTTATAGTTATGTACATTTGCTGTTTCCTTGTGTTGCTGTTCGGGCGACTGTTTGTTCTGTATGTGGTATTTCCTGCATGACTCATTTTTGTACTTTTGTAAATAGTGCAGACCCTGATGAGACAGCTCCTGCAGGAGCTGTCTCATCTCGGTCTACACTATTTACAGGTAGGTATATTGACGTGAATAGCAAGCGAAGGGTTAAGCTTTGGCTATAACAAGGTGTTACTGTGTGATATTTATTGAACATCTCAGACTTCTGAATTGTTGTTTTCGTGACATCAAACGAATATCTTATCTAATTATATTTTGACTCAAAATTGTATATTATCAACAAACTGCATTTTGTCATACTTGATAAATTGCGACAAATAATATTTACAGTCCCAGACAACTGACAAACAGAAACTGACGAATACGTATTTCTAGCAGCAGTTCAAACATAATAATGCGATAAAGAGAATGTCCTTTTCCTCATAAAACTAACATTATTTTCAATGAAATGGGATGAAGTGAAGCAAGAAGCGAAAGACAGAACCAGGTGGACGACAGAAGGGAAGGCCCTATATCCAGCCATAGGCGAAGATGCTTGAAATAAAACAAGAAAAATTCTCAAGGAAATAGTCACCCTGCTGCCATATTCATAGTTTGCTTTTGGACTATGCTTTAGCTGATAACACATTAAGGAGAAAATTTCCTTCTCAATCTGTAGTCAAATTATATCTATTATTGTTTCAAACTATGATTCTCAGAATATTTATTTATCTTTATTGTTGACAGTAAATATCTTTAATTAAGAATAATCATACTATTCTTGATTTTACGGCATTTGAAGAATTTCAATTTACTTTGGAATATTTATTTTTCTCCCCTGCTTAACACTTTCACTGCCAAATATTATCATCCGCTCATTTTTGTCCGATAGTTTACAAAGTCCGTTCCCGATTCGTTCAAACATTTGAGTAGAATGTTACACGATGTTTCATTTGGATCATTGCTGTTTTGCAAAATTACAGCGGGTCGCGCTTTGCACGAGGGATATACGGTCATTTCAGCATGATGGATGGTTCTGCTTTACAGGCCCCCTTTTACAGTAACCTTGTTTTTAATGGCTACTTAAGACATGTTCAACTGGAAACATATTGTTTCGTAGTTTCTTTCTGGTTACATTGCGCCTCTTATAACATGTAATAAACATTGACTATTACTGACTGGAATATACTTACACCGTTATTTAACACGTTTGCAAAACGAACCAAATATTCAATCAAAGCGTTGTAGACACTGCAGTATTCTTTGCATGGTATCAATCTGGGTCCATGCTTATAAAGCTTTTAGTTGAGTCTGAGATCGTTCTCAAGCTTTTGATTGGTCAGATTTGAGCCTTTGGCTCAAATCTGACCAATCAAAAGCTTGAGAACTCAAATCTGACCAATCAAAAGCCTAAGAACGAAACTCAGACTCAACTAAAAGCTTTATAAGCATGGGCCCAGATATCGAATAAATTTGTTTTGGCATGGAATTGCGTATCTATAAGGAAAGGGATTGACACTCTATCTAGTTGATGATACAGTCGCAGCTGACATTTCAGTCGTTTCCCACTATGCTTATTATCACATTGACCACTCGCACTTATGCGAGTGATTACATAATGGCTTGCATAAGGTCATCCGACATGCGCGTCATTTATGTAATGATCACGTGATTTCTTCATGTGGCTGATATTTGTATATCCGTGCGCCCTTCTTACACATTGCTATATTTTGTGGGTTTTGTTGAGTTGTACTAAGTTGCTAAGTTACTAAGCCGAAGCTTATGTTACGAAGCATTTTCATGTCAGACATAGTATACCACGATTGGTTACGAATGCCTTGCTATTAAATACATTTTGTATCCATCGAATGCAGGTCAGTCAATTACACTATATTGTCAAGTTGGCGAGGGTACCATGGGTTAGGCTGTGGAACGCCACCTTTGTATTCTATTACTTCACAAAGAATACAAAAACCTTTTAGTATACTAACCTGTTTTTGCCTAATGTCCTTAATACCGGACAAAGGCAAATGGCATAGACCCAGATCAGGTCCTATAGGGGCATTTTGACCAGGTTATACATTATGTGCTTCGCATATATTCACATAGAAAAAGCATTATTGAAGAAAAACACTAAAATAGAACATTCAACATTCATATTAAGCCATTGAGAGGTGACATAAGTCACATGTTCATTTAAAACATGCCCTGTTAACAAGAAGCTTTATCGCGAGTTGAGAATTGTCTCAAAGAAATAGTCTCTTGGATGTACCAGAACATGCTAAAGCTTAATACTGACAAAACTGAGGTCATCCTGTTTCATACGAAAGACACAAAATTACCTGCAGAGATTAATGTGCAAGTAGGACCTTCTAAAATCAAACCATATTTGTGTATAAGGAATATCGGTGCATGGCTCGATTCAGAAATGGATATGACATCACATGTCAATTCCGTGTGTAGGTCTAGTTATGCACAGCTCCGACAAAAAGGCCATATAAGAAAATACCTCTCACCTGATGCTACCAAGAATTTTGTAAACTCTCTTGTTACATCAAAAATAGACCACTGCAATTCACTGCTGCATGGAATTTTAAACAACTCACTGCGGAAAGTTCAAAGAGTGTAAAACACAGCAGTCCTCGATATAATCATATCACGCCGGTTTTGAAGGAACTTCACTAGCTTCCTGGTCAACATCGGATTGAATTCAAAATGCTGATACTTACGTATAAAGCCATGCACAACGAATCTCGAAAGTACAGTGTCGACATGCTTGATGTGTACTGGCCGCGCATCAGCAAGTATCAGCAAGTATATCCTTGTCGTTGGATGTGCCAAAAGGTCGTATGGTAAAATATGGTGAGAGAAGTTTCATGCATGCAGCTCCAACATTTTGGAATGCTCTACCGTCAGACATTAGAAAACACACTTCTTCAACATTTATTACTAGGACATTTTAGGAAACGATATGATGTATATCTTTCATTGACCGGATAGACAATCATGCGATTCCTTCCGGTCATTGATTCCATATCTACTGTATGTCTGTTGTATGTCGTGCATTGACCGGATAGACAGGCATCCGGTCCCTTCCGTTTAGTGATTTCATATTATTGTATATCTATTGCACATCTTTCATTGAAGGAATAGACAATCATGCGGTTCCTTCCTGTTAGTGATGTCATATATATTGTATATCTATTGTATATCTCTCATTGACCAGATATACATGTACAATCATGCGGTTCTTTTCGGTTAGTGATGTCATATTTATTGTATATCTATTGCATATCTTTCGTTGAGTGGATAGACAATCATGCGGTTCCTTCCGGTTAGTGAGTTCATATCTATTTTATATCTTTTGTATATCTTTAATTGACCGGATAGACAATCATGCGATTCCTTCCAGCTTGTGATTTCATATCTATTGTATATATTTCATTGCCTGGATAGATAGTTATGCGGATCGTTCCGGCTACTTATTTCATCCATGTGAAGCGCTTATGAACGCATATATCCTGTGTGAAAAGAGTGCTATATAAATGAGGTATAATAAAAATAATAAGATAATAATAATCGGGTAATATATCCCAGGTCCTATCATTCAGCTCAGATTGAATTATCATCGAACCCCTAGCCGCTTTAAGATATGGTTCAATCAGAGCAGTAGGTAAAGGTGCGTATTCTAAAAGGTGGAGAAATAAAGTTATTCTTGAAAATGATTTAATGTACGCATATTATCTGGACCTCTGGTTCAAGGCTTATGTGTAATATGGTTTTCATCACGTTCGAGAGCTTCATTGCGTTTGTGAATGTAAATTGTTTAAGTTTATTAGTTTATATGGTAGCTGAGTGACAATTTGAATACGTTCGAGTTAAACATGCGGATACTTTGCAATTCTGCGTAGTGTCTATAATAATGCTGCAAATGCAAATGCAGTTACAGTGATGCGTCTCTAAATTGGACTTTAAGCAAAGAAGAATTGTATTCTTTTAGGCAGGATACTGCTTAGAACAGGATTGAAGTCAGGTCCCTATATTTCTGCATTAATTTCACCTTGTATTAAGCTGCTACCAACCTACTACATATCTACTTGTTGACCAATCAGGTCACAGGGTTTCTTCACTGGTAAATATGTATTTTGCCTTTCGGCATCATTAATCGTCATTAATCTAGAAAAGCAATACAGAAGACGTTACCTCTCCATCTGACATAAGACATTTCCAATGCTTATGAATTATCAAAGTGAGATATGGCAATAGGCTATTTAGGTTACACAGAGGGCAACACTTCCTATATATGTACTTGTGGAAGTTGTGGAAAGATATATCATTGAACCCTTTAGCTGATAGAAACAGTTTTTCACGCCTTTGCAAACAGAGTAGACCCAAATCAGACGGCTCCTGCAGTAGCCTTATGATAAGAATCTGCTCTGTTTGCTTACAGCATTGTATAGATTTGTTTCTATAGTTTCTGTCAAAGCCTAAACATACTGCTTCAAATTCCATTCCTAAATATTCAGTTCATTAATAGTCATGGTGTCATTACTTCTTTCATGAATATTCACCAGGTAGAATGTTAATATATGCATGTTGAACAAGTTTTCATTAATTTCGTATCAACATTCTTATCAGAAAAAGGATCAGGTTGGATTATTGTGAGGTGCCGAGATGAGATAATCCGCGTGCTAAATGTTATAAGCAGATACAAAATGTCAGCCTTAACCCTTACAACGCTGAATTTTCAAATGGACTCTTCCAAAATTCAAATGGGTCAAGCTTATAGTGAATATTTAGGGATGTTTTCTAAAGAAAAGTGTAACATGACAAACAGTGCAGACCCTGATGAGAGGACTCCTAGGAGCCCTCTCATCTGGGTCTACACTGTTTGCAAAGGACATTAGTGACTCGGGTCCCGCACTGTAAGGGTTAAACACTGATAGCAATACAATATTTATAAAACTGTCCCAGTAACAAAACTACAGAGATTAACCAAACTGCTGATTAAATTGTGAAAATATTTGTGAACTGTTAACCCAAATGAAAGTCCGAGTAACTCGGTGTCTCCAGAGCTACAGATAAGGGAGCATACCCAAACACTAAATCGTCATGTCTCCAACAAACCCTATATTGTGACCACTCTATAGAATCGTCTCGAAGAGTGGTCACAGTATAACGTTTGGTGAAGAAATAAAGGAGTTATTTTTGAAAATGTTTAATTTATGCATCTGATCTGGAGCTCTGATCTCATTAGGTTACCTACTGTGTTACATTCTCTTAGACTATAAGCATGTAAGCTACCATATAAGAATACAGTAAAACAGATTGATGATGGGTGAAAGTCATTTGGAAATCTCCTTTAGGAGCTATCTGCATTACTTTCACCCTACATTAAGCACCCACCTGCCAAAATAGCTAAAATCTTCTCTACTAGAATTCCAGTTTGAAGGGCTTGTACTCTTTGTCTTAGTTTAGCATTTGCTTCCGCCGAGAGTATGCAAGCAAGATTCAGAATTCAAAACTATTCAACATTGCAATGCTTATAATAATTTTTTAATATTTATTTTCGTTTAAAGTACCTACAATGAAAGCGTATTTTCAATAACATCATGACACTTGGTATTTGTTATGTTCAATCATTATTATGCAAGTTGTCAATTTGAACTTATTTCGAAAAAGTCTCTGTGATACAAAATAAGCGTTTTCATCGATACTTATAATTTTTGTTCTACAACAAAATATTAGATCGACTTTGGTCGAACTGTTAACGCAACTAAAACGCGAGCCGAATAAATACTAATACATTGCGGAATAACACATCAAACACATGGCAGTTGTGTATTCTTCGGTGTTTATTCGACAGATTGTCTTGGGATATACTTCTTTTCAGCATATAAACAAAGGATTAATGTAATAATATAATTGTTCGACATTTTTAAAACACGTAGCAAGCAGGACTGTCTCTTTAAATTAAACACTTATATCTATTGAACGATGTTTATAAAATATGTGACATGATGACTATATATTTGATAGAAACGAAACATTACTCAATTTCAAATGGAGTAGAACCAGATCAGACACCAGGAGTTGTGTAATCATAATCTGATCTCTCTGGAATGGAATGGAATGGAATAATAAGGCCTTATTTGTTAGTTTGTTCCATATCCAAACAATTTGGTGGTGATATGCCATTATTAAAATAGAATAGAATAAATGTTCATAATATATACTCAACACATTTTCTAATTGATCATCCGTTAATCTTAAATATATTTAAAATAAATATATGTATTTTTCTTAAACTCTGCACACAAGTTGACATACACATAACTTATCTATGGTTAATCTTTTTGCACAGAATTGATCTTCCATTTATGCATATTGCATTTGCAAACAAACCTTTGGTTTTCATGTTTTGGTCAAACTAGCATGTGACCAATTAGAAATTTTGCTGAGTACATGTAATTATTTTGTAAATAGATATTCATTGGACAAATGTTGTTTGCAGAAATACTCAGTACATAGTAAACATAAATACTTATTTTGAATGTCTGTTAATTGGAACTATCATTGTGTCTGATTTGATAGCTTATATACAGTAAAGTGTATCCCTCTAAAGCGGACACTTCATCAAAACACATAGGTGTGTTTAAAAGCAGGTGCTTGCTAAATTAAGTAGCTCTTTACATAACGTTCGTCCTGTATTAAAGGCGTTTTAATATAAGTTGTATTTAAGCGTATGTATCTTATTAACGGTTTAATTAAAAGGCAAATTTCGTATGATCAGTATAACTAAGCATAGTACTGTCCAAACTATGTTGTTGTAAATTTGTTTTGGTTTCTTTTTATCAATAAATAGGATACCAATATATAGTAGAAATCAAAGCTCCAGAAAACATTTCGCAACCGTATTGTGTCTCTGTTGTCATTCTAAATTTTAAGAGACATTCTAACGACTGGGGTGGTGAAGTTATAAGGAGTTTTGCATGTAAAATACATACCTCTGTCTGGAGACTTGTACTGTTTCAGCATCGTCTTTTAACGAGTATGTTTGTGTAGTCAAAGATAGTATTACAAAGTTTCTAATCCTATATCCCTTAAGAGAAAATGTACAAAATTTCAAACCATATTGTAAATGAAAACCTCTTTTGTCCTTCTCATCTCACAAGACCGTGATTGACATGGTAACTGGTGTAGTCAATACTGTAATGACACGTTCCTTTGTTGTACCGGACAGACTGCGAATACTGACAGAATCATTTTTATTTATACTTTTATGAAATGACGTAGATGCATATCCAGTTACCGCAGGTAACATGATTTGATTAAAATGTACTTGTTTCATGCCAGCCGTTGTTTGGCAATATTGTTTGAATAAAGCATCTTTATTTATTAGGTCCGTAATGCAAAATAACTCGATCAGCTTTTATCTGTCTCTCAAATCCTATAGCGATATTCTGTGATTATTGAATGCATAATGTACGTGTACGTGTTGCAATAAAATATGTTTAACCCTTCGCTTGCTATTCACGTCAATATACCTACCTATAAATAGTGAAGACCCAAATGAGACAGCTCCTGCAGGACCTGTCTCATCAGGGTCTGCACTATTTACAATGGAAAAGTAGTAAAGTCAAGCAGGCAAAGCCACATACAAGACGCAACCACCACCAAAACACCGATAGACAGCATGACACACATGCACACACAACTACACACCCAAACGCATACTCACACACGAGATGAACTCAGAACACACCAAAAGACACACAAGAACCAGAGATAAACATTCCACGCATGAACAAAATCACAAGCACAAAGACGCAAGTCAAACAAAAGGAAGGGTGACAAAGAGAGTACCGCCTTGGCACGGTCAGTAGCAAAAACACCACTGGGGGTTTAAACCGGTTTACGGACGTCCTAACCTCACACTTCTCTCAAAGTCACCCTAGCTTTACAAATAGTGTAAATAAAGGTATCCCCGCTGGACCTACCCACAACATAGACGACGGTGAACACAGGACAACATGTAAAACATAGCATAATAACTGTGACAATCCGTCAAATATGTACTCAATGACTTTGCTGAAGTCAGAGCACCTGCAGGTAAGCCGTTAAGGGCACGACAGGGAAAAAAGTAATACATGAATCTGGTAAGCTCATCCTGTATCCAAGTTTAAGAGTATACGATCATAGAGTACTACCCTCGGCCTGTCATCAAGTTCGGGCAACTGTTTGTTCTGTATGTGGTGTTTCCTGCATGACTCATTTTTGTACTTTGATTGTGCAACCAGTGCACTCAACAGCAGCGATTGCATAGCGAAATACTTGTACACGGAGAAGATATATGTAATTATACAACAAGGCATGGGTAAAGAAGGTGAAGTGCATTT
The DNA here is from genome assembly GCA_963576725.1 of Azorinus chamasolen. Taxonomy (NCBI): domain Eukaryota; kingdom Metazoa; phylum Mollusca; class Bivalvia; order Cardiida; family Solecurtidae; genus Azorinus; species Azorinus chamasolen. The sequence goes on along the minus strand of OY755248.1, from coordinate 3,028,322 downwards.
TAAAGTTCAGCAAGCGAAGGGTTAAACTATGAAATACACCAAAACTGAAACTCTTATTTGAGAATGCATATATCACCTGTATTGACCTAAAGTGAACGGATGGGATGGGTTTATAACACCTAGACATGTATTGACCTAAAGTGAACGGATGGGATGGGGTTATGACACCAAGACACAAGGTCATACAACGCCGATGGCCTAATGTATAATATATATGAGGCAATGTCATATACGACTGGAATTTGAATTCCAGGTCAGCAGAAAGGGGTCATAATAAAATTATAAAAAGGGTAATCAATATTACATATCCTTTAACCCATAGCTTATTGTACAACACAATTCTGCTTAAACACCAATCTCGTATAATGTTTGCTACAGTGAACTTCCTATAAACCGCACGTTCAATTTAATATAATTTTCAGTCTTGGAGACAGGTGGTTGCTTAATGCAGGGTGAAAGTCATGCAGAAAGCTCCTCTAGGATCCATGATTATCTTTCCAAAACATTTGGATCCAGATACGACGCATAGTGACTCGTCGTCTCATCAGTATCCAAACTGTTTGACATCCTGATTGTATTCTAGTAGACAGATTGATTATAACGTTTTAAAAATGTAGTGAGTGAATTATTTTGTACAAACATTTTGCTCAGCAGGCGAAAGGTTAAAGAGGAAGTCCCTACGATGAGCGCATGTTTCAATAATACCATAAAACTTGGTATTTGTTATGCTCTATCATTATTATGAAGGTTCCTAATTTGAACTTATATCGAAAAATGCCCCTGTGATACAAATAAACCGATTTCATCAATACTGATATTTTTTGTTCTACAACACAATATTATCGGCCCTTTCCGTTTAATTCTTCCGCGTTTTGCCGATGATCACCCGATCCCTCCATTGTTTACGTAATATCTTTCTCGGAAGTAGTCGGAGAATCGCGAATAGGGCGAACAGTTACAAAACTAAAACCCAACCCGAATAAAACTGAAACATCGGGGCGTAAACTCGGGATCGGCAATTGTTTTGTCATTATAAACGGTAATTGGATGTTTTTTTTGCGATATACTACTTTTCAGCATATAAACAAATGAGTTTTGTATATTTCAAGTGTTTTTGAAACACGACAAATGTAGGGACATCCCCTTTAAACTAGGGCAAATTGTATATATATTTACCTGCGTCCTCAATGAAAAAGTAGTTAAGTCAAGCAGGAAAAGTCACGCACAAAACGCCACTATCACCAAAACACCTACAGAAAGCATAGCAATAATTATTTATACTCATGCACACGCATACAGTAGAAAGTCACATACAAAACGCAATCACCACCAACACATCAATAGACAGCATGTCACGCACACACAACCAAACACACGCAAACACACGAGAAGAACACAGAAAACACCAACAAATACACGAGCACCAGGGACAAACATGAACAAAACGCAAGCACAAAGACACAAGACAAACAAAAGTAAGGGTGACAAAGAGAGAACCGCCTTGGCACGGTCAGTAGCAAAATCACCACTGAGGTTTAAACCGGTTAACGGACGTCCTAACCTCACACTTATCTCAAAGTCACCCTAGCTAAACAAACATTGTAAATAAAGGTATCCCCGCCGGACTTCCCCACAACATAGAAGACAGTAACCACAGTACAAAATGTAAAACATAGCATAACAACTGTGAAAGTCCGTCAAATATGTACTCAATGACTTTGCTGAAGACAGAGCAACTGCAGGGAAGCCGTTAAGGGCACGACAGACAAGAGGTAATACATGAGTCTGGTAAGCTCATCCCATTTCTGGGTTTAAGAGTATACCATCATAGAGTACTACCCTCGGACTGTCATCGTGCAAGCAAAGAGGAAAGCGTAGCGACCGACTGTAAAGACAAGCCTAATACGGGGTATACATTAGAACTTACCATAAACAATCATTTATGTATTAAATATAGAAGTCTTAAAAAAGTAGGTGGTTCCTTAATTCAGAGCAGAAGTAACACTCATTACTTCTGATCTGCATTAAGCTAACACCTGTCTTACAGACCACCCATGGTCGTTTTGATGGTCGCTTAAGACAGGTTTTTTGTATGCATGACGATAAGATAATATCAAAATGATATTATTACGTGGCGGAATACGCCATCGATGTCTTTTAAGCCATTTAACGTATTGAAAGTTTTAACGGCAAACATTGTCGTCTGTCTTGTCTGTCTACATTTTATTACATTTCCTTTTCAGTGTCAAATATTCAGACAATCGCCTATGCAGTTGAAAGAGTTAATACATTTTGTTGAAAAACATTAATCGCCTCTAATATCTCAGCATGAGATTCGATGTCATTTAGTCCGTCCATTTTAGACTATCCATTAAAGAGAAGTTTGATCATGTAGCGCTTTATTTAATGCAATTTGTATATTTACAGTACTACAGATAGGCGATTACTTGAACTCATTTCACATATACTCTTTATTCACATCACCTCTGTAAAATACGACACCTAATTCCCTTAACATACTTTGAACTTTAATGATTTATTTACAGAAATACTGCTATTCAGAGCTATTACAACTCGTAGGCCGAAATCAATGAAAAATACGTCATATACAAGCGCATGTCGTCAGTACTGATAGAATTCGATATCCTTATGTTGATTGATAGCACACTTATCTGCGAATTAAGCGACGCTGACACTCCCCAGTTTACAGAACTATGGTTTAATATGACATCGTTACTGAGCCCTCTACCTGTTCAATATTCATATAAACTAATGACGTCATAAATATTAATTAGACAGATATTTTATAAAAGAACATGAGCACAGGAATGTTTTCACCGTGGACAAAAGTTTAGAATCAGACCTATATAATTTTATAAGCAAACAGAGCTGACCATGATCAGATGGCTCCTAGTGGAGCCGTCTGATCTGCGTCTACTCTGTTTTGAAATGCGTGAAAAAGCGTTTATATGAAGGAAAGGGTTAAGCATAATCAGTATATTGTTCAGAGGTCCATATAAGATGCGTACATTATTTGTTTTTCAAGAATAGCTCCTTTATGGCTGTGTTGTAAGAATTCTTTACAATCGTCGCTAAGAGACGATTCTAAAGACTGGTCACAACAAAGTGTTTGATGGAGAACAAACGATTTTATGTTTGGAGTGCCCGTTTTTATCTATTGCTTTGATACATATAATTGTGCAACCAGTCTTGTATAATGCTTGGTTTTGATTAATGTCGTTGATGTATCACTGACTAGTCGATTAGTAGCACAATCACGAAGATGTGTCTACAATACAATCACATTGTCAAACTCCGGCGTACAATAAATTTTCATTTACGATTAAGTTGATAGCTTACGTCTGCCATGGACTTATAGCCTCGGTATACTCATTTATATGACAAACGTTTAACAGTTGACATATGCATTATGTTTTCATCTTTTTTTCTTGATATGTTTATACACTGTTGTACTCATTGTCTAGACATTTCCATCAATTCCACCTGAATTCATATCTGTTATATGTAATGGCTGTCGATTTATCTGCCGTCAAGTATCTATTATTTTAAAAAATGCATATGATCTTAACCCTTTGAAAACTGATTAACTCTTGTATGCAAGTTTCAAAAGCTGTACTTACAAATTTCAAGCTCGGTCAAAGCGTCAACTATAAAATAATCAGGTCGTACTTACAGGTCTCCATTAGTTATAGTTTTACCGCTGTACGACTTAGGAATACGTGTGAGGTTGGGCTCATCTAAAGCGGTTTAAAGCCCCAGTAATACGTGCTACTGGTATTTATGTACATTTGCCGTTCTGTTTTGTCATGCTTAGGCGACTCATACACTTATTCTTAGGAGATTTTCTCTGTTAAGAGCTGCAGTCAAAGTGAAAAAGTAAAGTACCTAGTTATAGTCTACTTTCAGTCCGAATGACCGCTCAGCCGACTGTACATTTACTCCCCTAGTCACTGAGTCATTCGCCTACAATATTGAGCACTGCTAACATATGGCACAATCATGCAGCTGCAGTACCGGCTAGTGACCCTGACAGGTACCCATTTTAACCCCTGGATAGAGAGGAGGTGCGGATGGGAGACACTGAAAAGCGTCTCTGAAATTTCCGGGAGGGACCGGGATTTGAACCCCGGACCTCCAGATTGGTAGTCAAACGCGTTACCACTAGAGCACCGTAGTGTGTACATTATTAGTCTGTGACTGTCTAACAATTCAGGTACATGTATATGTATCATATACAACAAGCATTATTCATTTATCATTTACAACAAGCATTATTCATTTTGAGTAAATGCACTCTTGTGGTTTTTCGGGATTAACTCTTTCACTTTCCTGTGTTTATTCCAAATTTCAATACCTACTGAATAGTCATGGGCACAATAGTTATGATTAAAAAACGACAGGTAGTACATTGTAGCCATTTTAGAAAGTAAAGAAACATATCTTTCAAATTCCATTAGCAAACAGAGCACACCCTGATCTGGGTCTACTCTGTTTACAAATGCATATAAACACGTTTTATGAGGGAAAGGGTTACGGAAGTTTCAATAAACTTAGGAATATTCTTAGATATGAATTTGGGCCACATGTGACTGCCATAGCTGGTCATTGAAGCACATTCCACCATTGATGTGACATTCAGCTGATAAGGACTTGTCTTGCAGTTAAGTGTATTGTTTTCATTTATTGTTGTATTGCAGGTTAGTGTAATACATTACTGCACAACGTCCATTAAAAGGACACAGGCAAACAGTGTAGACACAGAAAAGATATTTCTTTAATTAGCCCTCTAATCAGGTTTTATACCGTTTGTTGAACTCACAAATGTCAATGGCTATTTCAGCAAATATGTCGTTGGCTGTGTCCATTCCACCTGAACAATGGAGAGGTTGCAAAGTAAGATATAGATGGAGTTTCCTTAACCCTTTCCCTTAGATAAACGTGTTTTCACGCATTTGCAAACAGAGTAGACCCAGATCAGCCGGCTCCTATAGGAGCCGTCTAATCAGGGTCTGCTCTGTTTGTTAATATATTTTGATATATCTGTTTCTTTTGTTTCCAAAGTGGCTATAATGTTCCACCTTCCATATTCTATTAGAACTAGTTTGTTCATGAATATTCAGTAGGTATTGAAATTCGGTCTAAATATAGAACCGGGAAAGTGTTAAACCATATTAGAACAAATGGGTTAATGCAAATGCATGGACTGATATAAAACTTATATTGCTAGATAGGTGCATCGGATATAATAGCAGAACATAATTATTACAATCATTATTAGATCATCCCACTTTGAAAATTTAGCATTCATTTAACCCTTTGCTGAATGATAATTTTTCAAAGTGGGATGATCTATCAAATTTTAAGGATAGAATCCATTCATACGAAATATTACATTTCGCTAGAGGATTTTGAATTTCAATGCATACCCTAATATCTGTTTTGTCTCTACACTTTTGACAAATGACAACACGCTCGTTTCCATCACTCTGTGTTGTCTCTACATGTTTGACAAATGACAACACGCTCGTTTCCATCACTCTGTGTTGTCTCTACACGTTTGACAAATGACAACTCGCTCGTTTCCATCACTCTGTGTTGTCTCAATATACTGTTGACAAATAACACTACACTCGTTTCGTACAGTCTTTGCTGTCTCTACACTTTTGACAAATGACATCACGCTCGTTTCCCACACTTTGTGCTGTCTCTAGTACTCTCTTCACTTTTGACAAATAACACCACGCTCGTGTCCCGCACTCTGCGTTGTCTCTACACTATTGACAAATAACACTACACTCGTTTCCCGCATTCAAAGGGTTAACCCTGTCATGCAAAGCGCGACCTGCTTACTGTGCAATATGTTAATACAGTAGTACCCCTCTAATGCGACCACTTAAGGAATAAACATATCTGTCTTTATAAGCAGGTGGTTGCTTAATGCAGGACAAAAGTAATGCATTACTTTTGTCCTGCATTAAGCTACCACCTGCCTCTACAACCTAGAATTATACCTCTTTTAGGTGGTCGCATTAGCGGGTTTTTACTGTATGTAAATTTGCTGCAGGTAAGATTTTGGCTGTTACATTTTCACTTCCCCATTTGTTTGTACATTTATTAACAAATTCGCTCATATAACCGCCTTTTCGCCCACTTCGCCAAACAGAGAAGACCCAGATCAGACGATTCCTATAGGAGCTTTCTGATCAGGGTCTGCTCTGTTTGCTAATGGAATTTGAAATATCTTTTTCTTGACTTTCCATATCTACAGTGCTCCACCTTCCATTTTTCGTTATAACTATTAAGTATTCTGTCCATGAATATTCAGTAGGTATTGAAATTTGGTGTAAACATAGAATATGGAAATGATTGACTATAAAACACCCATCATGCGTTTACTGGGTGAATTGGTATTTGGGGCTCCAAAAAGGGTCATTACTTTATAAATACAGAAAGTAACACACATTGCTCCTTTTTGACCGTTTTGTATTACCCACAGCCTACATGTAACTATATATAATCAGGATCAATAACTTATTTTATATGAAAGAGGTTTTTGAAGTAAATACGTATTTTGACAATCTCAGAACTATTGCCTACTTAATATAATTTGAAGTTTTAAACATGTAATTTAAACCCCCTGCTATAGGAATATTTAATTCGGATTTCACAACCAACTGTTTTACAAAACCAAATTTAATTTGGTCATTTGTTCTAATATGCGGAAGACGTCGAAACCCTACAATAACCCTAGAAACAACTGCATTTTTACAACACGTTTTAATTGTCTGATATTCATGGACAAAATAGTTATAATGAAATATGGAAGGTTGCACATTGCAGCCATTTCAGAAACTAAAGAAACAGAACTAGCATATTCCATCAGCAAACAGAGCAGACCCTGATCAGACGGCTCCTATAGGAGCCGTCTGATCTGGGTCTACTCTGTTCGCAAATGCGTGAAAAGGCGTTTATATGAAGGAAAGGGTTAATTGTTTTTATCGAGTCTTAGATTTAGTATTAACGTCTAGAAATATACGCGAGACATAATCATTTTCAATTGTCTATAATGGGATAGAATATTCAAGGACAGAATAATGTGATTTAGCGTGGCATTATAAATACATGGATTGAGACAGATGGTAACCGAATTTTGTAAGAACTAGCCATTGAGCAGGCTTTATGTTTTGCTGTTGAATTTGCAATGATTTATTTCATATGTGAGAATTCAAAGGTCAACAATGAGATACGTACAATGGGATACATGGAGAACTTTTCGGGAGATTGGAATACTCCATTTTTGTTTAAATTGACTTATTTCTCTACCATTACATTTTCCAGCTTCAATGATTCACACTTATCATGCTCAGCGCGATCGCCATTTGCAAAGAACTTTGATCCAGATGATAAGCCGAGCTACTCGGTGTATCACTAGGTTCAAAGCTGTATGCTACGGAACGGAAGCATTAACGCATTTGCTCCCACGATCCCATATATGGAACTTAGGCAAACAGTGTAGACTCTGATCAGACGCCACATAATGCGGCGTCTGATCAGAGTCTACACTGTTTGCTGATTGGAATTTTAATATAAAACAAAACGAAAATTTGACCAGGCACCCCTTAGATAAAAATGGAATAATCCAATATATAAGCATGGGAAAATCCACTGGGAGCAAATGGGTTAATATGATTTAAACATATGTCACTGATTTGTAGTAAGGACTGAAGATTAAAAAATTACATTAGGCGAGATTGAAAGACATGTTTCCTTTGAATGCATGTCGTTTTAAGTTCTGTTTTTTTCTTGCATTTCTCTTTTCTTAAACGGTTATCGTTTTGATGCATTTCCCCAACCAATTATAGGAAACATGTATATTCTAAAGCGCATAACAATCAACCTACACAAAATAAGTGTTAATATATATCAGTACGAAACATCAGAGAACTATAAAGCAAACCCCATATAGTTGGATAAATGATGCAGAGGTATTCCCAGCGGTCGTCTAAAAGTGAAATAAACATTTATTGTGTAAACGGGTTTTTAAAAATAGACAATATTATGTCGTATTTTCAAAAACAGTGGACAGAAAATAACTTTACGACAATGTCTTTTTATATACAGTAAAACACCTCTAAACCAAACCGGAATTCTAGTAAAGAAGAATTTAGATACGTTTAGGCAGGTGACTGTTTAATACGCGGTGAAAGCGATGCAGAAAGCTCCTCTTTCTGTATGATTTTCACCCCGCATTAAGCTGCTACCCTGTCTCAAATATCAATATTGATACTGAATCGACTGAATTTAACATCCAGTTTAGAGAGCATTTGCTGTATTGACTGTTCAAAACAATACAACCACTGCGTAAAGAAAATAGACACATACAATGCATTGGGGGTATCGTGGTGGTACGTGATATTTCCAATGTTATCAACATACATTTAAACCCTTACATCCCTGTATTATCAGAGTGGAATAACCCATCAGTGTATACCTATACAGTCCACTCAGTATGAAAGGCGTAAACCTGCTAGATAATTGTGAACGACAAACAGTGCAGACCCAGATCAAAGGACTCCTGTAGGAACCCTCTGGCCTTGGTCTACACTGTTTTAAAATGACAGTGCACTTGTCTCTCGGGTTCAAAGAGTTAAACGTTCCATTTTATTTCCGTCGCGTGTATACTTCTTTCTCAAATCCTACTGTGTTCTTATTAACTGTCAAACGCTTGCCATAATATATTCTTGACGTACAGCTTTAAATACGCGTATCAAAACGTTTTAATATTTGCATAGTGACATAATGTTTGCAGTTATGAGACTGGCAACAATGTGCACACACATACGAATAACAAAATAACAGTAGAATTGTACTTAAAAATTAACACTGTAGCGCAGAGGTTCGATCTTATTTCACCTAGGAGTAAGCTAAATTTCTAATTTAGCAGACCATTGCGTTTAACACATTCCCTCCTACTCACGCATTCTGACGCCACTGTAAAAACATTGTTTGAAACCTGGGTGATAAATAGAGCATTAGCTCCATAGTTGCAAATGCCCTATTTATTAAAATGGTTTCAAAATTACACAAATCTAATAGTTTCCCTTTCTCTAGTTCTTCCTCTTCGGTTGCGTCTAAAATAGTCGAACGGAATGGGTTAAATATCTGCTTCTCTATGTGACCCTGCAAGCTGAATATAGTTGCCGATAGGAACTCATTTTCACGTGGAAGATGTAAAATTAATATTTTCTCACACTCTACTTACGCTAAAGGGCATAAGAAGGATGTAAACTGTTATTTCTTGATGAATAGTTACCGGATAATATGCCCCTAATGGTGAAACATGTCATTTTAAGTAAATAATTGAATGCAAGAGCACTTGCTTACAGATGTCTCACATTTGTTTCCGATGGAGTCAAATCGGAGAAACATCGTGATAAGGAAGTGAGACGACGGGCCTTGTACAGTATTGTTGACGCTTGTTAAAACTTCAGCTTTTTGTTTGAAAAACACCCCCCAACAAACCTATCAATCGGAAACTATATCGATGCGGTGTGTAGCATGATGCAAAACAAAACCGCACTGACCTATGTTTAACTTACACACTGTTCATGATTTGTTTAAAGTAATTATTGTTGTATTATAAAAAAGACCAAGATAAGACGGTTCCTATTGGAACTGTCTAATCACCAGTGTCTTTTCTGTTTGCTTAAGAAATAATATAGATATGATTATACAGTTTTTGCCATAGCCAAAAACGTCCTGTGTTCATGTTAATAAAAGTATACACTGCATATATACAGTATATGTTGCCACCATTGTTTTCATGAATATTCATGGATTAAAGATTTAACACAATCTCGGCATAAAAGAGGTGCAATAGAACGTAAAATTCATAGAGGAGAGCTTTTGTAAAACATATGCTTTGATTGGGTTATAACACAACTATTGACTAATACCTCACTAAACACTAAACAGAAGTCCAATTCTTGGACATTCAGCATTTGGTAGCTCAATGCAGAACGGAAGTTATACAGAAGCTCGTATTAGGTCGTTCTCTTTACATATACATATCCTGTTTTTAGGACCAGACATGTTTACTCATCAAGTGGCAGTTATTTTCTCTTTTCGAATAGGTACTTTTGTTTTCGAAGAATCTCCCACTTTCAGAATATATGTACTTCACAATAGCAGGTGTTAAGTGCTTGTGTGGCGGCTGTAAAAATCGCCCCGTACTTCATTCTCAGTATTGTTATATTTTCTGGTCCTTCGGGATCAATAGTTTTGATGTTAGTTTTGAAAATTGGATATTGCTTAAGTCGGTGCTAGGGGGCATGAGTAGTATTGCACTTTTAATTACTACTCATGAACAGACTCAATAAAATCGAGCAATTTTTCTTTTCGTATTGCTACTTTGCTTTCGAAGGATCTCCCACTTTCAGAATATATTACGCTTGTACTATATTTGCAAATAATTATGGTCACAAAATACATAAATCGCTAAGGCATTTAAGCAAGCGATAAGGTTTACATGCTTAAACTATTTACCGTTGGAAAGGTTTATGCACTTGTACTGTGAATTTATACTGAAAGAGTTGACTTGAGTATTGCCTATGTAATGAATACTGGTGACGTAAAAATCACTCTTCGACATTAGGTTAATATCACGTTCGAATAAACATGAATCGTTTATATGTAAAGTACAAAAATGAGTCATGCAGGAAACACCACATACAGAACAAACAGTCGCCCGAACAGCAACACAAGGAAACAGCAAATGTACACAACTATAAAAACATCAAGAGACGCACAAAGACAAAACAAACATACAATAGGGGAAGATGGAAGTACCCCCTTGGAACGGTCATATTGTTTTCTTTTGTTATGCAGAGGGACAATGGTTTTAATGTTATGAAAAATCATTACCAACCATCATACTAAAATGTATCCGTTATCACTGCTTTGACATCGAGTTGGCATTTGATATTTAAAAGAGAGAATTTACAGGACACCAATTGTAATGTAACGAACGTACTCATTTTGATGTTCATATAGGTAAACTATGACACGCTAAACGATCTTTTTCGCGGGCCTTAACTTTCGATTGAACTTTGTCAGTTTTTGTGTGAACACCCATTTAATTGTTCAATCCGTGCTTCGCCGAACATATCCGTTGATTTCCGCAGTGTTCGGTCTCGTAAAGAGTCGGCGGTTTTCAGAGCATTTAGCAGTGTTAAGATATCACTAATATTTAGTGGAAAACAAATATATCGTATAAAGGTAGTCGTATTATTTTCATGATAAGAATATGTGTACAACGTTTGGTGTTAACTGGTTTATACGAACGATGAACAGCATATAATTTTAATCTAAAATTCAACTTAACATTAATTTCCGTTATGTTTCAAACAGAATAATACAATCATTTACAATTGATTAAGATAAAATTACAGTAAAAGCTCGATCTAATGTATCTAAATATTCCCTTGAATTTAGACCCGGATTGGATTGTCTCCAGCAAGCATAAAAAGTGAACAGCCATGAAAGCAAAAATTTGGCGACAGCATTTTTTCTATAATGCAGATTTATGTGTCTGGATGCCTGAACTTTTAAAATATTTCCTTATACCTAATCATTTCATTTTGGTGATAAAGACCTGTAACACCGTTTGTCGCGAACAAGTAGGCATTTGTACTGCTTTGATTAAAAGGAAGAAAATGCGATTATGCAAACCATTGGAACATGGATGGAGAATAGAATATTCATTTTGGCCGTGATGCAAACCAGATGTTAAAGCAAGTTTGCTGCCAGAGACGAATTCAAAAATGAACTATTACAGACAGTAACGAATAGAACAAGAACATTACTGTATTGATATGGGTTTGTACTTGGTTGGAACACGGAAAGGGAACAGTATTGATAAATCGATACTACCTACCCTTCGCCCCAACGACCACATAAAACCATATCAATCTGTAAACCAAAAGCGTTTAGGCTAATATATTTCAATCGACATCTAGGACACGCTCTCTGCACTTATTATAAACCCCTCTCTGTATATATGTATCCATAACTATACTACATTGCAATCAACATTCTGTAGATATGTAGTCTTAACAATATTGTATCATAATCTCTACTCTGTATATATGTACAGTATAACTTCTCTTAACCGGAATTCTACTAGATAAGAATTTAGATACTTTTAGGCAGGTGGCTGCTTAATGCAGGGTGAAAGTCATGCAGAAAGCTCCTCTAGGAGCTTTCTGCATGACTTTCACCCTGCATTAAACTGCCACCTGTCTCCAAGACCGATATTTATACTAAATTTAACGGCCGGTTAAGAGAGGTTTTACTGTATTCATACCAATACTATATAACAAACCATATTCTGTATACAGTTGAACTTCGATAGCTCGAATTTGGACAACTTGAACCTCGGGATAACTCGAAGTATCAGTTCCGTCCTTCTGAAATTTACAATACAGAATTGTTCTAAAATGTATCACTATGCATATATAGAAACACATATGACAGCTTAATACAGGTCGAAAGCAATGCTGAATGACCACTTGAAGTTCAAGACTCGAAGATGAAAGTTTGCATCGAATAGTACCGTGCAAAACTATTCTTAGTTCAAATGAATGACAGAATATAATATACGATAGATATGATACAGTATAAGGATTAAAAAATTCTTATAAAATTGGAGTCGTATCTTTTGTAACACCATGGGCCTTTGCAAATAGTCAGCTAAAATAAATCATTGATGTGCAGTTTTCGAGATACTGTCTTGAACATAGTGGATAAACCGGTATTTTAGGAAATTTATGTATCAAGAATTTATTGATAAATTGTTAAAGTGATTGAAATAAACACAAACTTTGAATACGAATATGTAGCCCTTTCCCTGTTGAATATTAATGTAACAAGCAATGGCATCATGAATATTAGATTATATTTCATAATGACATATGAACACAAGATATTTTGGCTTAGGCAGAAACAGTACAAACCAGATCTATGTTACACCATAAGAACACATAACATACCTTGATCAGACGGTTCCAACAGAAGTCGTCTGGTCTGGGTGTACTCTGCGTAAAAGGCGTAAAATTTAGTAAATATGAGGGAAATATTTACATATACGGTACTCATAAATACTATACTAATAACTAACACATTGGTCTTTAGCATCACTTTAACAAGACAATGGCATTATACAATATAGTATACGTTCTTTTAGCACTGGTTCACTAAGTAGTATTAAAGGATAAGGATTTTCTATACAATGATGACTTGCAGTGGTAGTTCCTCTTAACATTTATAAGCATAAAATATAAATTTAAAGTTTGCTTTCGTCATCTCGCCTATGTTTTGTCCTACCCCTGCAGATGTGATTAAAACATAACGATGCTGTACGTGACAGAAAATGTTTAGCTGGTGACAATGTCAGCAATGAAATTCTTTACATCTAACAATGAGCCTGTTGTGGGCGGATAAGTGATTACATATGCAAAACGTTTGGATCCAGATGAGACTTTGAGTAATACATTTCACTGACACCCACCTCTCAACATGAGACTCTTTGTAATAAATTAAATGCGTGCGAGATCCTGTGCTTTGGATCATTAACAACTCAAATCCAATTAATAATTCATTAGAATAGTAATTGGCAAGTGTCTATGATGAATAACATTTAAAATGTAGTCCTTGGTTGTTTCACTTTAAATAGAAGAACTATATCACATAACATTATACACGACTTTACATTTTTTGTCATATATCGAAAGGGAATCTAATATCTACATTTACTCTATAAATACACCTTTCTATGCCTTTGAAAACAGAGTATACCAAGATAAGACGGCTCCTATGGGAGCCGTCTGATCAGGTTCTGCTCTGCTTGCTTATGATATAATATAGATATGATTCTACAAATTTTGCCAAGCCCAAAAATGCTCGTGTCCACTGTACTTTATAACAATTAATCTAATTAATATTCATGATATCATTGTTTTCTATACAAATAATCATGGATTAAACCAGGAGACTATAACCACCTGTTTATAGTCGGTAGCTTCATCAGGATTTTAAACCAATCCAGTAGGACTATTACCACCTGTTTATGGTCGGTAGCTTTATCAGGATTATAAACCAATCCAGTAGGACTATTACCACCTGTTTATGGTCGTTAGCTTCATCAGGATTTTAAACCAATCCAGTAGGACTATCACCACCTGTTTATGGTCGGTAGCTTTATCAGGATTATCAACCAATCCAGTAGGACTATTACCACCTGTTTATGGTCGTTAGCTTCATCAGGATTTTAAACCACTCCAGTAGGACTATTACCACCTGTTTATGGTCGGTAGCTTTATCAGGATTATAAACCAATCCAGTAGGACTATCACCACCTGTTTATGGTCGGTAGCTTTATCAGGATTATAAACGACCGATGAGCATATCGCAAGATTACACCATTTCCTTATATACTCTCGATTCGTTCAAGTTATTAAGATCCTATGCTGACTTCTGTAACAAATATCTGCAAAGTTTAATATGGCGCAAACGTGACTACTCCGCTTTAGATAAAGCGTTTGAGAGACTAGCGGCCGAACTTCAAACAGCTTGGATTCTGGTGAAATGAAACGCAGATTTAATTCTCATCTAGAGCAAAGCGTTTTGCAAATGCGAGTCAGGTCGTGGGGTAGCGAGACAACGGTCAAAATATTGATTACATGACAGACGATCTATAAATGAATTCTTTGAACATTTGAATCCCCCAGGTCTGTGTGTGACGGACATCTAATTGACTGGCTATGCAAATTTAAAAGCTTCTTTGTCATTTTGACGAATTTTGAGGACGTTATTTGATGAGCTACATTTTAAACTGAAACTGAAAATCCGTGTTCAATGGTGAACGTTTTCCCCTGAGAGCAAAGTGACAGGTGCATCAATTACTACTTAGCGTATGGTATGCAGCAACAATACCCTAATTCTATTGTTGTCTATAAATGTTCGGGCGGCTGTTTGTTTTGTATGTGATGTTTCCTGCATGACACTTATTTGTACAGTATAACGGCCACTAAAGTGTGTTAATAAGCTGGAAATTAGGTCAGGTGACTGCTTTAAGGAGCACGGTGAAAATAAAATAGAACGCTCCGATAGGGGTCACATGCAATGTGTTGCAATATAATTGGGTCATAACCTTTCTTCCTAAAAGTTTTTATGCGTTTAATTAACAAATCATGAAAATGGATTGTGGATAACATCGCCATAGAATTCTGGGTGATAAATAATTTATGCAGTAACGTCCTTAGAATGCAGTTATATTTACTACTGAGAGGTAAATTTCGATAATAAAGTTTAGAAAGCTTTCTAAATGTTATGATACCTATAACCTTGCTTAAGAAGTTTATCAGTTATAATTAAATTACGACTATTAAAATCTTCTAGCAAGGAGTAGGCTCGGACAAAGCGAAGTTGAGAAATGTAAATCCCACAAGATGTAGAACGGGGCACATCTCTATCTAGAGAAGGATAATAAACAATTTTGAAAACGAAATCTTCCCCTTTATCGTATATATTTTACGAAACTTTATCATTAGTGATTGAAGGATTTAAATCTAAAAAGGAAGCCATAATGTCGGATCGATTCGCTTTGTTTAAAATAAGTTCTTTGGTAAATAGAAGAAACCATAGTTTCAAATAAGGATTATCCATATTCAAAATACCGTCTAAATACCTAGAAGTTTTATTAAAAGCATTAACAATATCAGATTTTGAGTGTGTGAGTTGGGTTTTACGGCACTGCGACACTCAATAGGTCATATAGCGCCGATGAATGATGAGGTATCATGATTATGAGGGATGATTTCAGGAAGCTGATTTCGGCTAATCTCATTCGCTGCAAAGCAGCACATGGGATAAAAAACACCGACATGCATTCCTTTTAGTTTTTGGCAGAGGGGATAATCTCCGTCAAATAAACAAAACCATCCACTGTGACAATTAAGCCCCAGAACCACTGCAAGGTAGGAAGCTTTTTGGGGGATCAGATTGCGTATCAGGTTTTAAGCTAAGCATAAAATCCCTCTCATAGCAATACAAAAACAAATCTGCACCAAGAGGGGCACAATGTGTTCTCCTAGGTATACCAACAACATGACGATATATGGTATCCCCATAGCGCACACATACATTATCTAAATGAAATGTTAGAGATCTACAAACATCAAGGCAAGTCATTTTCTAATTCTGAATTCGAAAAGAATGAACGTTGAACATTGCAAGTAAGGCACTTTTATTTTCTCCGGAAAAGTATTTTTTCTATTAGTGTAACCAGTTTATCCTTTATACGATGGTGATTTAGAGTAGTATGGAGTGCAGAGAAAACATAAGAACTCAATGACGAAATGTGGACCAAAACATTAATACCAGAATTGTCATATATTTTATCACAGTAACGTTTCACATGTCCTTTGATGGTAGTAAGACGCGGCGTCAAAAAGTTTAGATTGTAGCTTTTCATGCTTTCATTTTTCTCTATATAGTGAAAATCTTCATGGCTGAAACATACTGCTAAATGAAAAAATAGTAAAGTCAAGCAGGAAAAGCCACACACAAGACGAAACATTACCAAAACAATACCAAAACGTTTTGTGCAATAGCGCCGAAATACTTGCCACTAGAATGTTTTCTGTTGATTCTTATAAATTTCGAAACTAAGCATTAAGTATTTCAAACAACCTTGCGAACCAGATGACGTGTTGACCCGAGTGAGTTATTTTGGACTCCCTTGTCTTTATTCAATTATGTAGAAATAACTTCTGCCCGATACTAAAGTATATCTAGTGATCTAACCCATTTGTTCTCTTAGAGCGTCATGGTATTCGGAATAGTCTTTACCAATCATACTCTTTTGAATCACAATACATATATTGTTGCACACACACACACACACACACGCACGCAAGCCCCCCCCCCCCACACACGATGAACGCATAATGTCAAATAAGAATATACATAACCTATGGACAGTAATGCAAACCATAAGTAGTATGATCAAGTTACACTGGTACATGGTCACGAACAATCTACAGCGGTAATGTGAAAAAGGCACCCGTATTGACGATTTTTAATGTCCGCTTCTGCTTCTCAATTCACAACAAAAGTCATGGTATTAAAACAATTGTTAAAAACAAAAGGACGTCCAGTACAAGTAATACTTGACTTTTGTCACTGACCGTTCCAAGGCGGTACTTCCGTCTTCCCCCTATTGTATGTTTGTTTTGTCTTTGTGCGTCTGTTGATGTTTTTATAGTTATGTACATTTGCTGTTTCCTTGTGTTGCTATTCGGGCGACTGTTTGTTCTGTATGTGGTGTTTCCTGCATTACTCATTTTTGTATTTTTACCACTATATTTGCCATCGCGGTTGTTGTAGATTAGAGGGGATACGCTTATTTACGTTTGTCTTTTAGGGTAGGGGTGGAATACATATAAGGTTGGGCGCCCCTAAACCGGTTTAAACCCCCAGTGGCTTTTGTCACTGACCGTTCCAAGGCGGTACCTCCATTTTCACCCTATTGTATGTTTGTTTTGTCTTTGTACGTCGCTTTATGTTTTTGATAGTTATGTACATTTGATGTGTTGTCTTGAGTTGCTGTTCGGGCGGCTGTTTGTTCTGTATGTGGTGTTTCCTGTATGACTCATATTTGTATTTTATATGTTATCTAATACTATCAAGGATGATCAATGGGTAGAAATTTCTACTATTAAATAGTTTAAATCTTTCACAGCCAAATTATGTCGTTTGCAAATTTTATCATCTGCTAAAATTTTCCATTTTTTTGTTTCAAGAAACAGTCACAGTAACACACAGTTTAGGACTCGATGAGAGGTCGAGTTTTTCGGCGTATCATCTGGATCCAACCTGTTTGCACAGGTAATCACAGATGCGACATTGGCAGCGAAATAGTTAATGCTCCCATGTAATGACGTGTCTGAATGTAGTCGGAAAATGTTGGGCACTATTCATTGGTTTTCTATTTTCTGTTCATAAAATGAATTACTTTGTCATTGTATAAGGATAAGGTTGATCAAAAGTTGCTGTCGTTGAATGTAACAGGAAAAACTAGAGATCACAATTTAAGCTAGCAAAATGACTAAATATCAGAACCTGCTTATTTAGCTTACTAGGAGTAATTAGCTGAAAAGCACTGCCAGATCATGTATTAATGCAAATAGTATGAGCAACCTTTATTTACACTATTTGTTAAGCTAGAGTGACTTTGAGATAAGTGTGAGGTTAGGACGTCCGTGAACCGTTTTAAACCCCCACTGGTAGTGTTGCCACTGACCGTGCCAAGGCCGTACTCATTTTGTCACTCTTGCTTTTGTGTTTGTTTTGTGTATTTTGCTTTTGTTCATGTTTGATGTTTTTGTCTCGTGTGTTTGTGTGTGATTGTGAGTGTGTGTGTGTGTGTGTGTGAGTGTTTGGTTGTGTAGATGTGTTGCTTGCTTTCTGTTGGTGTTTTGGTTTTGGTTGCGTTTTGTATGTGTCTTTTCCTGCATGACTTAATTACTTTTTTATTCACAGGCATAGCCTTTTTCCTGAAGAAGAGGTATCAAGGTATCACTGTATATTCCGGAACTGCTACTTGCTATTGTAACTATTGTAACCGAATTGCATGAGTGGTAGGCCCGAGGGAGCGGTTACTCTCCCGTCGGTTCGACTCTGGGTTTCCTTAAGACCTAAGGGATTCAAATTGTCAAGCAAGAAAACTAACAGTTAATATTTTATTAAATGAAGCTAGACTCTAATTAAATTGTCTCTGCACATAGAGTGTGTGTGGATGGAGCTTTCTGTTGAGGAGCTATCGTCTTTCTGTAGCCCCTTACAACGTGTCGACAACACGTATAAGTAAGGAGTTAGGAGACAACCTGTCGGCAACAGGTTTTATTCTCCTTCGGGTTGGAGCCGTCGTCTTCTCTCCCTACTGCGCGTCGACAACGCGCTTTGTAAGGAATTATATTCCCTCAAAGATGTGGCTATAAGCTGAAACTACAGTGTATGTTTGACAAATATACTAGCACTATCTAAAAGAAGAATTTTGAAAAGGGAGGGGAGCACAAGTGCCTATTAACGTGAAACTAAAGCTAAGTAAACTATCTGACCCCAGAACCTGGAGTGAGGAACCATGTGCCGAGCACTAGTTATATACCCACTGAATTGGTTCCCCTAGTCCGGTAGACTCGCAATACCGGACTACCTTGACGAAGGGAACCAGCAGCAGAACATGGTTTTACTGCATTCTGATTGGACGAAAAGGCAAATAACTCCAAGATGGTAGACAACGCTTCATTGACAATCTTAATAGCACAGTAATTTCTTGATTACGGAACTATAACGGAAACAAATTAAGTCTCCAGTATCCCTATAACTACAGCATTACTTATCTGTATTGGGAAGAATGTAGATCTGCTACACTCCCCCCAAACTCCTTTGAAAAATGATTTGTTATTATAATAAATCATTTTTACAATTTACATAGATTTAAACTAACATTACTGACTTTAATAATGTCCAAATAACAACTGAACATGAGCTTTCTTCATAACATGAGCTTTACTTATCCAGTAACTAATACAGTAGTACATATAAATTGACAGAACCAAATCTACTCACTGAGTAATAATCGTACCAATAAGTCAGCTCAAAACATTACTCAACAAACAAAAAAAATCTAAAAAACCCCAGCATAAGTGTAAACAAAGTTCATTTAATGGCAAAGCCAAGAATCCATGCTGGCCAGTTCACTGAGGACTGCCTGCTGTTCCCTAAACTGTCTATCCTTATACTCAGAATAAGTCCTACGCTTAAAAAACTGTTCAATTCTCTGAAAGTTCCGCTTTCTACACTCCGGAGCTACCTTAGATGCCGCTTTATCTTCCATTGTAGGAGGTGAAGGAATGCCCACACCATCCGGGCTGATGTAAAGTGGATTACCCCTATCTTCCCGCACTAAACTACAGGAGACTCCATTATGAACTGACAGATGCCTCTTTCCATTTTTCTTGGAGCTAAACAACTTCTGACAAGAAGAACACCTGAACACAGCTTTGTGCTGCCTGTGATACTTTGCAAAGTGGTCAACTAGTTCACCATATTTAGCGAAATGCTTAAATATAGGACATGCCAACACTTTACAAGTCATTCCATAAGCTGAGAAAGAATGCAGGCCGTCGAATCTAAATTCATCCGATGCATCTGGATCCTCTATCACTATTTCAAGATTTTCCATGTTTATGTCCTGACACTAATTAGAGGTCTATCTTTACAACTAAATACAAAATGGAAAACTTGATTAAGATACCTTCAAATTTAATAGTACAAAATAATCAAACTTGAACAAAATCAACTACAAAATAGATATAGGTACCCGTGTTCCCCACCCCGGACAGAAGCTCACAAAGGTCTACATGTGAAACTATTTACTACGGAGAATACACCACAGGAGGCTTTACTTTTCGACCTACTCGGGTTACTAAAGGAGGGCATATCTCTGATCGGTCAACCGACTCCTGATAACTGGGAGTACGCTGATCGAAAGATTGCTCCAGGTCTTCAGCTCCATCTACGTGTACCTCATCAGACTCAGATTCAGACTCATCAGACTCAGAATGCCATGGCGGTACTGGAGTAGACCCCAGATATGGTTTCAACTGATCAATTAGCCCTAATTCGGAATCTTCTTGTTCTGATGGGGACGGAAGGCCCCGCGGACGCGAATTTTCAATTATGTTTATGACGGTCGCGATGTCCCCATCGGGCGTAGACTGTTTAGTAGATTTTTTATCATTAACAGTGGGGCCAAGTCCCTGGTCTTGAGAGCACGGGCTCTCAAGCCACTCAGAACTTCTCTTACCGCAGTCTACGCATCCTACATTCTTACATTTCCGCGAGGGAATCCGAGATATTGCGTCAACATGTCTCATTTGATCAGCTCTCCTATGCTCAATTTCACAGTTATATGTCTCAAGAACACTGAGCCAGCGGGCAAGCATGACATCAGCATTTCTGAAGTTTTTAATCCAAGACAGACTAGCATGATCTGTACGTATTTGAAATTTGCTACCCCAAAGGTATGGTTTAAAGTGCTTTATAAAGTAAATTACAGCCAAAAGCTCTCGCATAGTGGTGCAGTAATTTTGTTGAGCTTGAGTAAGTGATTTACTGGCATAGGCAATTACTACTTCTTGTTCACCCTGAACTTGAGACAAAATTGCCCCCATACCAAGACCGGACGCGTCTGTCTGCAAAATAAACGTTCCGTGCCTATTAGGGTAAGCTAAGACTGGGGGAGAAATTAAGGCTTGCTTCAGCTTCTCAAAAGCTTCCTGACACCCCTCATCCCATTTGAACTTCACCTTCTTGCGGGTCAGGTGGTTTAAGGGAACTGCTAGATCTGCACAGTTTGCAATGTACCTTCTATAGTAATTGACAATCCCTAAGAAGCTCTTTACTTCTGTCTTACTGGTAGGAACAGGCCAATTGACAATTGTACTGATCTTTTCTGGGTCACAGGCCACACCTTTTTCTGATACCAAATGACCTAAGAATGCTACTTCTTTTTGAAAAAACTTGCATTTTGAAGCTTTTAGCTTTAAATTTGCAGCTCTAAAACGAGAAAAGACCACTTTCATATTGCTCAATGTTTCTGCAAAATCCTTTCCAAATATGATAACATCATCAATGTAGCAAATGCATTTGTTCCAATTCAAATGCAGCAAAACATTTTCCATTAATCTTTGAAAAGTGGCACCTGAATTACATAAACCAAAGGACATGGTTAGAAAGTGGAATAATCCCTTAGTGGCTGTTGCAAAGGCTGTTTTACATTTGTCCCTAGGATCCATACCAATCTGCCAATACCCAGAAGCTAGATCTACTGTACTGTACCATTTTGAGCCTGCCAATGAGTCAAATATTTGGTTGATATTTGGCAAAGGGTATGCATCTTTGATAGTTACATTATTTATGGCCCTAAAATCTATTGCAAATCTATAAGATCCATCATTTTTCTTTACCAGGCAGATAGGGGCGGACCAGGGGCTGTCACTAGGCTCTACAATATTGTTCTCTAACATTTTATCTAACTCTTTTTCAATGATTTCTGCTTGTGCAACTGAGTAGCGCCTCAAAGGAACTTTAATAGGGTTACTGTCGCCCACATCTATAGTATGAGTGGTCAAATCAGTGCGCCCAAGTTTCCCATCAGGCCCAACAAATACATCTTGAAATTCATATAGAAAGGTCACAAACTCCTCTCTTCTTGATTATAATTCTTTTGGAAGCTGCTCTAATAAGGGTTCTAAATGCTGAGGCAGAAATACAAATTCCCTGGGACCTAAATTTGCGGACTCCTCAATTCCAGTGCCCGTATCAGTTCCTAATACTGGTTCATTTGACTCGGAAAGAGCTACCGGACAAACATTTCCTAATGTACTACCCTCCTTAAGTTTGATTGGCTTATCAGTGATGTTCATTACTGACAAAATTGGAGTTTTCTCCTTACTGAGTAGAGACTTTGCAACAAACAACCCATTTTTCCGCAGGGCGACCAAAGGTTCAACCATGTATTGTTAACATACAAAGGCTGGCCTGACTTTCCCTCAATAAACATTTCAGATTGAGGAGGAATAGTGATCTGTTCCGCAACCTGTAGCTTGCCAACTGTATTGCTTTTTAAGTCAAATAGCTGAATGACGCCAGCTTTAGTCTTCCAAGTCATGTTTGCAAACTTGAGACTTCTACCTTGAGCTCTAATAAAGTCTTGGCCGACCATGCATGAACTAACTTCAATGTCAGCCACCAAAAAGGTCCATTTATAAGTTTTGACATCAGTCCAAAACTGAAATTCAGCTTGCCCAATAATTTTAAGAAGAGAACCATTTGCTGCAGTACTTTTTGAATCCACACTATCTAAAGAAGGTTTGTCTGCTGAAATCTTTTCAAAGATTTCCTTTGACATCAAACTTACAGGTGAACCAGTGTCAAACAATACAGGCGTTTGAACATCATTGACCTTCCCATGGAAATACCAGCATGAAGAAGATAAGCTACAAGTTTGATCCCTAACTTTCTCATCTTGACTTGCACTATTCCTGTCTCTTGGATCTGAGTCAGTATCTACCCTATGTTTGTTTGAACAAGACAAATCGTCTCTATTCCTTACAAGTTCATCTCTCCTATCTGAAATTGGACTGATAGTGACCTTTGGTTTATCACTTTGATCAGACACAACTTCATTTTTGGAAATTGAACTATTCTGCTGACAGGACCCCCCAAAATTTGATACTGAAGTGTTCCCTACACTAGTGTTTTGACTCAAATTAGCACTATCTGTACTGTTCCTATTTACATTATCAAACTCTGGGGAACTGTCTGTTTGCTATTTGACTGTGAATCTACAATTGGATTGGGCCTTCTAGTCAAAACTCTATCACTTAATTTCTGTACCCGGACTGAGTTATCGGCCCCTAACTCAGCCGGTTGTAGTTTTCCTGTCTATTCCAACATCTTGATGCAATATGCCCTTCCTTGTTACAATAAGAACAGACAATTCTGTTCTTTGGTGGATTATGCATGGGGACATTATTCTGCCTATTTCCTTGCCAATTTACTCTCTGATTATTGACCTGAGGTAAATGGTTGGGCCTATTATTTTGTGGGAAGTGCTCATTATAAGGGTATTTAATTCCCTCCTGCCTATAATATCCTTCATAATGATCAAAATCTGGTTTCCTAACCCTATCAAGTGGGCCCTTTGTAGCAATGAAGCTGTATGCTAAACCCATGATTTCTTGAATCAAAACACGGCCTGAGCATTTCAATTTGGCCATTCCTAATGCCCTCAACAAATTGTTGGCAAATCATCTGATGGAAAAGAGCTCCATTTTTATTAGGAAAAGCTCTCCCTGCTAAATGTTGGAGATCTAGCAAAAAGGTCTGTATGTCCTCACCTTCTTTTCTTATTCTAGCCCTAAACTGAGACCTATAGACATTTTCATTGGGAGGCAGGTCAAACCTATTCTGCAAAATATCCTTCAAAGCTTGGTACCCCAATGGACCCATCAATTGAAGTGACCCACAAAATTCTAAGGCATCCCCGACCATACTAATAGACAATCTCAGCTTTTTAGTTGGGTCATCCACTTTTTTTTATACTCAGCAATTTGTTCAAACTTAAAGATAAAATGCTTCCAGGGTTCCCTTCCATCATAAGTGGGAGGGGCCACTTCTCTTCTACTAGGATGCTCATTCCCATACCTAGACCCAGGACCTAATAGTGCATTGTCTACCAAAGGATTGCTAACAGAATTCTGAAACCCTTGCAGAACGGGTCCAGCTTGAACGGTCCCAAACATACTATTGTCAGTTATAGATGCTAATGGACTATAAGATCCCAAAAGATCCCCTTGGGAGGAAACATTCGGCCTAGTCTGAGACAGTTGTTGGGTTCCCAAACACATTCTTGGTGCCGTGGTCGTCACGGTTGACATAGTATTAGCAAAAATAGAACTTCCAGTTAAATTTTGATCAAAAGTCACATGCCTTTTCCGAACACTTCTTTCTGGGCTTAAAATCCCATTCAATTCAAAAGGAGATCTTATCTGCTCTCCTCTCAAATGCGACTGAGAAAAAGCCCACGGAGTGCTAAACCTTGCTGGTTCAAAACTGAAAGCCATTTTGTAACAGATTTACACAACTGCTTGGAAAACCCAACCTCTATTTTTAGCAACACCAGTCTATTTTGATACGAGGTCACGTGAATGGAGTCAAAGCATGAAATGAACATACACTGTTTTCCTACCTGACGTAGTCCAGAGACAACACTCGATTGACATAGCACAAAATAAAGTCTGTTTCAATATTTAGAAATAAACAAACGGAGAAAAACAATGCAAGACAAGCAGAAAACCTACGGTCTATTAAAAGGAAACCCTGCTCACAGCGCCAAAATGTAACCGAATTGCATGAGTGGTAGGCTCGAGGGAGCGGTTACTCTCCCGTCGGTTCGACTCTGGGTTTCCTTAAGACCTAAGGGATTCAAATTGTCAAGCAAGAAAACTAACAGTTAATATTTTATTAAATGAAGCTAGACTCTAATTAAATTGTCTCTGCACATAGAGTGTGTGTGGATGGAGCTTTCTGTTGAGGAGCTATCGTCTTTCTTTAGCCCCTTACAACGTGTCGACAACACGTATAAGTAAGGAGTTAGAAGACAACCTGTCGGCAAAAGGTTTTATTCTCCTTCGGGTTGGAGCCGTCGTCTTCTCTCCCTACTGCGCGTCGACAACGCGCTTTGTAAGGAATTATATTCCCTCAAAGATGTGGCTATAAGCTGAAACTACAGTGTATGTTTGACAAATATACTAGCACTATCTAAAAGAAGAAGTTTTGAAAAGGGAGGGGAGCACAAGTGCCTATTAACGTGAAACTAAAGCTAAGTAAACTATCTGACCCCAGAACCTGGAGTGAGGAACCATGTGCCGAGCACTAGTTATATACCCACTGAATTGGTTCCCCTAGTCCGGTAGACTCGCAATACCGGACTACCTTAACGAAGGGAACCAGCAGCAGAAAATGGTTTTACTGCATTCTGATTGGACGAAAAGGCAAATAACTCCAAGATGGCAGACAACGCTTCATTGACAATCTTAATAGCACAGTAATTTCTTGATTAAGGAACTATAACGGAAACAAAGTAAGTCTCCAGTATCCCTATAACTACATCATTACTTATTTGTATTGGGAAGAATGAAAATCTGCTACACTATCACTGTCTGTCAACAACTCCGGAAATAGCTAGGTAAAACTACTAAGTGAAGCGAAAGTTCTTTGACTGTGAATTAGTAATTCGATATATTTATATAGATTATGACATATTCTAGCATTGCAATGTTTGAAAATTACTGGTAGATAGATCAACCAATGATTACATGGTTTCTGATCAATTCAAATTCACGGATGTAAATCATTTTTGGCGCCTTATTCTCGGATTAGTACAATCGAGATAGCAGCGAAGAGGTCAAAAACGTGTTCGCAATCGCTTTTCTAATCCTCCGACACACGATTTCACACATTCCTTGTCATCACACAGCCAATACACTCTTATGCCAGCGTTGATTGCAGAATACGATCGAAATTGGCTTTGAATTTGATAAAAGAAAAACAAGGTGTGTGTACGGCGAATAGAATATTGTACTGCGAATAGCTTCCGGTGTGTACGGCGAATAGTAATATATTTTACTGTTATGAAGACTGCTCGGCAAATAGCTTGCGTGGTGTGCGGCATTTTGCGGCTAAAATTTACCTGTAATCGTTCCCTAAGGTCAGTGCGAGGAAATTAAACTGACACCTGAAAATGCCATTGATCTAGAATTAAAATGTAGGTTGAGCAATAGCAAATGAGGAAACCTTTAGAATGCACAAATGGCAGAGTACCCACATCTGCTATTGCGCTACTTTCGGTTTTGACGGATCTGCACATAACAATGATTACAGAAATAATTTCTCATGAATACTCTCCGTCATTATGGTACTCTTAAGTTTTGCTGATAAATAAAGATTTTCGATTGTATGGATTTGTTTTATGACCGATATTTTAGGAATTTGTATAGAATAATAAGTTATAATGCCATACGAAAGTAGTTCAGGGAATTGATATGCTGCCTTTTATTGCAATAACAATCAAAAGAAACTTTATAAATGGTGCAACGGTAAGGAGAAAAAAAATCTGCATAAAAACTGCCCGTTTTGGGAGCCTTACAAACTGCACACCATTTCTCGCAGTGAAGAAGTGCGCTTGCAGTGGATCAAACATTTCAACGTCAGCCGCGACGACTACAAGTATTCTGAAAATGGGTGATCCTTCGAAAGCAAAAGTAGAAATGCAAAAAGAGAAAATTGCAGACTCGGTTTTATTGAGTCTGTTTATGAGTAGTAATTAAAAGTGCAACGTTACTCAAGCCAACTTCTAAAGACAGGGGCGTAGCTAGCGACACGCATTTGCGCACGTGTGTAACATCAATGATATGTGAAAACATGAACTAGTATGGCCAAAATGGAACAACACTCGAAGGCCAAGTAGGGATATACTTTGATAAACGTTCTGTCTTGTCATGTAAGATTTAACCCACTCCTCCTATTGACGCCTCTGTAAAAGTCACTTTTTGAAACGACTTAATTCTATTTTTTTCCCGAGGGAGCAATCCCCCGGCCCCCTATAGCCACGGTGTTTAAACTATATTTGGAATCAGCTACGTCCCTTAAAGATGTGTAAGTAAATTTCTAGGTCAGAACATTTTAGTTTTAATTACTGTTGCATGTATCCGAGCATTCACGAAATTCGGATACCACAAGAAATATGTATGAATGAAAAATTAGTTAATTAATCAGTTTGTATTTGAAAAGACCGGTATTTGGTCTAAAAAGAAATTCTGCAATATTAATTGCAATGAGAGAATCCCCTGCGTAAACAATGATTTTATTTTTTTTAAATACCCCCCCCCCACACACACTCACGCACACACCAATCAATTTAACGTTGAGAGTGCTACCTCTTTGTCATAAACTGACCACATGACATCATTCTTCGGGCACACAGCCTTTAATAGTTAGGGAATAGAAGGGCAGAAAAGAACACCCCTGCTTAACTTCTTCAATACAAAGCTCTCGACTTATCAATCAATCCTCGTATGCCACAGGCTGTAGCTGACCTGTATTAACACTTGTACAGCATTGCTATGCAATCCGGCTTTTGTCGTGCCGCAGTAGATTATTTGACTACGAATCTCGAGGACTCGAGTTCGCTCCCCACACCCGATGAGAATATTTTCTCTAGAGAAACCATGGTTACAGAAATCTTGATTAAATCATTAATGCTTTTCTTCATATAAACTCATTTTACGCATTTGCAAACTGAGTAGATCCAAACCAGATGGCACTTAGGAGCCGTCTGATCAGGATCTGCTGATTGCTTATGACATTACATGTGTAGGTTTATAGACCAAATTATTTTATTTTTTTGTCAAAATAAATACCTCACTTGAAAATAATACATCACACGAAACTGGCTAATATTCATGATGGCATTATTCTTGCACAAATATTTATCAGGTAAAGGTTTAAATAATTCTTATTAAATTTCTTTAGTAGAAAGGGGTTAATTCGATGAAAAGTAGCTGTATATACATACGTATATTGAACATATGAGTCTTAAAAGCAGATGGTTACTTAATACAAGGCAAAAGTAGTGCAGAAAGTTCATATAAACTCTCTGTATTAAGTGTAGCCTGTATTACGCTACCACCAATGATTGGACCTTTTTGATGGTCGGTTAAGACAGGTTCTACTATATTCTTTGACAGAAACCAATCTCAAACCTTTTCTGTATAGAAACACAAACCTAAGCCTTTGCAAATATTGTAGGACCAGATTCATTTGTTTGCTCTATTTGCTTTCGGATGGCTGTCATAAAGCAGGAAACGTACTCATGAAAATACATAAGTAATACACTTAAGAATAGAACTTCAACTTGAATGAGCACATTGACCAACTCTAAAGCAATATTCTTAAATTGTTAAGTAGCCTATTAATGTAATTTAACCAACGGGTCCTTGTTCGACACTGTCGATTAAGATGCCATCCTTATTTAAAGCATTTTCTTTCGAAAACTGAAGAAGCTATTCGCCGTACACTAAACTAAAAATCAACAGAAACGCTATTCGCCGTACACCGTAATAGCTATTCGCCGTACACAATCCTACAAATGAATTTTGTAATATCTTCTCACATAATGTATGGAAAGATACAATTTTTGGTACATAAAACAAAACAATCATATGCTTCGATTTGGCAGTTAATTCATGAATATACAAATACATGTTTCCTTAAATAAGACCCAAATATCAAGTTGCGTTGACTTTTCCTCGCTACTAGGGAAGCATTTTACAGGTTAAATATTCTGATATTGCCAGCTTATGCAAGAGTTTAAACTCTGAGTGAAGTAATCAAAGATTCCTGGCCCGGTAGTGCTTTATCTATGATGGTTAAGATAATGAGAGTTAAAATAACAAAGGATTGTCTTACATGGTGTTGGTCAGTTTTATCACTTTCTTCGCTTCGCTTAGTAGATTTACCTAGCTATTTCCGGAGTTGTTGACAGACAGTGACTATAAACAAATCGGAAACCTAGGTGCAACAAACCGCCTTAACAAATATTACTACCAGGGATGTACCTAAATGTTGGTATATTTTTTGGTCCCTCAGTTTCAATGTTCTCAATTTTGAAAATTGAATACTGCTGCTTAAGCTGGGGCTACGGGGCGTGAGCAATGTTGCACTTTTAATAATTGCTCATGAACAGACTCGGTAAAACGGAGTATGCAGTTTTCTCTTTTCACATTGCTACGCTATTTTCGCTTTGGAATGATATTCTGCTTTTAGAATTTATTGATGGCTATTATACGCTCCGAAAAAGAATGGCTTTGAAGTGTTAGTATTTTTGTTCCCGTGTACGGACGTGCAAAGTTTTTGGAGATATCCACATGCTGGCATCGGGTCAGCAATTTTTCCTATATATGTGGAGCATACATGAGGGAGCAATCTTATCATTCTTGGTGTGACAGTAACAGAATCAAATCCATGATCACCACTTCTAAAGCGAAGCTATATTGAGCAGGTATCCAGATCATTGCGGACGGAAACTTACACAAATCTATTCTGAAAGTGTTTAGTAATAAAGTTTAGGGAACTGTATTGTTGAATCTGATCATTTTATTGTTAAGGTACGTGCGTACAGACGAGAATAATATTGACACTAATTGAAATGTTTTGAATGGTATCTCATTTGTTTATCATTAGAAAACGATCGGAAAAGTATTGGAGATATAACGTTGATGTATTTGACACTGACAAGCTCGTAATTTAGATATTTGTACTCAATTATGATCGTTAATGGTTGATCCATATGAATCGGATTGGTGAACGCGAGTTTCCACCTACGCTTAAAATAGCTATAAACAAACGTAGAAGCTGCGATTAACATTTAACACGCTAACAGAGAATTACTGTCCATTTTGATTTACTTTGTCACTGAATTTGAATCGAGAATTCTTTTCATTTCTTACAGGATTGAGATCAAATTTAAACCACTTGTGTCGTCGTTTTGCAGGAACTATGTTTACCAGTTTCCTTCGAATCAATCTTTAATTAAAGATTTTATGTATAAAAACATTTTTCCCATTGTAAACATGTTCATTTCAAATTGCAAATGGCGGACGATTGACGTCGAGTGGAACGTTCGAATTTAACTGAGGGTAATTATAGCTCTTAATAGATGACTTCATACACGAAATTACGTCCTTTATTTCATATCAGTATGCAATTCACCCCTGATGATAAATGATACGCTCCACTATCCATACATACGGCGGCCATTTGCACAGAAACAGCTGATCGAGCAGCATGTAGAAAATGTATTTTCGACATTTTCTTCCGTGTTACTGCATGATATTGAGGGACATTTAGCATGGGTGTTCCTGAACGATACGATCATATAAAGTAGATTTGAGGTTAGTCTGATTCGAAATGAAAAAAATCTCGATTAAAATTCAGTGACAAAGTAAATTGAAATGGACAATAGTGATAATGTATACAGTTTGACTTTGAATTTTCAGGATCACACAATTTATAATTCTGAATACACTGTTTCATAGAAACATTGAAAATGTGTACCTATGCGAATTCATCTTTTATTGCAGATTTAGCGAAGACTTAAGTGACTATTGCTTAAGCCAGTTGTAGTGTGTGTGTGTGTAGTGTTACACTTCATATCAGTGTTGTCATATTTACTGATCCTTAGGGATCACCAGGTTCACAGTGTTTGTATGAAAAACGTTCAAGCCGGTGCTTGGTGGTGTGAGTAGTGTTGCACATTTTATAACTACTCATGAACAGACACAATAAACCGAGTCTGCAATTTCTCGTTTTCGCATAGATACTTTTGCTTTCTAATGATCTCCTACTTTCAGAATTATTGTATGACGTCATTTTGCCCCACGTTTTACTTTGAGACTTCTAATGACTTTTTTTTATTTAATACTGTCCAGCATGACAATTATATCTCAAAATGCAAATATAAAAATCATTGGATTTGAAACTTCAGTCAATAGTGATGACATATGGTATTGATTAAAGTGATTAAAGTGATATATAGTAAAACTAAACCGTATCCAGTTTGCTAGCATGTATTTTGAGGTAGGGAATTCATGTACATGTATGCCTTTTAAATGTTTTAGCAGAAACACTGGCACATATATTGAACCTAGACGTTTATCTGGTAGTTCATGTTAGAACCTCCGCATACCTTACTGAATACCAAAGAACCCAGTGTTTGGTACTGGTGATTTTTCTACCATATATAGACATACGTAGCCTCCAGATACCAGATAGACCACATTATTTTCAGATATGCCATATATATCTTTAACGCTCAATATAAGTGTACAGTAAAACCTCTCTATAGCGACCACCGAATTGTGTTAATTAGTTTGAATTTAGGACAGGTTATAGGAGCGTTCTGTTTTAAGCAGCCACCTGCCTTTAACACAAAATACTTTATGTAATTTAGTGGTCGTTATAGAGAGGTTTTACTGTACTTATATTTGTAAAGAGATTATTTAAGATATTCTGTTTTGTCAGTCGCTCTAGTTAGTTTCTTTACAGTTGTTTGGGGAATTAAAGAAGTTAACCCATTACCACCTCATAGGCTATTTTTAGATACAACCTCTTCGAATTAATCTACCGAAAAGGATCATTAATTCGAGAAAAGGAAAAAAATAGAATTTTGTAGTTTGAAACCATTGTGATAAATAGAGCAATTGCTTTTATAGGAGAAATTGCTCTATTAATCACAATGGTTTCACAAAGCGACTTTTACAGAGTCGTCAAAAGTCGTCGATATGAGGGAAAGGGTTAAACAGATGTTTGAAGAGTAGCTCCTACCACGCACGTAGTGATATCAGTTTCACACAGTCGCCTTCAATTCTTCAACGGTTTGAATTCCCCAAGGTCGAATTTTGAAAGACATTCCGTATTTAGATTACCACCCACTTTCTTAATATTTTAGCCTCTGTGAATACTCTTGATAATTGTTAGATGCTTTTCATACAACTATTTCTCAGTGCACATGGTACTACCAGCAGCTGCAGTGCACATTACGTCATGAGGCGGTATAATTAACTGCTGGATGACATTAAGGATTTGCATTCAAAAAGTATGCCAGTATGTTGTTAACACTTTCCCTGTTCTATGTTAATTTCAAATTTCAAAACCTACTAAATATTAATTGACAAAATAGTTATAATGAAATATGGAAGGTGGAACATTGTAGTCATTTTAGAAACTAGAGAAACATGTCTATCAAATGCTACTGGTTAATTGAGCAGACCTGATCAAACGGCTCCTATAGGAGCCTTCTGATTTTGGTCTTCTCTGTTTGCAAATGCGAGAAAACGCGTTAATGTGAAGAAAATGGTTAAATGGCGTAATTAAGGTTTCCTGTGTCTGTAAAACTAAGCTGAGTTAACTGATAATCTATGACATTGGAAGTTTTGTATAAGGAGTGTGTAATGACTGTGTGACTGTTATGGTCATGTAGAGTGATGACCATGTGTTACGTAAAGAAATAGCCTGTGGATTGCTGATTTTATATAATTAACATGCCAATGCTATATTTTCTGGTCCTTCGGGATCATCGATTTCAATGATTTTAGTTAGAAAACTGAAATACCGTGCTAAGGGACGCCTGTGGTGTTGCATTTTCAATACCTGGCCATGAACATATTCAACTGAACCGAGTCTGCAATTTTATCTTTTTTTTCATTGCTGCCGTTGCTTCTGAAGGATTTCCTACTTTCAGAATATATTTACTGAAGTCTGATCGCATGGTACACCATTATAAACATGCTAAACATATGATAAACATATACGAATAGTTATGATGGAACGGGACTTTACCGGTTTTATGACAAGCATTTCCCTATTGGAACTTACTGTTGTGGTGCTGTTTGGGCGGCTCTTTGTATCATATGTGGTGTTTCCTGCATGACTAATATTTTTTAAACCCTTTACGCAACAAATACGCCTTTCTATGCATTTGCAAACAGAGTATACCCAGATTAGACGGCTTCTGTAGGAGTCGTGTGATCAGAATCTGCTCTGTTTGCTGAAGAATATATGATTATACAGTTTCGTCCTTCGTAAATGTTTTTCTAAAAGTTCATATGGCATTATAAAATTAATCTAATTAATATTCACGATTTCATTATTTCTTACATGGATGTTTATAGAGTAAATGGTTAATAACATATTCCACATGAATAATAGGGGTCGTTTGCCAGACGTACACACAAAGACAAGGAATATCAATCTGTAGGTTGCTCAGAAGTACATACAGTTACGAGGGGTGTTCCAAAAATAATGTCACTTGCATCGGTGCTCATATAGCGGAAGTGCTTTTGTTCATTTTAATTTGCTCTGCCCTTCAAAATACTCTCCGCCAGCCAGAATGCACCTTTTTAGCCGGTCAATCCATTTTTGGAAGCATTTTTCATACTCTTCAATGGGGACACCCATCAGACACTGATAAACAGCAGATCCAAGGGCATTTCTCGAATTGTATCTCCTTCCAGATAAATGATATTTAAGTTTTGGAAAGAGAAAATAGTCGCAGGGGGCCAAGTCTGGCGAATACGGAGGGTGCGGAAGGACGGTAACCTTCTCTGACTCCAAAAAGTCAGTCACCAATACGTGCCTTGTGAGCGGGTGCATTATCATGCAAAAGTCGGACATACTTAAGTCCTGTTTTGGGACGGCTACTTTTGTAGTAGTTCTTCAATTTTCTCAGAACAACGTTTTTATAGAACTTGCCTGTGACCGTTCTGCCTTTTGGCACCGGGATTTGAATAGCTGGACCCTTATTAGTGAAAAAAATAGCATACAAAACCTTCTTTACCGTTCGTATTCGTTTGGCAATACTTGGGCGTCTGGCATTTTTAGTGGCCCATATTCGGTTGGAAACCTTCCGCTTTGGTTCAAAATAATACACCCAGGTCTCATCACCAGTGACTATATTATCAAAAGCCTTTTTACTATATTTTGGGTACATTTTGAGAATTTTTTTTGCCATTGTTACACGCGTCTTCTTTTGCTCATCCGTTAACAAATGGGGTATCCATCTTGCATTTATCTTTCTAACTTTTAGGTGTTTCTTCAAAATTGCATGAACTCTTGCTAACGACAAGTTTGCCATTCGAGCCAATTATCTTACGGTGAATCGAGCATCAGTTTTGAGGATATTTCGGATTTTTTCTATGTTACCTTTGGTCGTAGTTGTTGCAGGACGACCTGGGCGAGCAGCATCTTTCA
The DNA here is from genome assembly GCA_963576725.1 of Azorinus chamasolen. Taxonomy (NCBI): domain Eukaryota; kingdom Metazoa; phylum Mollusca; class Bivalvia; order Cardiida; family Solecurtidae; genus Azorinus; species Azorinus chamasolen. The sequence continues at coordinate 2,993,804 of OY755248.1, read as the reverse complement.
GTTGCTGCTGCCCAGCACTAAATTTAGCTACCCACCTACAAACAGTCCTGTGGGACATTTGGCCCTCCCCATAAATGTCACACACCTCGCGGTGAATATCTACAGCCTTTATGCCGAGTAATGACCTACCTTTTATATAGGCCCTAATTTCAAGAACATTTTCAGCTCGTTTTCCTGTCATTTTGTGTATAGTCTAACGAATAGGCTATGAAACGATGTACACTGTACCGAGGCAAGTGAACGTGTGGACGAGATATTTACCTGTGTCACGAGCCAGTGATCACTCAATCGACACGAGGTGGTTTTGTGCATGAATTGCACGATTTCCGCGAAATAAAGCACAGATGACATTATTTATGGAACACCCCTCGTATGTCTTTAACCTTGCCATGTTTTAGTTACAACCTTAATTTAATCATCTTAAATTTGCCAAATATATATCTATAGATTATTTGATACTGGCAATCCGTAGATATTACCGAGTCTTATGATAAGCACATTAAAATCTAAAAGCTCGTGTTTGCTTTAGGGTAGATCAAGTCATTTCCCAAGTAAATTGAATCTCAGAATTCGTCATCTTCGAAAATGCAATCGTCAACCCGTTCCCTTATACAAACGTGTTTTCACGCATCTGCAAACAGAGTAGACCCAGATCAGACTGAGACTAATATAAGTTGATATATTTGTTTATTTGCTTTCTAAACAGTATACAATGTTTCACCTTCCATATTTTTATAACTATTTTTACCATGAATATTCATGGTATTGAAATTTGTAATAAACATAGAACAGGGAAAGGGTTAATCCATGACTTGATAGAGACGCATGTTTACGAATTGCAAAGAGTATTCACGTAAGTTAGTATCTCTGGGGTCGGATCTGTTTGCTTCTGAAATAATATAGATCTGAGTCTTCCGTTTCTATTCATAATCGCATATGAATATTGTTCATGCACAGAAGAATTCTGAAAGAGAAGAATTTAGGAACATGTAGGCAGGTAACTGCTTATTGGTAAGTAAACGTCATCTAGAAAACTCGTAGAGAGGCTTTCACTCCGCATTAAGCTGCCACCGGTCTACAAGACCGATATGTATGCTGAATTGAACGTTCGTTTTAAAGGGGTTGAACAGTACATGTTCTGAGCTAAAACAACATATACAACTTGTGGCGTAAAAGAAATAAACAGTAAGAAGAGGCTTGACAACATCTCGATTCAAATCGATTTAAAGCATCTTTTGGGATAATGTGAATAGACAAAATCCTCTCTGATAAGTTTTGTAATTTGTAATTGAATAGGCGGTACGAGTTTTGGCCCTGTACTTAAAAATGCTGTATTTAGTTCATAATCCTATGGAAGCCCATTAGGGACATTTGTCTTATTTTTTTTTATATATATTACGTCTTGCGTATAATGACTTACGTTTTATGTGTTATGTACGAGGGCTGATTGATAAATCTCCTCTCAAAAATTCCTTTCTTTACCAAATCATATGAAAAGTCGTATACAAGTAAAACAACTAGGTAAATAGATATTTCACACGTAAGAAGAATAAATGATATCCATAGCAACCACTGTTTGGTGACTTGAAGCACGCTGTTATTTCACATATTCTGAATTCACTAAGCATGCTAGTGCGAATTAAAATTTAGCGCATATTTAGCTCGAATGCAACTGTTGTTCGCATGACGTTTCGTCGTCATTTCCAGAAAGTTTGAAGACATTGTGTTGGCCGGTTATTTTGCATCAGCGTTTTAAGGCCATGGCTTCAGAACGGCGCATGACGTCAAAAGATGCCATTGAGTTGCGTGCGGTTGTCAAATTTTGCATGGGACTCAAATTTTCATTGGTAGAAACACCAAAACAAATTTAAAACAGATACATCACCAACCTGTGGAAAAGAAATATATACAAATGGCACGAGCCGTTTAGGTAAAATTTCAGTGGTTGTCGACGAATTTTAGCCCCTTTGGCATTTCGTCTGTTTCGTGATCTGAAGAAGGAACGGTTTGAAACCTCTTTAGAATTACATTGCAAGACACGTGAAATAACATCATCATTTAGTGAGGATTGGTTGAAGGTAACATTTGACCAATGGGTACATAGACATTAAAATGTGTGGCCACAGGAGGTGATTAAGTCGAGAAAGTTAAACAGACAGTAGACTTTGACGTTTAAGTAACGTCAGCGTGACCCAACGTTGACGTCGGCGTGCTTCAAGTACTACTTTATTGTTCAATGTATCTAAATAATATATTTGAGCTCTATGTTAATCGTGAGTAAATGTAACTCGTGATCTAATTTGTTTTTTTCGTATTACGCATTGCGTATAATGACTTAAGTTTTTACGTGTTATGTATTATGTCTTGCGTAATATATAAAAGAAGTGGGAACATAACCAGTGTCCATTTTGAACGACAACAGGCTCTCATTTTGCGGGTAATTGCAAAGCGACATGAAAAATGCAGTAAGTAAATATTCTATTAATTATTTCAAGTAATTCCGTCAGCCGACGGTTCTCATTTTGGCTCGTTACGCTACTATCTGTAACCTTCGCACACCCTGCTATTTTACTACGGTGGTCTCATCCCATGTTCCTCAGCATACCACCACTTTATGTTTGAAAATTGCATATAAACAAGTAGAAGACAGACATGTTTGTAACGAAAATAGTGTATTTACTTTTGTATGCCTTTTACTGGAGCTTTGACTTTCGAAAATGATACTGTTTCTTCATCACTAAAGCTTCGTTTTGTACATAAACTGGAATTGCACGCTTTATTTTGCGTTTGAGTATACATTAAATAGATCCAAAACTTCATGCGCATATTTCTTATGTTTCCAGATGAATGCTGTGATGGTAATTCCGTGGTTGATCATACTCCAGTGGTCACCAGTGATAGCAGTTGTGTCATCAAATATCCTGGAAACGGGTACCAATACAATACTAAAATTGATAATGCAATGCGTTTACTGTGGATTTTCTTATCTAGATATTAATACTTGTAGTAACTAATATTAAAATATCGCTCAGCTAAAGAGAAAGCTAAAAGGGAACAACCTAAGACGACGGACCATATTCACACCTGATGGTGTTGTTATGGATTAAATGAAAAACAGAAATTGAAATTAGTGACCCGTGAATCGGTTACCGACCCATATGGAGACGTTTGGTAAAAATGGCCCAATGGGGTGTTGATGGATACGATAAGCTCAAAACTTACGGTTTTTGCGTTAATGGTGCTATCGATGGTTACAGAAGAAGACTAATTTGGTTAGAGGTTTCGCTGAATAACATGACCCGGCTGTTATTGCTATGTATTATCTAGAAGGACTGAGAACGCCTCTAAAATACTCCGTTGTAACAGAGCAACTGAAAACTCAACTCTAGCACTACTCCAATCGTTCTTACGGGAATGGCAGTATGGCTGGTCTCAAGAGTTTTGTATATGGAGTTTTGTATATGGAAAAGGTGTTTCTTATCAAATAATAGAAACTTATTTGGGGACTTTAAGATGCCAGGGTACACAATTGTGGAGTTCTTATTTTAAAGATAGAAAGGACCGTAACGAATATGAAGAAGTTAATCCACTACATATCAAATGGTTTATAGTTCTGTTTCACAACTTTGGCAAGAAGGTCGACCAACAAGATGTGAACATATGCTGTGAAATGTATGCATCGCCATGGAAACTATGTTGCCGATACTTTGAAGACCCGGCAAGGCTTCTGAAACCAGACCTACAAATGTCATCTATGCAGAAAGGGAATTTGCATTTATATTAAGAGCACCTAGTACTCATTGAAGAAAACTTGCAATGAGTTCACTTGTTGCGAAATAATAATTAAATCACGACAATGTGAAGTTTTCAAATATTCAACTACACTGTATTCGAATATTTTATTATTTCAGTGTAATAAGATAAGTCAATGTATTAAGTTATATATACAGTAAAACCCCGCTAATGCGACCACCAAAAAGGAGCATAATTCTGGGTGGCAGAGGCAGGTGGTAGCTTAATGCAGGACGTAAGTTATGCAGAAAGCTCCTATAGGAGCTTTCTGCATAACTTTCGTCCTGCATTAAGCAACCACCTGCATTAGACGACACAAGTGGCTGTTTATTAAGTGGTCGCATTAGCGGAGTTTCACTGTATATATATTGTTTGTAAGAAACTGTGTATACATTGGATCATCGGTTCTCTCATGAACAGGTTAATCAGAATCTACACTGTTCGGCAAAGTATAGTTTTTCGGAGTTAAAATTGTGTAAAACGCTTTTTATAAATCCGATGTCATTTAAAATTAGATTAACAGATATTCGAACACTCAATTTGTATATTCGAATATTCAAAAGAAAAGTACATAACATTCGAATATACATTGAAATCTCTACTTTATTTTCTTACCAATAAAGTTTTTTTGACTCGATAAAATTTCTTTCAAACATAAAAGTACACAAATGAGTCAGGCATGAAACACCACACACAGAACAAACAGCCGACCGAACAGCAACACATGGAAACAGCATATGTACATAACTATAAAACATCAAGAAACGCACAAAGACAAAACAAACACACAATAGGGGAAAGATGGAAGTACCGCATTGGAACCGTAAGTGACAAAAGTCACTGGGGGCGGGATAAACAGTTTTTTGGGCGCCCAACCTCACACTTATTCAATCCCCACCCTAAAAGACAAACAGTGTTAATAAACGTATCCCCTGTCCGACTAATCTACAACATCCGCGATGGCAAATACAGTGGTAAAGTGCATGTATAACGAAAATATTTAAGTGAACAAACCCTATCCACCTTTCGCTAGTGTACTCAAAGATTAAGCTGCAAACAGAGTAACTGTAGATAACCCATCGCGTGGAAAGTATTGCTTACACTGTACAGGATAATCACTGACTGTCACAGCCACTTAACCCTTTCTCCCATATAAGTCATTTCCCTTATTGGCAAACAGAGTAGACACAAATTAGATAGCTCCTAAAGGGGCTTCTGACCAGGTTTACTATCTTTGCTTATGGATTTGGCCCCCCCCCCCTAGTTTATAAAATGGACAAAAAGTTCCACCCTACGTGTTTCAATTAACTAGTTTGTCCATGAGTATCCAGTAGGTAAGGTAATGGATTTTGGAATAAATATAGTGCAGCAAATCAGTTAATGCCCTGGCCTCATTGATGAGAATGCAGTAAGAACTACCACGAATCACTATATGAAACACTAAAAGGGTTGGATCTAAAGAATGATCTCGAGCTGTGTTTAGATACAGCTTGGGCTATTATTTGCATCTTGGCTGTAATATGAAGCTCAAGCTGTATATTGATACAGCTTGGATTACACATGTAACTGTAAATTTTCAAACAACCAATCAAATTGATCTTTGCAAACCGTTATATTATCTACAGTTCCCTTTCAATGTGGGAAAATGCGGCATTGTGAGGGAAATGGTCAAAATGGGCTTTCCATATTCTATATTTATTTTTTATTTCAATACCTCATGAATATTGATTTTGGCAATCCATATAACAGAGCATATGCGTTCGGCTCATGAAATTATCTAAAATAAGTTAAAATGTCCCTAATTGACGTTTTTTAACATTTGGAGCCGAACAAATAAAGTTTGGGGCGTTTTTGAGACAAAGCTGAAATTTCCTATATTCTATATAAGAGAAAGGCAAATAACTTTCGGACCATCCGATCCACGGGCATTCCGCTTCAACTGCAATTTTTTTCGACCGGAAGGGAAATTTCCCACAAAACAAAATAAATAAAACATTTGCCAGAGAAAAAGTATCATTTATTGCCTGTAATTCTAGACATGCGTTCTTTACCAATGACGTTACAAATAAATATACATCATGGACATGTTTAGATCTTTGTGACGCTATGACGTTTCTGTTAGACAATATATTTGTTCGTTTTGGTAATTCTGTTTATCGCCAGGTCATTGGTATTCCCATGGGAACCAATTGTGCTCCTTTAATTGCAGACTTGTTTTTGTTTTGTTATGAACGGGATTTTATGCTTAACCTTAACAACGATTCACAGGCGGATGTCATCAATGCCTTTAACAATACAGCATGTTATTTAGACGAAATTTTTAATATTGATAACCCATACTTTGATTCTATGATAACCTCAATTTACCCTAGGGAGCTCAAGTTTAATAAAGCAAATAGTTCTGACATATCTGAAGCCTTTTTAGATTTAAATTTATCTATAAACAATGGAACAATTTCTTCTGGAATTTATGACAAAAGGGATGACTTTAATTTTAAAATAGTTAACTATCCTCATTTGGATGGGGATGTTCCCCGAGCTACATGTTACGGTGTATACATTTCTCAGCTTATTCGTTTTGCTAGAGCTTGTTCCTCTGTTGATGATTTTAACAATCGTAACCTTATTATCACTGAAAAACTACTAAAACAGGGCTACAGATATGACAAACTTCGTAAAACATTTTCAAAATTTTACCACCGTAATATTCTACTCATCAGCAAATACAATTGTAATTTGCGTACTTTTCTACAGTTAGGTATTTCACATCCGGAGTTTTACGGTGATGTCATTTAAAAACTTCGAAAAATTATTGGACACACATATTTTGATACTTTGTTTGTCAAACGTATAAAACAATTCATTAAAAAGGGATATGACCCCTCTATATTGCAGCACACTACATGCTTGGTGGTCAACCCCTTTACAGTTGGTCATTATGCTTTCCTCTTTGCTTGTGCGACGACGGAAAAGGCTAAATACTCTATGAAGATTCCCTCTGAAACCCGTTTACGGAGGGAGGAAATTAGATATTTGTATTTTGCCAGTTCTGTCGTACCCCAAATGACTACTCCACAGCTGCTCTGACCTGAATAGTTATCGAGTACATGTCTACGATGTCAAGTTTATTCTTTTTCAAACAAAAAAGTTGTGCATGCTTAATATCCACTAGTAATTGTATCTTCTTGCGATTTATCTTTTATTAAATGTCGGTGTAGAAGTGTTTCAAATAGTTTTCCCGTACTTTTAAATTATGGCGTCATTTACATGATGACGTCGCTTGTTTACCTCTAACGTTTATTTTCAAATCATTTTCATTTTGGCAGACATCGTTATGCATGTTGTGGTGTTGTCTGGAGGGGGAATTTTATTTACATTTTGACTTTGGTGAAAGTGGGATAAGGACGAGGATGGGTACCCGTAAACCAGGTTTAAGTCCCCCAGTAGCCCTTTTTTTTATTGTTTTTGGCTGCTGGCCGTTCCAAGGCGGCACTTCTGCTTTCAGCCTACGGTCAATTTTGTTGTTTAATATGCTTAATGTTTAATGTGTTTCGTCTTGATATGCGTCCTGTTATGTTTTGTCTTGTGGCTTTACCGTTTCTTGTTAGATGGTGTTTGGTGCGGTGTCATTTCGTGTGTTGCTCTCCCTGTTTGACTAATTTTCCATATTATATAGAAACAAAAATGTTTTATCTCCTGTTCGCAGCTGACACAAAAACTTATTGTTAATATGTTTGAGTATGAAAATCAGATCAAGGGGGAACAAGTTAATGTTGTATTGCTATGCAATACATGAGTCCCCCACCGGGTTAAAGGAAACCTCCACTGACCCACCAACCCATAGTGTAGATGACAATGGTATCTACATGACAAACCTGAATGGTATTTGTAAAAATATTAAGAAAAACAATATGACAAAAGGGAAAGAACTCCAAATATAATTATTCTAGAGTTATGACCCTTGTGCATGACACTTCCTCTCAGCATGCTTGTTCCATATGTGAAGTTTGAAATCAATTGGACCAGTAGATAAAGAGTTATTGTCCGGACAAGAACATATGAAAAAGGAAATAACTCCAAAATATTGATGCTAGAGTTGTGGCCCTTGTGCATGACACTTCCTCTCATCATGTGTGAAATTTGAAAGCTCTATAATGATTATTTTAGAAATGACAGCCCAAAAAAGAATGTGTGACGGACAGACAGACAGACGGACAGACAGACGACGGAAAAGTGATACCTAAGTGACACACTGCCTCTCGGCAGGTGACACAAAAAGCAGAATTTTAGAATTGTGTAGTAAATAGAGCATTGCTCCTATTTATCACAATGGTTTCAATAAAACAGTTTTACAGAGATGCAAAAAGGCATAAGTATAAGAGAGAATCAGTTAATTAAACATAGGGAATACCCAACAAGTGTCCATATGTTAGAATGCCCGTCTGTCCGTCCGTCTGTCTGATTTTACTTTGTCCCCGCGGTTTCTCCAAAATCTTTGATCAAATTTCCATCGAAACTTCATAGGATTGATCAGCACCATGCCTAGCTGTGCATATCTTATTCCTGTTCCAATTTGATGATTTATTGCAGAGCTATGAGACTCTTAAAGTTTTACATAGGCAAATTTGTTCACGCTGTTTCTGGAAAACATTAAGCCAGATTTACATGAAACGTCATAAGATTGATGAGCATCATGCCTAGTTGTGCATATCTTTTTCCTGTCCCGGTTCGAATATTTGCTGCAGAGTTATGGGACTTTGATCTTTTAACTATGAACATTTTGTCTCTGCGGTTTCTCCAAAACCTTTGGTAGGATTTTCCTGAAACTTCATAGGATTGATTAGCGCCATGCCTAGTTGTGTATATCTTATTCCTGTTCCGGTTCAACGATATTATGCAGAGTTATGGGACTTTGTATTGTTTACATGGAAAATCAAACCAAACACTTCTTGAGAGCGCTTTGGTTTTTAGTTTGTTCATGAGCAGTAATTAAAAGTGCAAAACTGCATACGCCCCTTAGCACTTGCTTAAGCGGTATTCAATTTTCAAAACTAAAAGCACTGAAATTAATGATCGCGAAGGACCAGAATATATAAAAAATGAGAATGAAGTACGGGGCGACTTTTTACAGCCGCCACACAGGCACTTAACATCTACTGTTGTGAAGTAAATACATTCTGAAGATTAAAAAGCAACGGAGAAAGAAAATAACCAAAACGAAGACCACATTACATATAAATCGGTCTTATAATTTACCCTTACTTAAACTGCAAAGCTACAAATTCATTATTGAATACCAGCATGCCATTTTAAATACTGCTGATGTGCTGCCAAGATCACCCATTCACCAGTGTGAAAATCAAATTTCACACTAGGCAGAGGAATACATTAATTATGCCTGTAAGCACTCTGTACCCTGTGCCATTAGATGAAATAGGTAAATAATCACTTGAGGACAACACTACACAGGAGTTAATTCGCTGCATCAAGCTTGACAAATGGCCACAGAGCAGTAAAATATGCGATCAGAACTGTCTGTGAAGAACAATACAGCATTGCATGGGGCACGCATAATCATACCTGAGAAACTCCGAGCGAGAGTGCTACATTTACCCCTAAAATCACACCAATGTGTCGTAAAGACAAAGTAGATATTAAGGGAGAAAGTTTATTGGCCAGGAATGGACAGAAATGTGGAACAATTGGCCAAGACATGCTATGCGTGTAAATTACTATCAAACCCACCTGTCCCACCACGGGTACACACTACAGAATTACCAGGAAAACCATGGGACCCTGTCGGTATGACTTTGACTGGACCTTTTCAGTCAGGAGAATACTTGCTTCTTGTTATTGACTACTTCTCAAGATTTCCAGAAGTAGGCATTCTCAAATCAACAACTTCAATTTCTATCATTCATGAATAAATGAAAATAGTTGCAGTGCATGTTCTTCCCTCAGAAGGTACAACTGACAACGCGCCAAATTTAGGTTTAGATGAAAATGCAAAATATATTTTCAAAAAAGGCATAAAACATAGCCGTGTCGCACCGTTTTGGCCTAGATTTAAGGGTTTAGTTGAAAACTTCAAATTGCAGTTCTCGCTCACAAAAAAAGATATTTTGAATAACAAAGGTTCTTACACAGTTCCCGTACTACAACACGGTCATGATACTTCTGGACGTCCGTCTGCAGAAATTCTGTCAAATAGTAGCTTAGACATAACATGATTAATTCTGATTACTTGGATATAAGTAGGTGATATTTTCATTAGGACAGCTGTAAGACATTAGTATATTAGTCATCTCAGATTTTATGTTTGTGCAAATGATTGAGTAAACTTAAACAAGATCACTAGATGGCTTTCGAAATCTGTTGCTAAAAGTATCATGTGGCAAGGCTGAACATTCTTGAACTTTGCAGTGAGTAGTGGCCACAAATGTCTTCCAAATTTAAATGAAAGAAGAGATGTAATATATGCAGCTATAAGACAGCGATAACTCCGCCTCTATGGCCACTCTCACTGACCAGCTAATAAGTGCCACCTACTGTAAATGTGTATTGAATGTGTTGTGAAGAATGCGTAGAATGGATTTAGTATTCAGCGGGTAAGCTTGAGTCCCCCATCAAAGGTTATTTCAAACTACCAATGAGTAGTGAATTAAATTAGACATGTCCAACGTCTAATTTACACATGTGCAGCCATAGTCAATATACTATTCTGGTTTACGTAATTGGTTTGCTAATTTGTTCTTTTAAAACAGAAGTAATGAAACGCCTACATGATTCCACAATTTCCCCCAATTGTTCCAGCTTAAATGAAATAAATACATATAATCACAGAAGGCTAAGATAAAATACAATGAGTCCTATTTTACATCAGTTATTGTATTGCCAGCCTCTCGAGTTTGATGTTAATATATATAAAGAGTTGTGTATTGTCCAGTAATACCTGTCCAAAGCTGGCATTTAATTGTTGAAACGCAGGTGGTTGCTAATTGCAGGGCAAATATAATGCCTATATATAGGAGCTGTCCGCATTACTTTTGACATGCATTAAGCTACCACCTGCTTTACAGACCCATGATTACACATCTTCGTGATGGCTGTGTAAGACAGGCTCTTCCTACAAAAACATCGTCAGCTTTGGCATAAGTGTATAACCTGATCAGCGAACACGCGGCGTCTATTCAGGTTCTGTACTCTTTGTCACAAATCAAATCAAAGCATTATTCCGTAAATTCCATAAAGCGTATGGTAATACACAACCAAGCAACTTCCATTCCACGGCGATAACAGGAATAAATTTGCAAATATATTTTATCAAGATGGAACGTCTGGGGGCAAAGCCTTGAAATGTACACAACAGAATAATATATTGTAGTATACCATCCACAAGTGGACGACAAACAACATTGTACTCCCTAATATATATAGAGTAAAACCTCTCTAAACCGGACGTTCAAATTAGCATAAATATCGGCAATGGAGACAGGTGGCAGCTTAATTTAGTGTGAAAGTCAGACATAATGCTTCTCTAGGAGCTTTCTGCATGACGTAAACCCTGGATTAAGCAAACATCTGCCTAAAAGTATCTAAATTCATCTCTACCAACATCCCGGTTAGAGGGGTTTTACTGTATATATATAAAATATAAAAAAGTTTTGCTGCTCGACAGTCTCATACAGAAACGATAGTAAAGCACAAGCTTTATATAAACATGTAGACTATGGTTGTAAATAATACAAATCCGATTGACTTGACTCAATTTTATGGAGATGTTGTCTATTATCTCTTATTTAACAGGATTTAAGTATATGAATGTGGGAAAAAAAGTGTACTGGATTTAGCAAAATGTGTAAATCAAGAACAGAGGACTCCTATAGGAGCCTTTTGTTTCGGATTTGCACCGATTAATTCATCAACTCATCTAGAGATATCAAACCTTTCACACTGATTGGACTCTATTGTTATATACTAATGGACTGTTCCACTTTGACAAGTCGGCAGCATTCAAAGAGTTTGTTCTATTATATATTTATACGCTTTCTTCTGAAAGATCATAGAACAACGTTGATTGTCTCGTCTGGATCATTTTCAAGCCACTTATAAGAACATACACTGTTTTATCACATACTCTGCCTAGTGGGAGTGCCGTAACAGAGTGCCGTAAATGGCGAAAATGTACTAGTGCATTTTGTATGAGCAATCGTTAGCCAATCGTAGCGCTCGATGTACGGCGTCCATCGTATTACTACGGTCTTTGTAAGCAATGGAATTTTTAAGGCTTATGTGATAAAAAGAATCTTACATTCGTGTCCATTACAAATTGTTTTCATGAAACTCGTTTAATATAATGAATATGACACTCGCTAAAGCTCGTATCATATTATTATAGTAAACTCTTTTCATAAAAACAATTTGTAATGAACACTCATGTAAGATCCGCTATTTAGAGACAACACAACCAACGCAACATATACACTTAATATACCCCTTCTTAACTGACATTTTGAAACCATTGTGATAAATAGAAGATTTGCTCCATAGGAGCAAATGCTCTATTTATCATATTGGTTTCAAAAATAAACAGTTCTAAAAGTTTCCTTTTCTCTAGTAAATGCTCCTTTTCAGTAGAAGTATTCAAAGAGGTTGGGTCTAAAACTAGTATGGTAGGGAATGGGTAAATGCAGGACGAAAACATTCATCCAGCATTAAGCTACACTCTGTCGTTAACACCCAGCATTAGACCTCTTTTTTATGGTTGCTTTATAGAGTCCACTGTATACAAAACCTACATATTGTATAGGTTAGTATGAAGTATCTTGAGAAAGCCGAATGCCATGTACTTGGATATAGGATGCATACGCATTCCCAGATGTCGTCTGAAACTGAAATATTATGTAGAAATTGTCACAATAAACAGTATTTTGTCTTGTGTTTCAACATAATACGAGAATTTTCTGCATTGTTTACAACTTTTATATTTTTCTGAAAACACTTTAATGTCAGACATATTGTTAACGTATTGCACAATGTTTCAAGCTATTGTGCTGAGAAAATATACATATACTTTGCATTCGAGAAAATATACATATACTTTGCATTCGAGAAAATATACATATACTTTGCATTCGAGGCAACGGGTAATGTCCCAATTGTATCGACCCACTTTCAACCGCTAGTAATAAAACCGTGAAAGTCCTATTTCTACTTTTCTCTGAACTTCATAATATATCGCAAGTGTCAGTTTCAAATATAATTTGGGTAAACACCCGACATATCTGAGACAGGGAATGTAAGATTAGCAAACATAATGTTATGCAGTGTGAATAAAGATACTAATGAAAAAGGCAATGTGTCTTAACAATATTTTGTTTATTTCAGTATCAAATATAGTCAGACTAAATATCCGACAGACTGACTGACTGGCATTTGAGACAGTGAGTAAATATAATTAATTAACAAATATGTTATATTGGCATAGTTATACAATGTGAATAAAGGTTAAAAACAATTACTTATATTTAGCATGTCCAGCATGTTTTCGTAAACTTCATACATTATCCTCAATGTCTCGGTCAAACTGCATTAGATTGTCAGTTAGTTTTTCTCTTGATGATACGCCTTATAATAATTAATCCTAACAATACTGTACCAATGGAAAAATAGTCAAACAGGGAGAGCCACACACGAAATGATACCGCACCAAACACCATCTAACAAGAAACGGTAAAGCCACAAGACAAAACATAACAGGACGCATATCAAGACGAAACACATTAAACATTAAGCATATTAAACAACAAAATTGACCGTAGGCTGAAAGCAGGAGTGCCGCCTTGGAACGGCCAGCAGCCAAAAACAACAAAAAAGGGCTACTGGGGGACTTAAACCTGGTTTACGGGTACCCAACCTCGTCCTTATCCCACTTTCACCAAAATCAAAATGTAAATAAAATTCCCCCTCCAGACAACACCACAACATGCATAACGATGTCTGCCAAAATGAAAATGATTTGAAAATAAACGTTAGACTTGTCTGCTCAAATTGAAATCTTTTCATTTTTCACTACTTCCGATCGGTCAAGCTTTTGAGATAATACTGACCAAGTGTCATGACACACACTATTGAGAAGCTATGGACCAAGTGTCAAACAGATTGGATACTTATGAGGTGTCTAGATACCTGGCTAATCGCATAAACCAAAGTTTAGTTCCAAGTGCGAGCCAGATAACGATAAACGGGGCAGTGGGTTTTACGCATTTGTACTCCTTTGCAAACAGAGAGACCCCAGATCAGGCGGCTCGTATAGGAACCGTCTGATCAAATCTACTCTGATTGCTTATGAAATAATATATATCTGATTCTACAGTTTGTATCACTACAAAAACTACCCATGTTCATATGCAATAATAAAACAATCAGCTAATGAATACTCATAGTTCTTACATTAATATTCAATTGTTAACCAGGGTTAATTGGTATCAAGCTGTATACAATGTGTATTACCACATTGTCCGATAAATGTTACTGATACGTCAGAGGTCCGGAAAAGATGTAAAACATTTTCAAGAAAAACGTCTTTATTTGTCCAACAAACTCTATGCTGTGGCCACTCTTTAGAATCTAAAGAGTGGTCACAACATCGAGTATTGTGGAGAAATGACGATTTTAGTACATCAGTACGCACGTTTATCTGTATCTCTGGATAAATTATGCTTCTTTTAAAATCCGTATTATAGGATATCATTTGTACACACATAGTGCAGACTATGTAGACTAAAGGACACATGTCAAATGCAAACTGTATTGCTACAGTGCATTTCAAAAGTCCCTTGAGTACGGATAACGAGTTTGCTGCCATTTGCAAACTGTTTAGACCATGATCAGCGTCTGCAATGTTTATCATTCAAATTCCTGTTGCAATTTTCTACCATTCATATAGACTCGGCATTGAACGGGTTAAGACAATTAGATATTTGACTGTAAAATATGTCATATGCCGTAAATATGTGAAAGCATGAGCAATGGCTTTTAGACATTCCTAATATGGTCCTAAGATATTAAACATACTGCATGCTTGGTTGTCAACCCTGTTACAGTTGGCAATCACGCTGCCCACTTTCACGTAAGCTGATAGGAAAGCCTTAGTACTCTGTAAAGAAGCCTTTTTAAATTCGGAATTTTAAGGAGGACATTGGACATCTCGTTTTTGTCGTATCCGTTATTGCTTTTCTGCAGTTACTCTGATTACAGTTCAATCACTGAAAACACTAACGATAAATGGCTTCAGCTTGGTTCACTTAAATATGTTTTCCACTGTATTTGAAATCGCCGTGTGTTTGTAGATTAGTAGAAAAGGGGATATGTTTATTTACACTGTTTGTATTTTAGGATGGGCATTGAATAAGTGTGAGGTTGGACGCCCCTAAATCTTACCGTTCAAAGGCAGTATTTGAACTAAATTTGCGTTTGTCATGTATTTATGCGTCTCCCGTTGTATTTTTATAGACGTGAGTAGTGTTGCATATTTAATAACTATTCATGAAAAGACGCAATAAAACAGACTGCAATTTGCTCTTATTTTACTGCTTTTGCTTTCGAATGATCTTCTTTGTGGTGTGCGGTGGTCTAGTGGTAACGCGCTTGACTACCAATCCGGAGGTACGGGAATCCCGGTCCCTCCCGGAAATTCAGAGACGCTTTTCAGTGTCTCCCACCCGCACTTCCTCTCCACCCAGGGGTTAAAATGGGACACTAGCCGGTAATACGGCTGCATGATTGCGCCATATGTTAGCAGTGCTCAATATTGTAGGCGAATGACTTAATGACCAGGGGAGTAAATGTACAGTCGGCTGAGCGGTCATTCGGACTGAAAGTAGACTATAACTAGGTACTTTACTTTTTTGTCTCCTACGTTCAGAATTTATATACATTTGCTGTTCTTTTTGTCATCGTGTTGCTCGGGTGACTGTGTGTTTCGTATGTTGTGTTACCTGCACGAATCGTACATTTACTTTACGTATTAGGTAACAATAAAAAAGGTTAAACCAGAAACAAAGTCCATTTGACTGACACAAGCTATACGATCGGATAAGGTTCAAAACAGATGACTCTGGCACCTGGGTCATAGGTTATAAAACTTTTGAGTCTGAGATCATTCTCGTGTATCTGACTGGTCAGATTTTGAGCAAGCTCAGAATCTGACCAAACAGATGGTCGAGAATGATCTCAGTAAAAACGAAAACGTTTTATAACCTCGAGGCCAGTAATGCAAAGGTAAACTGTTGCTACTACGGACCAGTCTCGCTAATACGACCTCATAATTTATTAGAATGGGGATACATAAATACAAGTGGTTGCTTAAAACAGGGCAAAAGTAATGCAAAAAACGTCTATATGAATTTTATGCAGAACTTTTATCTTGCATTAAGCTACCAACCGTTTAAAAACTGTAGAATTATATTTCTTTCAACTACTAGCGAGACGTATTTAGTATCAAATGTTTTTTATGTAAGGATGCTTCCAATGATTGTTTTTATTTTGAGAGTGCTGATAGTTTCAAACGTTTTAAGGTTTTTAAACTTTTATTCCATAAATACGCATATCTATTGATATCAACGCATTTGCAAACAGAATAGACACAGATCAGATGGCTCCTGTAGGAGACCCTGATTAGAGTATGTTCTGTTTGCTTATGAAATAATATACACACGATCTTACAATGTCTGCCATGGCAAAATATTCTCCTGTATTCATATACCATTATAATAAATAATGTAATTCATGTTGACCATATTAAATACATGTCTTTTTCCAGTTAAATACAACCCAATGAAGTAACATGTCTCTAAACGGGACGTTTAATATAGTAAAATTGTCGGTCATGGAGCTTAATGCTGAGTAAAAGTCATGCAGAAAGCTCCTCTAGGAGATTTCTGCATGACTTTCACACTGCATTAAGCAGCCATCTGCCTAAAAGTATCAAAATTCCTCTCTTTTAGCATTCCGGTTAAGAGTGGTTTACTATAGTCAAACCCCGTTTCTGAGCGTCTCCTTTAAAACTGGACAAACTTGTTTGGCCACAGCATTTAAAGGTTGAAACGACCATTAAAGTAATGCATCTAACCGCTAGTGGTAATTAACATAAAAACCATATCTGTGTGTCTGGGCGTCCGTGCTTTTAAAATCTGCTCTTGTATCTAATTACTTCATTAAGATGAAACAAACATGTAATTGTTTTCCGTGATTACTTAAGAGCCTTGTAGGCTTTTATACTGCTTCCATTAAAAACAACTATTGTGTTTAAGCAAGCCGATGGAAGAAGGTGAATTGAGAATGAAATATTCATTTCAGCTGGGAGTCAACCAAAGTGTAAACGAACCATCTTACCTGCATGATTATGTAATATGTCAATACCAGCAAGGACGGGTTTAAACATGAATACGAATTTAACCCTTTACCCCATAGAGGCGCAATGAGACACATATGCAAAAAGCAGATCCAGATCAGACGAGTCCTACAAGATCCATTTGATCAGGATCTGATCTGTTTTGTGTCGGAATAATACGATATACAGCTGATTCTACATTTTCCACAATGGTAAAACTTCCTATGACATTTACAAAATTAATCGATTTAATATTCATGATGTCATTATAATCTAACATTAATATGCATGATGTCATTATATCTAACATTAATATTCATGATGTCATTATAATCTAACATTAATATTCATGATGTCATTATAATCTAACATTAATATGCATGATGTCATTATATCTAACATTAATATTCATGATGTAAAATATTAATAATAGACAAACCCTAGAGACCAATTGCATTTTACTTACCCGAATATCGCTGCCAAATTTTGTCGTCTGCAAATTTTGTCGTCTGCTACAATTTTCATTTTTTTGTTCATAAAATAATCACAGTAGCAAATAGTTTGGGCCCTGATGAGACGCTTAGTTACTCGGCGTCTCATTTGAATCCAAACTGTGTGCAGAAGTAATTACAGATGTGACATTGGCAGCGAAAGAGTTTAAAGTATAAATTTCCATCAATTCCTTTGAGTTGAAAATCTAATCCTGGCACTATCTGAGGAAGTTAAATGTACCTGTGTGTTTGTGGGAGTAGTCGAGAATAACTCAGTCGTTGAGGAATTAAATTTAGGTACACGCATAATGAGGGAATGTAAAGGTTTTATTGAAACACACTGAAATGCAATAAACACCTTTTGGGTATTCAATAACGTAGTGGCCGGTTACGGTTTCTTCCGATTTGATTTATCGCAATCCTTTATTTACTGCATAGTTAAAACTAGCTCATCCCAATCTAGATATTAACCCATTCCCTCATATTGACGGCTTTTGACGACCCTGTAAAGTCACTTTGTGAAACCATTGTGATAAATAGGGCATTTGCTCCCAAAGGAGCAAATACTCTATTTATCACAATGGTTTCTAACTACAAAATTCTAAACGTTTCCTTTTCTCTAGTCAATGCTCCTTTTCGGTAGATTTGTTCAAAGAGATTGTTTTAAAAAATAGCCTTTGAGGTTATGGGTTAATTAAACAAAACACTGTATCAACCTTTATTACAACACAAACAGTACAGAAACTAATTCAAAGGGATCACTCAGGATCTGTGTCTACACTGTTTGCAAACTTATATATTTGGTTCCCACTCATTAAGTGTTTAATTAAAACAACGTTACCGAATAGTTGTTATGAACTTCAAAAGATTATAACAAATTATTTCGCTGCAAGCTACATGTTAATGAATGTGACTCATAGTCTATTGACAGAGGGCAATCAGTTTGGATCCCTATTAGACATCAAGCATATGCAAATATTCTGAAAATAGGTGATCCTTCGAAAGCAAAAGCAGAAATGCAAAAAGAGAAAATTGCAGACTCGGTTTTATTGAGTCCGTTCATGAGTAGTAATTAAAAGTGCAACACAACTCACGCCCCATAGCACCTGCTAAAGATGATTTCTACAGTTTGTTTCCTTCCAAGAATTTTTAAAAAAAAATTGATATGTTGCTCAAAGTATGCTGAATTCAAATAACAATCGAAAAAAGGGGGTTACAGACTTTATTTTTGAGTAATTAGCATTAAATCAACATAGGGTGTTTCCTGTCTTTTACATATGCGACAGTACAAAAATTATGACATCAGTGATATTTTCGCAAATTTCTAAGAAACTTATGCATTTTTTTTTTAAAACATTCAAATTTTGTGCATTATAGTATCCTTAACATGAAATCAAAAGAAATATGTGGGTTACAGACTTTTTGTTTGCTCACCTGGCACTAAGTGCCATATTGGGACCACCCTGTGTCCGTCGTCCGGCATCGTCTGTCGTCAACTTTTTAATTCAAACGACATCTCCTCTAAAATTATAAGGTCAAATGTAATGAAACTTTCCAAGGATGGTCATTGGGTGATCCTCTGTCAAAATAGCTAAAAGTGTTTGGTTCCATGTAGAACTCTGGTTGCCATGGCAACCAAAAGACAAATCTTTAAATCTCTTCTTCTCCAAAACCAATGGTCAGATTTAAAAATAATTTATAGAAATTATCATTAGGTGACTGTTTACTGAAATAGCTAAAACCCTGACAATATCTAAAACAACATGGTCGCAAGGGGGCGGGGCCTGTTTTCCTCATATATATATATAGGTTGGATCCATGTAGAACTCTGGTTGCCATAGCAGCCAAAAGACAAATCTATAAATCTCTTCTCCAATTAAAAACCGATGGTCAGCTTTAAAAATAATTTGATAGGAGTAATCAGTAGGTGACTATCTACCAAAATAATTAAAACCATCTGAAAACATCGCTGCTCGGGACAGACCTGTTTTCCTTACAGATATAGAAAACATCGCAAAATCTCCTCTTCTCCAATACCAATAGTCTGATTTCAGAATAATTTGATGGGAATAAGCATTATGTAACTCCTACCAAATCAGCTGAAACAGTTACAATATTTAAAACAAGAGGATCATGATGACCTTGATATCGCTCGCCGGACAGTTAGAGGAGGAGATTTTCAAATGTTTCACTAAATGTTTCTATAGAAACTGGTCACCCCTTGGGCGGGCCAATTTTGACCCCCTTGGGTATAATTTATATAACTTTTGTAGAGGACCTGGACATAATGCTATGTGCCAAATATGAAAGCTGAGAACCTTCCAGTTTCAGAGGAGAAGAGTTTCAAAGCTTTACTATCTGTTTATCTAGACAACAAGGCACCCCTGGGGTGGGGCCAATTTTGACCCCGGTGGCATAATTTGTATATCCTTTGTAGAGGACCTATAGATGATGCTATGTATCAAAATTGAAAGCTGAGAACCCTGTAGATTCAGGAGAGAAGATTTTTAAAGATTAAAATTGTTGACTACCGACGACGGACGACGCACGCCGACGGGCGACGGACATCAGCCGATCACATTGAGACATGCTTAAATGTTTATAAATGCTGGCCGAAATCAGTCGTCCGAAATTTGCGTCATCCAGAATACCGGTACGCTTGTTTTCTTTGTACAGAGTGTTCTGCGCAAAAAGCTGCGCAGAACTTACTACCGAAATCGTCTTTAAGCAATATTCAATTAAAGTCATATTACGCATGGTATAAGATGATTTGAATGATGTTTATTCATTATGTTCAATCCATTAATTGCGACATGCAGTATAACCCCTCTAATGCGACGACTTAATGAATAAACATACATTGTCTTTATAAGCAGGATGCTGCTTAATGCATGACGAAAGTTATGCAGAAAGCTCCTATATGATTTGTTTTATATAAAATTCGTTCTGCATTAAGCTACCGCCTGCCTCTGCCACACAGAAGTATGCCCATTTGGTGGTCGCATTGGAGGGGTTTTACTGTACATGGTAAAACATTTAAACTTAGACAGTGGATCATTGAATGTAGATGTCTATATCTGTAGAAAGGGTAAAACTTGATTTTGAAGCTGTTCAAATGTCACTTATTGGCATTCTCTGTTTTAATTAACCTTTGAAAAATAAGGTTACTGGAAAATTGCGCCCCTTCAGTTTTCAAAATTAATTTATTGATTAATTTCTTTTAAGAAATACTTTCATAGTGTCAAACAGTTTGACACCTGATGCTCAATTGTATCCAAACAGCAGGGTCAATGTCAAACTGAGTATACAACCCAATGTGTGTTAACTTCGAATGTAGCTTATTGTGAAGTTTCACTATTTTGATAATCTTGCAAATCATGTTATAATGACTGTCGGTATGTTTTAATCATGATATTGCGTGATGAAGGATGGATTTAATTACATATTATAACTGCTCGGAAATGCAACGGAATTAAACACTCCTTGTCCTTATATAGTACTTGACGATATTATTTAGAGAAGTAATCTTATAACTTGAGTAAAAACACCATGCCCATATAAGCAGTGAGTTTTATAAGAACTAAAATTAACTAACCTAACGAATGGTGCTTAAAACAATTCCTGATATCCGTCCATGTTCACAATTACTCACAAGCGATTAATTATACACTGCTGCGTGCACAAAACATGTTTGTCATGTTGACGACATGCCTATATTTGGTTTAATGTGCCTATTTTCTTATAACAGGTTTTCTAATAAACAATGGTCCGTTTTGGATACGGTATTATTACTCAATGTACTTCAGTTTAATGACACTATTTGAAACGAAGACCCACCTAATGAACCATTAAACCTTTAATACGCTGGTGTATATGGTTATACGTCCGAAACGCCTTATATAATAGAACTATGTTGTTTTTGCTGCAATATTGATATTGTCAATATGCATGTAGTAATCAAAGTTACTGTTTATATCTATGTTTCAACCCAACACTTAATCGAATTCTGGGTTTTTATTACATGTGGTAATTTAACCTTTTACTCTATGTACGAGTTTCATATATATTCATATATAAAAAATAATTATATCACACAATTAATGCGATTAATTGTCATAATAACACATTAGCACACGTAATTGTGGCAGTGGCAGAATCTGTAGAATCATATCTATATTAAATCAAAAGCAAGCAGAGAAGACACTATTGGAGCCGCCTGATCTGGGCCTACTCATTTTGCGAAGGCATATAAAGGCGTATTTATGGAGAAAAGGATTAACCATTTCCCTGTTGAATATTCTAGTAAGAAATAATGACGTCATGAACATTAATAAGATTTTTTTATAATGGCATATGAATACAGGACATTTTGCCTCAGACAGAAGCTGTAGAATCAGATCTATATTATACCATAAGCAAACACTTTGTTTGCAAAGGCATAGGAATGGAAAAGTAGTAAAGTCAAGCTGGCAAAGCCACATGCAAGACGCAACCACCACCAAAACACCGATAGACAGCATGACACACACACACACACACACAACCACACACCCAAACGCACACACACACACACACACACACACACACACAAACACGAAATGAACACAGAAAGCACCAAAAGACACACAAGAACCAGGGACAAACGTTCCACACATGAACAAATCACAAGCACAAAGACGCAAGGCAAACAAAAGGAAGGGTGACAAAGAGAGTACCGCCTTGGCACGGTCAGTAGCAAAAACACCACTGGGGGTTTAAACCGGTTTACGGACGTCCTAACCTCACACTTCTCTCAAAGTCACCCTAGCTTTACAACTATTGTAAATAAAGGTATCCCCGCTGGACTTACCCACAACATAGACGACGGTGAACACAGGACAACATGTAAAACATAGCATAATAACTGTGACAATCCGTCAAATATGTACTCAATGACTTTGCTGAAGTCAGAGCACCTGCAGGTAAGCCGTTAAGGGCACGACAGGGAAAAAGTAATACATGAGTCTGGTAAGCTCTTCCTGTATCCAAGTTTAAGAGTATACCATCATAGAGTACTACCCTCGGCCTGTCATCGCGCAAGCAAAGAGAGAAGCGTAGCTACCGACTGTAAAAGGGTCGATAACCAAACATGCAGTGTGTTGCAATATAATAGGATCATAACCTTTCTTTTTAAATGTTTTAATGCGTTTTATAAACAAATCATGAAAATGGATATGACCCCGAATTTTCCTAAGTTTGTAGATAACATCCCCATAAAATTCTGGTTGAGAAATGCCTTGTCGCAGTAACGTCCGTAGATTGCAATTATATTTACTAATGAGAGGTAAATTTCGATAATAAAATTTAGAAAAAGTTTTCCGAAGTTTGTGATATCTGTAACCTTGCTTAAGAAGTTTATCAGTTATAACTAAATTACGTCTGTTAAAATCTTCAAGCAAAGAACAGGCTCGGGCAAACCTAATAAGTTGAGAAATATAAACCCCATAAGATGTAGAACGTGGTACATCCCCATCTAGAAAAGGATAATTAACAATTTTAAAATTAAAATCTTCTCTTTTATCGTATACTTTGGACGCAACTTTATCATTTGTGATTGAAAGATTCAAATCTAAAAATGAAGCATTAATGTCAGATTGATTAGAGTTGTTTAAAGACAGTTCTTTTGGGTAAACTGAAGAAACCATAGTATCAAAATAAGGATTATCTAAATTCAAAATATCGTCTAAATACCTTGAAGTTTTATTAAAAGCATTAACAATATCGGTCTGTGTATCAGGTTTTAAGCTAAGCATAAAATCCCTCTCGTAGCAATACAAAAACAAATCTGCAACAAGAGGGGCACAATTTGTACCCATGGGTATACCAACAACTTGACGATATATGGTATCCCCATAACGCACAAATATATTATCTAAAAGAAAGGTAAGAGATCTACAAGCATCAAGGCAAGTCCACATTGTGTAGTGTTCAACTTCTGAATTCGAAAAGAATGAACGCTGAACATTACAAGCAATGAACATTTTGTTTTCTCTGGCAAAGGTTTTTTCTATTAATTTAATAAGTTTATCCTTTATAAGATGGGTTAGAAGGCGTTTTTATGGAATAAGGCTTAGAACAGGACGAAACGTAAGCAGAAAACCCCACTGGGGAGTTTCTGTATTAATGTCTCACTGCATTTAGTACTAATTGGCTTTTGTAGACCCCATGGTCATTCATGATGTGATCGCTGTAGGTAGATTCTACTTTTAGAAATGGAGAATAATTGAATAGTTCATGTTTTGCTTTTCACTGAATGTACATGTATGAGCCATGTAGGAAACACCGCATACAAACACACAGAGTCGCCCGAACAGCACCATGATAAGAAAGTAAGAAAGTACAACAAATATACATCCTTATCATAAAACAAATAAGAAACCCACAAAGATATAACAAACATACAATAGGGGGGAGATGGAAGTACCGCCTTGGAACAGTCAGTGATAATGATCATATGGGGTTTAAACCGGTTTAAGGGCGCCCAACCGCACACTTATTCCATTCCCACCATAAAAGACAAACAGTGTAAATAAATATGCCCCCTCTCCGACTAATCTACAATAACCGCGACTGCAAATATAGTGGTAAATTGCATGTAAAACGAAAACATATTTAAATGAATCAAACTGGACCCACCTATCGCTAGTGTACTCAATGATTGAGTTTCAAACAGAGTAATTGTAGAAAGTAATAAAGGTACGACAATAGTACAAGTACGCGACATCCTCTTTCAGTTTCCGGATTTAAGAGTGCGTCTTCATAGAGTACTTAGCCTTTTCTGTCGGCGTACATGAAAAGAGGGCAGCATGGTTGCCAAATGTAAAATGGTTGACAACCAGACATGCAGTATGTTGTAGCACAATAGGAACATATCCCTTTTTAAGTATTTGTTTAACCTGCTTGATGAACAAAGTGAGAAAATGTGCATGTCCAATAATTTTGCAAAGTTTGTAAATCACATTACCATAAAATTCTGGATATGAGATACCGTGTCGCAGGAGCGCCTTAAGATTGCACTTATCCTTACCAATAAGTGAGAGATTTCGAGAGTAAAAAATAGAGAATGTTTTTCTTAATTCATGATATTTATATCCTTGCTTAATAATGGGAAAACAGTCAATCAAAGAGATCCACATAAGAAAGGACAACTGTTTAAATCGTCACCAAAATGAACAAGCTCTAGCAAAACGATTAAGTTGAGATATGTTAACCCCTAAATTTGAAGCACTGTGAAATTTAAAGCAAGGTGTGGGGAATGTATTAAAACTAAACTCGTCTCTTTTGTCATAAACTTTAGAAGAACTGATGCCATTTTTAATTTCAAGGTCTAGATCAAGAAAACCTGCACCGGAAGAATTAGCTTTATTTAATTTTAGTTTTTTGGTAAATGTTAGAAATCATGATATCAAAGAAAGAGTTACCTATGTTGAAAATATCATCCAAATATCGAGACGTTTCATTGTGGATTCAAACTCAACATGAAATATCTCTCATAGCAGTAACAAATAAATATGCGACCAGTTGTGTAAATTCGTACCCACAAGAATACCAACTAAAGCTTGTTTTAAAAAATGTCTACCACCTGCTCCTGTCTCAAAACTGATTTGACGTTTGCGAAGATTATTTTTGTAGATAAGGCCAATATTCGATAATTCAATGGCCGTTACTCTGAAGTGTCCAGGACAATCCTGCTGGTTATTCAACTTGGTACTTAACTGTCATACAATATTGCCAATACCATTTTTATAAAGTTTGTTGGAGGCTGGTTGAGGAATATTTTATTTAGATGGCGGACAAAGCTAAAAAAAGGCCAGTTTTCATATTTCAATGGCCGTAACTCTGAATTATCTGTTCCAATATTGCTAGTTATTCAACTTAATTACTTAGTTGCACTTTTAATTACTACTCATGAACAGACTCAATAAAACCGAGTCTGCAATTTTCTCTTTTTGCATTTCTACTTTTGCTTTCGAGGGATCACCCATTTTCAGAATATATTAGCCTAGATATTATTACCATAAACATTTTCATAAGGTTTGGTGATGATTAGATGAGAACTTTATGACTTAGAGTTTTGACAAGGTTAAATAGGCCAGTTTAGTGTTATTCAAGGGCCATAACTCTAAAATGCCTTGTTCAATATTGCTGGTGATTGAACTTGGCCTAGATATTCATCCATGTCTCTTGTCGACCTATGCGTACTGAGCTTAACCCTTTCCCTAATATAAACGTCTTTTCACGCATTTGCAAACAGAGTAAACCCAGTTCAGACGGCTCCTATAGGAACCATCTGATCAGGGTCTGCCCTGTTTGCTAATGGATTTTGATTTAGTTTCTAAAATGACTACATTGTTCCACATTCCATATTTCATTATATCTATTTTGTCAACGAATATTCAATAAGTATTGAAATTTGACGTAAACTTATGTAAGCGCATTTTGACACATCTGCAAACAGAGTAGACCCAGATCAGACGGCTCCTATAGGAGCCGTCTGATCAGGATTTGCTCTGTTTGCTTTTGGTGTAATATAGATCTAATTCTACAGCTTCTGCCTGAACCAAACTGTCCTGTGTTCATATGCCATTATAAAAAGTAATCTTATTAATATTCATGACGTCATTATTTCCTACATGAGTATTCATCAGAGAAAGGGTAAAAGCCAGTAAATCGTTAGAAGTGCATCGAAGAAGTTGCACACATAGGGTATGTGTATGATCTGCACTCAATAGGAGTTTTATAGAATAGAGTAAAACCTCTCTATAACGGCCACTAAATTGCGTTAATTGGTATTTAGGGCAGGTGACTGTTTAAAGCAAGGTGAAAGTAAACCAGAACGCTCCTATACTTTGACCTTGCTTTAAGCAGCCACCTGTCTTTAACACAAAATGATTGATGTAATTTAGTGGCCATTATAGAGAGGTTTTACTGTATAAATATCATTGTTATAAGCCAAGACATATCAAACGTAGTAGAGGCATCGGCGTCGTTTATGGACTTGAATAAATGAAACTGATCTCTAATGTAATTGCTAAATAAGATAAATAGATACAGAGGTCCAGATAAGATGCGCATATTTAACTATTTACAAGAATAGCTCATTTATCTCTCAACCAAACGTGTTGTCATGGCTTTTTAGAATTGTCTCAGCACAGAGTTTGATGGAGAAATAGCAAATTTAGTAGTTAAACAGTATCTCTGTATATAAGTGTCAACGCTAATTG
This sequence comes from Azorinus chamasolen, assembly GCA_963576725.1. NCBI lineage: Eukaryota > Metazoa > Mollusca > Bivalvia > Cardiida > Solecurtidae > Azorinus > Azorinus chamasolen. The sequence continues at coordinate 2,966,865 of OY755248.1, read as the reverse complement.
ATTGTCCCTAGTACGGAAACATGCTCGCTAAAATTGGAATATCCAGTTGATTTACAACAGATGACCTATTGAAAGTGGTCGGTTACTGATCAAATCGTTAAACATGATGACCTAGATTCACTATCACTAACGATGGCTTAATAATTAGTGTATGTTGTTCACCTATGCAATCAATATCCACGCAGTGAATATGGTCCATTACGGGACGACATAAATGAATATCTCATTTGCATTGTGATATTGGCTAGTTTTAGGTTGATGCGAGGCTCGAACCCGCGCTTAATAAAATGCTCACCGATCATATATTTTCTTATGGCCCTACGACTTATCCACTATGCTATGTTTCCGATAACTAATCCGCTTATTGTTTGTGCCTACAACTAAACTTTTTTTTTTTTAAAATGACACGTGAAAATCCGATATGCTGATCTCCCTTATAAATGGACTCGGAGAACCCGTGACCCGTCATACCTAGTTATTTGACTATAGTATCGATACGTTTGGTACACATGAAAATGCAGTGTGTGTTTTGTGTACTTGTCTGGTTTCATAGTTTAAGAGCAGAGGTCACGGTAAGATGCGTAAATTCAAACAGATTCAAGAATAACTCCTTTATTTTTCCAACAAACCATATACTGTGATCAATTTCAACAACCGTCTCGAAGTTTGGACAAATTACGATTTTAGTACTTGGGTGCGCACCTTTATCTGTTGTTCTAGAGGAAATTGAATACGGCCACATTCTATAATTACTACCGACTAAATCTTGACGGCGATCAACTAATGTCACTTTCGTTAAATCATAGCAGTAATTCCTGGAATACTAGACATTTTATTTCCTCTACGGTGTTATGCTTTTACAATAAATTATTAGTTTATAGTTTAGTGTGCATCCAGCGGTGATTTGCGACTCGATTCTAAGTTAGAGAAAATGACAAAGATGTAAATAATAATGGGTATGGTATTGCACAACGTTTTTAATTACTTGTTTAATATTTTTTACACTGGATGTCAAATACAGTATCTTAACTAATGATTAAAAATTGATAATCTTAGACATAGTTGAGATAATTACTTTTGTAAGTTAAACATATTTGAACGCATTACTTGAGAACACCTTAAAAGCATAAACTTGTTCAAAATCGTGACACTTTGCGATTTGTGTTGGGAAGAGGTCCGAAATGTCCATATCAAAGTTTGGATCTTAAAATGGTCCACACGCAGATATAAAGATGAAAATAGCAACACATTATGAGTTAATGATGTAATCAGTTCAGACTGTTGACATTTCCGCCGGGCACGTACAGTGCCGTCAATTCACCGGGAACACTCGAAATGAATCGGATAATTCACATCATATGTGGTGAATTATGTTACACGATTTCTGCTAAACATATATAAAAACAAAATGTATTCTTCGAGATTCACTTGTGGGTAACTCCATACCCTATTGCACCGCACATAATGATTTAGAAGAAATGTCAGTGCTCTAAGAGTGGACAAAGTAAGAGATTGTGTGAGAAACAAAAGGCGTAAGGTCTGACACATTAAGACAGACCAGCTCTTTAATCTTAATATCCAGAGACATATGGATTTGACAAAGACATACTTTGTATGTGCTTTATTTCACACACATTAATCATGGTCCATGCTTATAAAACGTTCAGTTGAGTCTGAGTTCGTTCTCAAGTTTTTGATTGGTCAGATTTGAGCCTTTGGCTCAAATCTGACCAATCAAAAGCTTGAGAACGAAACTCAGACTCAACTAAAAGCTTTATAAGCATGGACCCATATTTCGTTAGTGCAGCGAAATGTAGCTCTTTCGCTGCCAATGTCACCTATGTGATTACATAGAACTTACCCAACTCGTCGTCTTATCAGATTACAAACTATTTGTTTTAACCCTTTCATCGCCAATGTCGCAAAAATGCACCATGAAAAATAGTGCAGTCCCAGATCAGACGCCGCCTTTTAAAACTTTATTTCTATATATGTGCTTTATTCCTTTGATATTTGCATTTATCTATATCATTTCCTTATTTTACCGAATGATTCAACAAAATGTGGCGCCGAAAGGGTTAACATGGTATTTAAATTCAAAGGAAGAAAATGCAACAAAGGATTACTGTAGCAGACGACAACTTTTGCAGAGGACAATATTTCGCAGCGAAAGAGCTTATTAGATCTTTGTAAGAACGTGTAGCGATAAATGCATTGTCATTTCGAGGCAAAACTATTCAGTACCAATTGTGTACTATTCCGTGAATTCATGCCAAATATGCTATGTTTTTACAAATCAAGTCCCCATAACTCGGGATATTCTGATTTGATTTTGCCAAACTGAGATGTTAGCGTTATTCTTTAATATACACACTTTTTCACGACGTTGCAAACAGAGTAAACCCAGATCAGATGGCTTCTGTATGTCTGCTTTGTTTGCTTATGAATTTATAATAGATCTGGCTCTACAGTTTCTGTCCGAACCAAAACATCCTGTATGTATAAGCCACTAAAAACGTCAGCTAATATATACTCATGATGTCATTATTTCTTCCATCAATGTTCAGCAAGGAAATGGTTAATAAAGGGTTCTTGAAGCAATAAAGACACTATAGTGTAAATTCTGTATATATTATAAAGATGTATCAAAGGTGAATAGCTTTATACATAATGGTCCAATTTGCCAGTCAAGCGTCGAGATCGGAGTAATGTGGATGTGAGGGTGTAAATAAACTACTAGATTTAAACGGACATTAACCCATTTATTCCCATATCATTTTAGGAAAAACCAGCCTCGATATTATTTTGGAACCCATCCATGTTTCATGTGGTGGGCGCTTTTAGACCACATTCGTAACGGATCACATTTGTAACACGTGTTACGAATGTGATCACATTTATCACATTTTGTGACGAATGTGATCAATACCGAATTTTGATATGACATACAGTCCCATTTGTAACACGCCAAGTGTCACACAGAAAAGGAAGCTAAAAGGTACATGTGTACAATTGAAAGACAGTTGCCACAGGTTGTTAGCAATAACATGAAGTGTTATGACTAGCCAAGTTATGATTAGTATCGGAATGAAACCATGACCACACAATCATCACCACCATCATCATCATACATCGCAAACTGAAACGTTGTTCAAATTTTAACAACAAACTAAATCTATTAACAAAAGAAATGACTAAGGTTTTCTTTCCTAAAAGTATATATCAGTAGCTTTATAGTTGCTAAATTTTATTTAGCATAGTGTAGCACTCAATTAACAGCAAATAAAGGAACTAAGAAGTACAGTATAACCTCTCTTAACCGGCCGTTAAATTTAGTATGAATATCGGTCTTGGAGACAGGTGGCAGCTTAATGCAGGGTGAAAGTCATGCAGAAAGCTCCTAGAGGAGCTTTCTGCATGACTTTCACCCAGCATTAAGCAGCCACCTGCCTAAAAGTGTCTAAATTATTATCTACTAGAATTCCGGTTAAGAGAGGTTTTACTGTAATTTTATTTTAACATAGGCACACATTAACCCCTTCCCAGATGAATATTCATGTAGGAAATAATGACGTCATGAATATTAATAAGATTAATTTTTATAATTGCATATGAACACATGACATTTTGGCTCAGGCAGAAGCGGTAGACTCAGACCTATATTACACCATAAGCAAACAGGGCAGACCCTGATTCCTATAGGAGCCGTCTGATCTGGGTCTTCTCTGTTTGCAGATGTGTCAAAATGCGCTTACATAAGGGAAAGGGTTAACAGCATTACATAGGTACATGTATATGACACGATCTAAGAAAAATGGAAACTCTTCAATATATTTTTGCAGGTATCCTAAAATATGTTACACGCATGTACATCATATCTTTAAAATGTGTTGTTAAGGTTGTGAAAAGTTGAAACATAATCGTCAATGAAACCGTTTAAGACCGTACGGCCGCTGTGGCAAATATGACTGAGGTATAATAAATCGCTGTGCTACTCCTTGTATCGGTTCGGTCCAAATTGTTTGCAAATGTCTGTTTATATTGTATCATTGGATAAAGCAAATTATTGGTCAAATAATCTCTAACTAAGGAAATGTTTGTTTTATAATTTAAGTTATTGTATAATCCCAATGCACTTTTTATTGTTACCACATAGAAACGCGCAAACAGAGCAACAAAATATAATTTAATTTCAGTTATTATAACGCTAAAATACAAATTAAAACTTTATTTTACTATGAGGCTTAATATTTCAAACATCAGAGAAAAATTAACTTTTAACCGATCACAGGGATAAATTATAGTATTTGAGATTTATGACTCTTTTCATTAACGGTTATGACGCCTAAACATTTGTTAAAGCTATTAAACTAAACTATAATGTGTAGCCATGATGGCAGTTAAGGATATTTACTTTCCAATTAGGAACCATTAACGTGTAGAAGTTCCCATTTGGTTAAAATTAGTACATGAAATCACAACACAATGAATAAGCTCACGCATTAGTTTTTGATCCAGCTACGAACGTTCTAACAGAGGTCCAGATAAGGATTTCTAGTAATTGTATTACAAGCATTTTCTACGAAACATTAAAAAGAGTCAACTGCATAAGGAGACTAAGCAGATTATCAGAATATTCCCGCTTATTAATTTAAAGGATAAAACGTGTTTCCAAAATGTTTACCAGGAATAGGATCAGAATCCATCCTGTATCATTGAATTTGTTCTATACGCTTTCTTCATAGTTAAACTCTTTCCCTTATGAATGTACTAATACTGACATCATGAATATTTATAATGGTACATGAGCGCCTGCAGTTTTAGCTTTGGCAGACACTATAAAATCAGATCTTTATAAGAGGTTCATGAGCAAACAGAATGTATTTCGATCACATATTTCCTGTTTGCAGCAGGACCTGTCTTAAGCGGAAATTTCATTTATTGAACATAGGCGACTTAAAAAGCAATAGACTGCTGAAGACAGGGCTAATGTACGAAATACCGAATGCTCCTATAGGAGTTTTCTGTACTATTTGTGATCTGCATTAAGCTACAACCTGCCTTACAAACCCATAATTAGATCTCTTTCTGATGGCCGCTTAACATGTTCTACCGTAACTTAGTGTAGTATGACTCCGGTCTATGGGCTACCTGTTAGTAACCCCTTACACATAGTGCAAATGTGTGTGACTATACACAGTTCCAGGTACATGGTGCCAAAGTATAAATTACCTGTATGCAACATTATGGTAGGCATTTCTGATGTTAGCACTTGCATCTATAACGAATATGTCATGTGGTAAGCATTATCAAGGAATATTATACCTTAAACTAAAATGAGAACATCAAGGTATGTTGTTTCTTTTGTTTTTGTTTTGTTTTTGTGGGTCTTGGGGGAGGCGGGGTCAGCATGTCATACTTAGTTGGACATTCAGAAATAAGTGTGGAAGCACTTAATACAAACTGATGTATTAACGGATACCTAACAAGTCTAAATGGTTTGAACGACTAGTGGATACCGATTACTCTTCATTCAAATGGCCTGAATACCCTGGTTGGCCTGGATATATACTATTCTATACATATAATGCCAGTGACGACATTGTTCACTACTAACCAATAAATGCATCCTTCTGAATATTGCCCAACTGATTGGGGGTTATATCTTCAGGGTTTCCTTGACACGAGTTGATCGTTCAAAATTACTGAAGGTTATCGATGGAATTTATACTATTATCATTATCAGAATATATTTCGTCGTTGCCTTCCACCTTGCAGGCCAAGACGTTCTGAATCAAACAGTAGATAAAAAAAGAAGCCATTTATTTAATCATCAGCACAGTGTCTATTGTTCGTTTTTTCAAAATTGAATCGCAGAATGTGTTATTGCCTTTTTAATTGCAGATGGTGCTGGTATATGTAATCAAATAACTATCAGGTGTTAATATGGTTAACGTTAGTTCCTTATTTGTTTCTCTCTTTATTTTCGTCTTTCCTTTCTCCTCGTATAAAGTTAAATATGCCAAATGAAAATTGAGAGATAGGGGAGGGATAGATAAAGAAAACTAATGCTACTAATGTAAATAAGTGTACGGAAATATTTTTTATTAAATTCTGAAGGGAGGTGATAAGTTTTATTAAGTGCAATTGACATTCATGATGATAATACATTTGTAAACACAGATTCCTTTATAAAATACCCGTTAAAGAAAAGGAAATAAATAACACCTCTCATCTGTCTTGCAACATGTATTGTTTTTCCAAAGTCAAGATTGTCTCAAAGCATAAGTGACAGTCAAATATGAGGAGTTAGACAACCATTTACCGGTACTAGCAACCATTTCGTACCGTGCACATTTTCATTTTGTATCATTATTAATGTATCTAAACGCATTACTACGAAAAACCTACCGGTAATACCAACCATTTACCGGTATCAACCATTTACCAGTACTACCAATCATTTACCAATCATTTACCGGTACTACTACGAAACATGTACCAGTACTACCTCCCATTTACCTGTACTATCACCCATTACCAGCACTACCAACCATTTGCCAGTTTTTATCAACCATTTACCTGTACTCTCAAGCATTTACCAGTACTAACAATCATTTATCGGTACTACGAACCATTTACCAGTACTACAAACCAAATTGCCGGTTTATTCATTTACTATGAGCGGAATACATTTTCAACAGTTCGTTAATATCTACTAACTCTTATCCTACAAAAGCATTATCTACCCAAACTCTGATATACAGTAGTTCTCGCTTACCTTTGTGTATTTAGGCAGTGATTGTGCTATAGTGTGCACGTCCATCTATCTCTTTGTTAATCTTTTATTCATTCCGTCCGTCTGTCCGTCCGACAGCCAGGAGCCACCACTTGAATAATTAACTTGGGAAACATAGTAGGGATGTTAAATTATGTGGTAACTGGACATCCCCTGTGCATGTGAATACAAGCAAGTTTGACGTGTTTGTTTATACATTTATTACTGCCCCTAGATATTTATTTTATCCAAATGAAAACGCGAGATGGTCAGTAAACATGCCACACTTAAATGTTTCACTGATTGCATATAAAGTTATAATTTATCTAAAATAAGTAGAACCTGTCTTAAGCGACCATTCATTTACCGAAAACACGTGTCTTAAAACGCACGTGGTTGCTTAATGCAAGGCAAAAGTAATGCAGAAAGTTCCACATCTTAATTACTTTTGACCTGCATTAAGCTACCACATATCTTAAAGATCAAGATTTAATCATATTTTTATTGGTCGCTTAAGACAGGTCCTACTGTATAAAATATCAGAGACATATACATTAAATGGCATTTGTCTCTGATAATATTTTCCAGACTTTAGTCGTTGTCTTCTAAAAACTATTTGCTTTGATATTATAAAATACACTTTTTTGTCAGTGTCTGAACATATCAACACATTACACGCGTGTCATGGACAGTATTTGTTTTGTTATCCTAAAATGCAGACATCAACAAAGAAGAGGCTACACCTTTAACCACCGTTTTTTGTTTTAATTGAACGTATGCTTTCTCAACTTCTGCGATATATATGTAACATTTCTTAATATGTCTTTTAATTTTAACATTGTCCATAACAAATCACATCAACGACTATAATTATAATATTTTATTTTAGATTACCAATAAGCGATAAGAAAACTTGTTTTCTATTAAATAAACGATATGTTATGGATCATTTGAATGTCTCGCAAATGGCGTTGTTATTGATAAAACCAAGATTCCCACAATTTTCAAAAACGTCTCTCTAACCCATAAGTAATAATCTGATTATAACTACGGTAGTTGTCTGCAATTGTAACTAATATCTTTATTGGTTTTCACAGTGGGTGACATGTTCGGTCTCTAAACAATTTCCAAATACAAAACATTCTATAAAAAACATTTAAATATTTATAGACTGGTACGAGAAGACCGAGTGTAGCCTTGAAAACGTTTATCTGTCTTGTATCTAAATCTGTCTTGTACGAGTATCTAAATCAAACACATTATAATGTGTAGGTGTGGTACAAATCTAAACTTAACTCTTAAAGTGTTTACACACATCTGTAGTTGTCGCTTTTGTTTTATCCAGACACATCTCGCGGAATCTTTTTTTTCCAGTATACAGCAAAACTTCATTACAGCGAAATCTTATAAGATAGATAAAGGAATATGCGTCTGCGTAAAACCTTACTTCGATTAAAGTCCTTAATCCTAAACTTGATTTTGATTTTAATATTGTTAATTTTCCTCATCTTGACGGGGATGTTCCCCGTGTTCCATCTTACGGGGTTTATATATCTCAACTTATTCGTTTTGCTAGAGCTTGTTCATCTATTGACGATTTTCACAGTCGAAATCTCATTTTAACTGAAAAACTGCCTAAGCAAGGATATAGATACCATAAACTAAGAAAAACTTTTTCTAAATTTTACTATCGAAATCTCTCGCTTATTGGCAAGTACCAATGTAATCTCAAGGAGCTTCTGCGACACGGTGTTTCACATCCTGAATTTTATGGTGATGTGATTTACAAACTTCGTAAAATTATTGGACATACCCATTTTCTCACTTTGTTCATCAAATATGTTAAAAAAATCATTAAAAAGGGATATGATCCTGTAGTACTACAACATACTGCATGTTTGGTTGTCAACCCTTTTACAGTTGGCAATCACGCTGGCCTCTTTGCATGTACGCCGACAAGAACGGTTTAGTACTCTATGAAGGCGATCTCTTAAATCCAGAAATGGAAGGAGAACGTCGGATATCTGTACTATTTCGTTTTTGTCGTACCCTTTATTACTTTTCTACAGTTACTCTGTTTGCAGCTCAATCATTGAGTACACTAGCGATAGGTGGATACAGTTTGTTCACTTAAATGTTTTCGTTATACATGCACTTTACCTCTGTATTTGCCGTCGCGGTTGTTGTAGATTAGCCGGAGAGGGGATACGTTTATTTACACTGTTTGTCTTTTAGGGTGGGGATGTAATTAGTGTGATGTTGGGCGCCCATAAACCGGTTTAACCCCCAATGACTTTTGTCACTGACCGTTCCAAGGCGGTGCTTCCATCTTCCCCCATTGTGTGTTTGTTTTGTCTTCGTGCGTCTCTTGTTGTTTTTATAGTTATGTACATTTGCTGTTTCCTTGTGTTGCTGTTCGGGCGACTGTTTGTTCTGTATGTGGTGTTTCCTGCATGACTCATTTTTGTACTTTTAGAACTGTATAGAGTATGAATCCTATTGTAGGATCACCAACCGTTATATATTATAAGAAGTGTAGATGAAGATCAGCTGCCATACTTAAAAATTGGTTAGTGAGCAGGGTCTATTGTGATGTACCAGTACTGCACAAAACCTTTTAGTTGCTGGATATTACCAGTGTACAGGAGAACCTGTCTTATGAGTACAACCAAACAGTGCTCTTATTATGGGTCTGTAAGGCAGGTGGTATTTTAATGCGGGTCAAACGCAATGCAGGACCCTATAGGAGTTTTCTGCATTACATTTGGCCTGCATTAAGCAACCACTGGCCTTCTAATACTCCTATTTTCAATAAATGGATGGCTACTTATGACAGGTTTTACTGTAGACCCAGTTCAGGTACTGTATTTGAAATCCTGCCTTTGACCAAGGTATACATCCATTACACAGTAGCTGCAATGGACAAAATCCGTTAGCTGTCGGAAATGCCATTCATTGTAAAGCCAGATAAGCATTCGAAAAGTATCTATGATCTGTATGTACATGTACACTATCACATTAAATTCTAAATTAACTATTTCACTGCCGATGTCGCAAATATGCACCACGACAAACACTGCAGTTCCAGATCAGACGCCACATTTTCAATGCGGCGTCTCATCAGGGACGTCAATATGTGTTTGTGGTTTGACATTTTCATTTGACAAAAATGTTTGAACGAAATTGGGTCGACAACAAGACATTTGTTGCCGAGAAGGTTAAACTACTGGGTTAATGACAGTGTAGAGCAAGATCACGTATCATTTTAGACATGGTTTGTCATCAAGGTATCCATTGTTTGTAGCTAGCTGTAGAGTAATGTCAGATATTGTAGACACTGATCACCTGCAGCATTGGGAACACAATCTACACTGTAACGGTAATAAAACATTAGCTGTAAAAGAGATGTCGAGGTATACCAATATATACAATAGATATGACAACGTAAACGCTTATTAGGTTGCCGTTGGTTTGCATTCTCAGACGCACTAGAGATATGTCTGATTTGTATCCAAACTATTTACAAATGACAATACTGTCACAAGTATGTTTATATATATATTTTTTTAAAAAAGTCAGATTAATTGACGGCATAAAAATGTGCTCCGAATTCAGTTGACATGACATTCACTTCCCGATCGCAATTCTCACTGTACGCTTATTCGTATTTGCATCAGGATGAAACGTGTCGCCTATTTAGCATACAAACATTTTTCTCTCATCGCCATTTGAATAAAAGCTGAAACACACAAAGGTCAAGATATGATGCGCAAATTAAAACATTTTCAAGAATAACATCTTTATTTCTCCAGCAAACCCTATGCTGTGAGCACTCTTTAGAATCGTCTCTTCGAGACGATTCTAAAGAGCGATCACAACATGGGGTTTGGCGGAGAAAGGACTTTTTAGTATCTGAGTACACACCTTTATCTCTATCAACAGGCTGCTCAGCATGCAATATACTGATGATTCTTTTCAAATCCCTAAGCTTTATACTACGATATGAAAGTTTGAAGGATAACACATTTAACCCTTATCCCGCTATCTGTGGTTTGAGACTCACCGTTCCAAGGCGGTACTCCTGCTTTCACCCTATGGTCAAACTTTGTTATTTAATATGCTTCATGCTTAATGTTTTATGTCTTGATAATCGTCCCGTTAGGTTTTGTCTTGGTACAGTGTCTTTTCGTATATGGCTCTCCCTGTTTGATTTGTATTGATTCGTATTTATAAACAGCAAACAATTACTTAGGAGCTGTCTGATCAGGATCTGCTTTGTTTGCTTATCACATTGTAACACACCCCATTCTGCAGTGTCTGTCTGAGCCAAAATGGCATGTGTTCATATGCCATTAAAATTATATTCATGATGTCATTATTTCTTACATACATATTGAATAAGAAAAGGGTTAAACAGTTCATTGCTTATAAGGATACGACATAAATGCCATGGTTAAACTATGGTTAAACTATTTTCCCATATAAACGCCTTTTTAACGCCTTTGCAAACATATAAGGAGCCGTCTGATCAGGATCTGCTCTGTTTGCTTATAGAATTATATTATATCTGACTATACAGTTTCTACCAACACTAAAGTTTCGGTTTTGACACATGGTGTCATAAATAGTTTGCTTATGAATAAACATGATGCCATTATTTCTTACATGAGTATTGAACATGAAAGGGTCAAGTACAACTCTGAGTAACGTGTATGTTATCTCAAATATAATTATAAAGAAATGCTAATGAGAATGTTAAGGAGAAAAAAACTCTTAGCAGCGTTGTTTTAACCTGAGTGTTCAGAACAAATGGAATGTTTAGCATTAACAAACATATAGTAAACTGCCAAAACAATATTGTTACCTTTTTATACGCCCGAAGGGTCGTATTATGTTATGGTCTCCATCGTCTGGCCGTCTGGCTGGGTGTCCGTCTGTCTGTCTGTCCGTCTGTCTGTCTGGCTGGGTGTCCGTCTGTCCGTCTGTCTGTCCGTCCGTCTGTCTGTCCGTCCGTCCGTCCGTTAGCAAATTCGTGTCCTGGCTATAACTTACTCATTTTTTCTCCGATTTTCAAAATTCTTTCACACAAATGTTCAGTATCACTTGAAGGTGTGTCGCGTACAAAACCCAATTGTGAACTTTCAAGGTCAAGGTCACAAATAGGGCGTTAGCAATTTTCGTGTCCTTGGTAAAACTTACTCATCTTTTCACCAATTTTCAAAATTCTTTCACACGTATGTTCAGTATCACTTGAAGGTGTGTCGCGTACAAAACCCAATGGTGAACTTTCAAGGTCAAGGTCACAAATAGGGCGTTAGCAATTCTGTCCGTCCGTCCGTTAGCAAATTCGTGTCCTGGCTATAACTTACTCATTTTTTCTCCGATTTTCAAAATTCTTTCACACAAATGTTCAGTATCACTTGAAGGTGTGTCGCGTACAAAACCCAATTGTGAACTTTCAAGGTCAAGGTCACAAATAGGGCGTTAGCAATTTTCGTGTCCTTGGTAAAACTTACTCATCTTTTCACCAATTTTCAAAATTCTTTCACACATATGTTCAGTATCACTTGAAGGTGTGTCGCGTACAAAACCCAATGGTGAACTTTCAAGGTCAAGGTCACAAATAGGGCGTTAGCAATTCTGTCCGTCCGTTAGCAAATTCGTGTCCTGGCTATAACTTACTCATTTTTTCTCCGATTTTCAAAATTCTTTCACACATATGTTCAGTATCACTTGAAGGTGTGTCGCGTACAAAACCCAATTGTGAACTTTCAAGGTCAAGGTCACAAATAGGGCTTCAGTATCACTTGAAGGTGTGTTGCATACAAAACCCAATTGTGAACTTTCAAGGTCAAGGTCACAAATAGAGCGTTAGCAAATTTTGTGTCCTGGCTGTAGCTAACTAGACCTACATCATTACCTTTAAGGTCAGTCATATTTTTCATTCTGGAGTTATTGCCCTTTGATAGTTTCGGGTAGCAATTTCTTGTGCAACTAACTCCTCCTTTATTTTTCAACATAATTTTATAGAACAGCCTTCGGGCGTATATTGCCCCGTCTTGCGGTGCTCTTGTTAAATTCTAATAGGCAATCTTTGGATAGGTGTTATTAATAAAGACTTGCAGTGCTGCAGATATTCCCTAATGAGTTACTATTTTCATTCTATATTAACCCTTTACTCCACAAATACGCATTTCTGCGCTTTTGCAAACAGAGTTGACCCAGATGAGACAGCTCTGTTTGCCTATGATATATTATAGATCTGATTCTACAGTTTATGTCATGATGAAAAATTCTTTTGTCCATAGTACCATTATAAGGATATAGTTAATTGATATTCATGATTTCACTATTTCTTTCCTGAATATTCACGGAGTAAATGGTTAAGCAGTCGCATGCCCCTGTATTTATCACATGAGTGGGCACTTTATTAATAGGGTTTTACTATATGCTGGAATATTAGATTCCAAGATAACTACAGAGAAGTGTAAGCTCTTTTTGCGATAAGTTTAGATTTGTATTACACCTACACATTGTAATGTTTTCAACTTAGATCAACTAAGACACACGATTTCAAGGCTACACTCATTCCCCTCGAATCAGTCTATAAATAATGTGTTTATAGAATGTTTCGTATGGGAAATAGTTCAGAGACGGTAAATATCACCCATTGTGTAAACCAATGAACATATTTGTCACAATTAATTAGAAAACTACTATCATATTATTACTTATAGGTTATACACTTGCTTTTGTAAATAGCAGGAATCTTTATTAACAAGGACTTTTGCAAGACGTGCAAAATGTTCATAACATAATGTCTATTTAATAAACAAATTTTCTTATCGTTTATTAGAAACCTAATAAAAATCACATCTAGCGCTCCGATATTGTAATCTTAATGTGTGATTGTCACGGACAATGTTAAAAGTTAATAGACATATTAAGAAATGTTACATAGTTAAATGTCGTTAAATATGAGAAAGCATGGGTTAAAAAAGGGAAACTGTGGTAATTGTGGCTTTATTCCATGAATATTTATGCAAGAAATAATGACGTCATAAATGTTTACTAGATTTATTTTATAATGTTATATGGACACAGAATAGTGTGCCATAAGGTAGAAACTGTAGAATCAGATCTATATTATATTATGGCCAAATGGAGCAGACCCTTATCAAATTCAGTTTCATTTTACAGTCTGTCATTATAATGTGAGAAACACAGAAAGCATACTCAACGATGGATAAAAATAACAACCATCCAATAACACAGGTAATCGTGTGATTTTGAATCTTTATTTACTTTTAGACAAAATTCAGTTCAAGATGATGGTTACCATTTGAATGTTAATCCAAGTTTAGGTGATAGATTATCTTATAACGCACCTATTTGTATTTTGGAAGTCAGAAAAGCTGTTGAAAGTGCAAGACTGGGGAAGAAAGCAGCTGGTTGTGACAGCATTCCCACTGAGGTTCTTAAGAATGACTGGTGTATACTATTTCTTCATGTCTAATGCAACTTTTGTGATAAACGTGGCATTGTGCCATATTCATAGGGTAAATGCGTCATTAACCCAATTCCCAAATCCTCTTCGACTGATCCCAGAGATCCACTTTCTTATAGAGGCATTGCATTGGCCTCTGCTATGTATAAAATTTATTGTAACGTCTTAAATTCATGATTATCTAAATGGGTAGAAGCCAATGACAAACTTGTTGATGAACAAAATGGTTTTAGAAAGAAACGTAGCACAACGGATCATATTTTATCTCTTTGTAACATGATAGAAACTAGAATAAAAGTTGAAAGAATCTATGTTTTGCGCCTTCATTGATTTTTAAAAGGCACATGACTCTATCAATAGAAATAAGCTATGGAAATGTCTAAGAGATTCTGGAATTGATGGGAAAATGCTTGTTGCTTTAAAGTCATTGTATGGTTCTGTATCGTCTTGTGTCCGTGTTAATTCTTTTACGACATACTGGTTTGATGTTAAAGTTGGCCTGAGACAAGGTTGTATTATATTCCGTCGTTTGTTCAGTTTATATATTAATGATCTAGCCGTATATCTCAAGTCACTTAATATTGGTATTGACGTAGGGCAAGAAAAAGTATGCAGACGACATCGTTTGTTGGCTGATTCAGCCCAGGATTTACAGTATCATTCATTCTACTGAATGCTGTAAATGATTGGTGTGCAGATAATCAGATTGGTATTAACTATAACAAGAGTAAAGTGGTTCACTTCAGAAATCACTCGAAAGTCAAAACAGATGATATACTTCAGTGTGGAAACGATGTCATTCAAATGGTGGATAGATATACTTACCTAGGTTTGGTACTGACGGAATATTTAGACTTTAACGTTACTGCTAAAGTAGTAGCTCAGAGTGCAAGTCGTGCCTTAGGTATAGTTATTTGCGAAATGTAAATTAGCAGGGGGTGTACCATATTCTGTTTTTACATAATTATACGAGTCAATAGTTTGGCCTTAAATTGGCTATGGTGCAGCAATTTGGGGATGCCGGTCATTTTCCTGCATCTACACCGTCCATAACATGGCATTAAGTATTTTTCTCGGTGTTGGAAAATATACACCAAGTGCGGCGTTGGTCGGGGAGATGGCGTAGCAGCCCCCGATTGTTAGACAGTGGAAACATGTAATTCCAACTTTGGGCACGTATTTTGCAACACCATTTTAACGCGTATTATTAAACGCAATGTACTACGGGCGTCTGCTGCTTGTGAACCGTATAGTAAACAATGTTTTTCTGTGGTCAAATCTAAGCTTATAGAATGTGATATGAATAACTTTACTAGTCTTGATGTCTATATATCAAAGAGGCTGGTTTGTAATGCTATTGAAAGCAGTATGAAAAGTCAATTTATCAACAATTGATCAATAGTCCCACTGGTACATCTGGTAGGGGTAGAAATCAATTTCGGACATACTGTATATTGAAATCAAACTTCTATGTTGAAGCATATTGTAAAATGATATTGCCGTTTAAACACCGTGCAGCCTTTTGCAAACTTAAATGTGAGGATGCACCTACAAGATTGGAAACAGGTCGATATGAGAATCTAGCAGAAACATATAGAAAGTGTATTTTCTGTGACGGGTGGAGTCAGAGTTACACGTTACCCTCCACTGCCCTTAATACCATGGTATTCGTAATGGTATTTTTGAAAAGGCAATACAAGTATCAAGTACTTTCTTTTCATTAAGTGATGGAAACAAGTTGCAATTTTTATTTACTAGGCCTCATATGATCAGAAACTGTGCCAAAACCTGCTGTAAGATTTTAAATCGAAGATCTTCGTTTTTATGTAAATAATGCAAGTATTCTCTTAACCCATTTCCCATGAATTATTTTATGTCCACCCAGTTACCGGTTGCTAATCAGTGCCTTTTTGATCTGACCAAATGTGTTACATGATCTCTTAAAACCTTTATTTGGGTATGCGTTTTTGCGTTGTGTTTTCATGGTCAAATTTTACTTTGCTGTTTTAAACAAGTTTTATGCATCTTTGCAGCGATTAGCTACCTGTAATTGGTTTTATCGACACTGTATATAGTGTGGGTAAATAAGTATTCATTTGTGATATGTATAGTCTCTAATTATTATTTATAGAGTGACTGTATACATCGTTTGATAGTTTATCTATACATGTTTGTTGTTACTGTATGTATACAGATGGACTGAAATAAATAAATAAAAGTGTATATGGTCAGAACATAATTAACAGATAATTGTCAGGTATATTCTTAATCAGCAAGTCTTTGTCCATCTT
The DNA here is from genome assembly GCA_963576725.1 of Azorinus chamasolen. Lineage (NCBI taxonomy): Eukaryota > Metazoa > Mollusca > Bivalvia > Cardiida > Solecurtidae > Azorinus > Azorinus chamasolen. The sequence continues at coordinate 2,950,289 of OY755248.1, read as the reverse complement.
GATCACTAAGGGAATACGGCACTATTATATATTTTGCTGCCAATGAAGAATCTGTGATTACCATTGCAAATAAATTGGTTGGACCCAGATGAGACATCGAGTCACACGGTGTGATTATATTTCTTGAAAGAAATTGAAACAATATTAAAATGAAAATTGTAGCAGACAACATATTTTGCAGACGCCATTACGTGGCCCCGAGTGGGTAAATCCTTGTAGTGAGGGAAACGAGTCACTTATGTCCTTTGCAAACAGTGTAGACCCAGAGGAGCGGGCTCCTAGAAGAACCCTCTCATCAGGGTCGGCATTTTTTGTCATGTTACATTTTTACATCCACTGTATGTTTTTGTGGTTTGGAATATTCCATATGAAAATTCATCGTTGAAAGTGTTAATGAATGCCACTTAATGGTCAAGATGGTGGTATGTCGAAAGAATACCTATAATTACGGGAATAAATCAATTTTTGCCGCTGTTGAATTCATGAAACAAAATAAGCCCAAAGGTACAGATATGGTGCGTAAAATTAAACATTTTCAACAATAGCTCCCTTGTTTCTCTACCTAACCCTATACTATGACCGCTCTTTTGAATCGTCTTTAGGGTGGTTTTAGTATTTGGATACACACCTTTATCTGTAGCCCTGGATATATTCAGCCTATACAAAAGTGGCTGCATGGAACATATAATACTACATGGCGTATCTGTCATGTGACAAAGCAATAGCATGTTTTGTTGCCAGGGGTAACAATTACGTCACATCCGCACACCACATGTTGGTATGATTTGTTATTTTTGTCAGTTAGGGCTACGTGAGTAATTTATTAAAATCTTCTAGCGAAACCTTACAGTCAATCGTTATAGATTATATTTGAGACTTGAGTGCCATTCAGGGTATAGGAAGATATCTGCGACTCCTGCCATCATTTATTACACCACGGGTGGCACTTGTTGTAAGTGCTATGCTCTTTTGTCAGAATCTTAAATGACTGACAATTGTATTCATGTGGTAAGCGGGTTTATATCTTTATATACGAATTATGGCAAGTTAAATTACTCTGCTTGTTCAAAGCTAACATGTAGTATCAGGTGTTAGGGTTTAATGTGAAATAGTTGGATTAAACCCAAAATGGTTGGTCCAGACATTCTTTTAAATGATACAGTAAAACATGCGTATTACAGTGTATGGTAACCATATTTTTTACTTGGGGACAAATCTTCAAATGAATAATAGATTCATTCAAATTTCATAAAGTTTGCTCTTTAGTCTAACTCTTTCCATATAATTTATCTTCCAACTAACCCGTTCACCGCAAATGTCGCATAAATGCGCCACGACAAATAGTGCAGTCCCAGATCAGGGACTTCACTTTTGTCTCAATTTCTAGTTCTATATATGTGCTTTATTCCTTTGAAATTTGCATTTATTTATCTCATTTCCTTATTTTACCAAATGATTTAACATAAGTGGTTTGCAGACGACAATTAAGAAATTTAGCGACGAAAGAGTTAACTCTTACCAGCTGAATTTGGAACAGATAATAACTGAACCTGACAGGTGTAATTTGATAAGTTTTACATACCTGTAATTAGAGATGAAATGTACATTGTGTTTAAAGTACGCTACGTGTAAATTGTAATTAACTATTCTATCTTTACAAAAAGGTTTGGATCAATGGATCCAGATCAAATGCTGAGTAAATCGGCGTCTGATGTTGATTTAAAATGTTTGATACTAGGGTGGGAACTTTGAAAACAGCAGCAATAGGGCTTCTGTTTTAATGACAAAGCGGGCCAAAATTTGAACTTGCGAATACAGTAACACTAATGCAACCACATGATGTATTACTTTATGAGGCTGCAAAAGCTGATGGTGGCTTACCGCGGGGGAAACGTACTGCCGGAAACTCCTATACTTACATTTATATGAAGGACAGGGTTAGAATAAAACCTTTCCCTGTTCTATATTCATTTCAAATTTCAATACCTACTGCAGTGCATATTCATGGACAAAATATATGGAAGGTAGAACATTGTAGCGATTTTAGAAAGTAAAGAAACAGGGATTTCAAATCCAATTAGCAAACAGAGCATACCCTGAGCAGACGGTTACTATAGTAGTATGTATAATGTATAAACATATGTTTCATTTGCAAATGCGCGAAAACACGTTTATATGAAGGAAAGGGTAAAACTACTGTCTGTTTTAAAATTAAAACTTATTCTAGGTTTGAGTGGACGTATTAACGGTACTTTACTCTATTACCTCAACAGGCTAAAGGTCATGCGACATCATCAACTGTTTTGGACTCGTTTTTACTAAATATTGTACAACCAAAAGTATGGTAAGCCCTAATTTATGCATGCAAGGAATAATGACATCATTTATATTTATAAGCTGAATGTTTATAATGTAAACCTTTTCAAGGAAATTATTTGCTTTTACAAAGATTGTAGACTCAGATCTGTATAATGTCAAAAGCAAACAGAGCAGACCCTGATCAGACGGGTCCTATATGAGCCTTTCATCTGGGTCTACTATGTTTTAAAATGCGTGAAAACACGTTTATATGAGGGAAAGAGTTAAGACAATTGCTGGAACTCGCTTAGTCGAAATTATCACACATTCTAGTGTACAACAGTAAAAGCTAACGTCTTACGACAAAACTTAGTATAAGGTCGAACATGAGATGATCGCAACGTTTAGTGTTTTGGTGATGGTGGCGTTTTGTGTGTGGCTTTTCCTGTTTGGCTTTACTACTTTTTCATTTATGATTATTTCAGTCGCATGGCCTTTAGTTAAATGGTTCCCGGGGTTATACCAAAAGGTGATTTTTGGTAGACAATAACAGTCGGATATAAAATACAGAGTTTGTCTAGACACTCTCGTGATTTGCTATTCGCTCGAAAATAGAAAGTATATCAAAGCCAATAAGCTCCATATCAAAGCCAATAAGCTCCAGCGCTAGAAAATGGATGTTTGGGTTTGCATTTTGAACTATGGGCCATACGTGTAGAACAAGACCCCCCCCCCGCAAAAAAAACCCTCTCTCAGTAGCACAAATTACATGTCAGTTATTTGTTCTGGCCATCCGTCTAGTTTCCAGGCCTGTAGTGTTTGATTTATATTTTGATATGAACCGTTTCGTTACAGAGTATTGTGGTTTGATATATTCTTGATGTCTACCTATTTGCTACACCGTTTCACACTCAGCTATATCTACCAACTGTCATAAAATGTAATCCTCTTATCTGTAAACCGGTGTAATCCACTGTATGCTGAATTATAATATTTAATAATATTTAGACCCCCACCTCTATGAATATAAATGAAGCGAACCACCAAACCAACATTTGTATTGGAGAATATGCGTTTTATGACAAACAGTGCATACCCTGATCAGAGGACTCCTACAGGAACAAATTACTGCTATACCTGTTTCTCGCATATAAAGGGTTAAACTCGTATCAGACGGTACTTGTCGAAACCTTCTTACACTTCCTTGTAGCGTGGTTCAAGTATAAAACATAAAAATGAAAAAATATATGTAGCGAGTGTTCATATTAGAAAGAATATTAAGTGTACATGTGCATAACTGAGGCATTCAAAGTAAAGTAAACTTTAAACATTACGTTAATTGCTCAATACGCGTATTCAAATGGCCTTTTAATTTAGAATTAAGAGTGTATTCTATGTCTGTGTTACAAATCTTTAGGTCCTTACCAACTGACATAGAAAACCACACTGCGTTGTAATGAAATTCTGTTGGGCGACGTTATGATGACCTTTTCACCAGGATACACACTGTTTAACCCAGTTATTTCCCTATTGTTTAACCCATTACCTCATAGGCTATTTATAGATACAACCTCTTTGAATAAATCTACCGAAAAGGAGCATTAACTAGAGAAAAGGAAACTTTTAGAATTTTGAAGTTTGAAACCATTGTGATAAATAGAGCATTTGCTCCTATAAGAGCAAATGCTCTATTTATCACAATGGTTTCACAAAGTGACTTTTACAGAGTCGTCAAAAGTCGTCAATATGAGGCAAAGTTAGGATGACCTTTTCACCAGGATACACACTGTTTAACCCAGTTATTTCCCTATTGTTTAAGGTAAACCCGTCCAAATCTCACTTTGGAACCCGTCCATTTGTCATGTTGATGGGACACAGCTGAGCAAAATATTTGCTGGAATAAGCCATTGACATTGAACGGTTCAACGAATAATACAGGCTCTGATCAGTGGGTCTACACTGTTTGCCTATGTTCAGTTTAAAGGATACTGGGCAGTAATGAGTTAACAATTTCATCAAACGAAGGTCACACTGGTCATAGAATGTAAGTAAGGGACGGTTTTGCAAAATAAACCAAAAGAATGTAGTTACAACATTATTGCGCTAAACCCTTTCTCCTGTTCTATATTCATTACAAATTTCAATACATAATGAATATTCATGAGCAAAATAATTATAATGAAATTAGGAAGGCGGAACATTGCACCCATTTTAGAAAGTGAAGAAACAGATCTATCAATTTCTATTAGCAAACACGCAGACCCTGATCAGACGGCTCCTATAGGAGCCGTCTGATCTGGTTCTACTCTGATTGCAGAGGCGTAAAAGGCAAAGGATTAACCCCCGAAATGGTGTGCTTGTGATATCTATCTTGATGGTGACATATTTTACTGCAGATTTCAGAACGGTGAACAAGTATATAACTCTGTTGATGGTGCGATGTCATGGCTATAATGAAAAACGTTTCCCTCTAGAGAAGGGTTGTCTGAAGTAATGATTATCATCCGGGTAACAGACGTAGCCTTCAAGCTAACGATGACTGTTATTCACATGGGGTGGTGATTCATTGAATTTGTAAATGAGGACAACAGAAAAACAATTGTGAATTTTGATTATCAAACATTTTTTCGTTTTGGAACTGGTACTCCCAGTGCGTTTATTAAGAATCAAACATCAACAAAATATTTTTATACAGTATCACAGACATGACATGAACACGACAGAAAAAGACAAGTATACATATACGCAATGAGAAAAAATGTTGAAATATGTTTAACAGTGAATCTTTACTATTGTCGTCATGCGGCACTAAAGATAAGTTCACTGTACATGTCTTGATTATCAGACTTAGACATAGCGTCTTTTCCATTAATATCACTTATATACCATGATTAAAAAAGAATATTAATCTTGTCAATCTCAGCTTATTATTTAGTTTATAATATTTCTTTTCCAGATTACCAAGTGTTGGTGTATATTGAACTGCAAACGTTGTTTTTCATTTCGGTTCAGTAAGTAAAAATGTTTCAAGGTAATATATCAGCATAACGTTTCAACTTACTAGAAATATGGTTTCCTGAAATTTGATCACGACCAGTAAATGAGAGGACATTAAAAGAACAAACCCATTGCCATATCTAAATTTGGAAGAAGCTCAAACGATTGAATTTGAACGGGAATAGAAGCATTGACAAAATCCAACTAGGAGAATGCAGCGTATATTAAACGCGATTTCAAGACAAGCTCAAGAGATTCAATAGTGATCAGAACATAGGGTTTGGTGGACAAATGACGATACTAACATTTGAAATATACCCTCTACACACATATATATATACACAGTAAAATATCTATAAAAAGAGGTATAACGATGGGTCTCCATGGCAGGTCGAAGCTTAATGTAGGACGAAAGTTATCGAGCTTTCTACATTACGTTCGCCCTGCAGCAAGCAATCGTATGCTTTTAAGAGACGCATATGTCAAGTTATCACGTGTTCGCTTAAGAGAAGTGTTTTACTGTACATACATGAGTGACAGGTTTTTTTTTGACAGAAAATATACCCGTTGGGTGTCGGATCGAACACAATACCACACGATCCCTAGTCAAACACTCTAGCGCATCGCAAACAGCTGGTTTGCACTTTAAGACTGTACTCGTACACGTGTTAATACATGCAAACTACACACTTTGACATAATCCCCTATCAAGTTGAAATTCGTCCCCAATTTCTACGTGTACGGAAACAATTTGTAATGATTCTGAGTACACACAGACACGGTCCTCAAATTCGGCACAAAATTATGTTATAGTGAAAACAATACTAGGGTCGCGGTCTTGGAATTTAATCGCTGGATGTATAAATAGTTTGTGTCTGAAACACAAATAAAACTTTTAAGTATACGATATTTATTCAACTTGATATTTCAGACACGACATCCATTTCTGAATCAATTCAGAGATATATAATAAAATAATTACAAACATAGGTACCGTTATTTTTTTTTACATTTCTTATAACGACAAGCTAGTAAGTTTGTATTTTTGTTGTACATAAGAGGATACATATTATGTTCGTCCTTAGTTCATAAGCTATTTCGCTGCTTATGCCGTATCTGTGATTACCTATGCATTACCTATTATCTAAGATGCTAAAAGTTAACCCTTTCGGTGCCAAAGTTTTATTTGTCGTCTGCAATCCAATTTTGTTAACTCATTCGGTAAAATATAAGAAAATAAGATAAATAAATGTAAATTTCAAAGGAATAAAGTACGTATATAGAAATAGACTTGAAAATAAAAAGTGAAGTCCCTGATCAAACGTCGCCTGGAAAACGCGGCGTCTGATCTGGCACTGCACTATTTGTCGTGGTGCATTTTTGCGACATCGGCGGTGAAAGGGTTAATGCATCCGTTGTACTTAAGTTGATAAGAGATTGTACATGCCTTAAGTTGATAAGAGATAGTACATGTGGACACATTGTACTTAAGTTGTTAAGATATAGTACATGGGAACACATTGTACTGAAGTTGATAGTAATTAGGACACGTGTTGTACTGAATTTGTTTGATAATCTTTTGTACACACGTATTTGACCTTACATTGACGTGTCATTATCTATAGCGACAGTTATTACACATTTGACGTGCTATAGTGGTATAGTCACTACACGTGGCATTATCTATAGCGATAGTTATTACACATCTTTGACATTATATAACTATTACGCGTGACATTATCTATAGCGATAGTTATTACACATCTTTGACATTATATAACTATTACGCGTGACATTATCTATAGCGATAGTTATTACACATCTTTGACATTATATAACTATTACGCGTGACATTATCTATAGCGATATTTATTGCACATCTTTGACATTATATAACTATTAAGCGTGACATTATCTATAGCGATATTTATTACACATCTTTGACATTATATAACTATTACGCGTGACATTATCTATAGCGATATTTATTACACATCTTTGACATTATATAACTATTACGCGAGACATTATCTATAGCGATAGTTTTTACTCACCTTTGATGTTACATTATCTATAGCGATAGTTTTTACTCACCTTTGATGTTACATTATCTATAGCGATAGTTTTTACTCACCTTTGATGTTACAGTATCTAAAGTGATAGTTTTCATACGTGACATTATATATAGCGATAGTTATAACTTACCTTACACGTCACCTTATCTATAGCTATGGTTATTACAAACCATTTATGTGACACTATTTATAGTACATGTAATTGTCGTTACACGTGACATTATCTATAGTCATAGTTATAACTAACCTTACACGTGACATTATCTATAGCGACAGTTATAGCTAACCTTACACGTGACAGTGTCTACAGCGATAATTATTACACACCTTTGAAGTGACATTGTATATAGCACGTCTATATTTATTCACTAATTAAGGCAACATGTTTGGCAAAATAGTTCATCGTGATTTTGTGCTGACGAAATATGATATAAACTACTCAGCAGAGTTAATATTAGATATCAAGTATCTGCCTGTCAACACAAACACGCCACAATATCAGCTTTCATTTCCTGGTATGTAAAGTATTCTAGAGAGAAATGAAAATGCCCAAATTTACAGCAAATCTTTTAGCAAATGAATATTCTATTCCAAAGGGAAAGGTGTATCCAATAGTCAGCTTCAAGTAGGTATAAAACTAAAGGTACCAGAGTTAACTGTAGAAAGAGCTATACAAAAGCGAGGTACCGATCTATTCACAACCAAACCTTATGTTGCTGATACTCATAAAATCCATTGGCGAGTAATGAGTACCGGCAAGAATTGCGACTGAATTTGAAACATGTTTCATCTAGAGTTTCTTAAACTCTCCTCATTTAGTTTTATGTTTACCTTACATAATAAAGAAGCTTCGGTTATATATGTACACTACATAATAAAATCATTCTAGTGATATGCATGCACTACAGAATAAAGTAGCTCTAGTTTTATGTAGAATAAAACAGTTCTAGTTATACATGCATACTTGAGGGTTAATACACGCTTTTTATGCAATAACATCCGCAGTGTCCCGTGGGACTGTTGTTGTCCCAGGCACGAATGGCGTTAGAAACAACAATCTCAAGGGACACTGCAGATATTATTGTCTGAAAAAAAGTGTATTATCGTTATTCTTGCATAAAGTCTTTTTCAGCATTCCTGTGTTCATTTAATTGTTTGAAATACATTACTTCTTTGGCGGCTCATTCGAGTTACCAGGTCACTTTTTGGTTTTGTTTTGACGTCATTTGATCAGCAAATCAAAGTTTAAAGAGACATTTATGTAAGATTGTAATACACACAGGACGACGTACGGATTTAATATGTCTGGATGTTAATATTTAAATCCTAAAGGAATTATTACTGTGAGTACATACGCATTACATGCATCTAATCTATCTAACTTTCAGTTGATTTAGGAATATCAATTAGGTTACCAGTTACAAACATCTTTCTAACCGTGTAAACACAACGACAGCAATAGAAAGTATATGTAAGTCACTGTTATCTATGGATTGTACTTTTCACGACGAATTTCGCTTAAAAATCTACTACTAAGATGTGTCTTAGTGCCTCTTGAATATTCGCATCATTCGTCTAGCTTCAACAAAAATGCTATAGTAAAAAGTCGAAAACAAACTGTGATACTTCATCGATGACGTATCATACAGTACACGACGTGACATAGTTGGTTGGTCACATGACGCATACTATGTGTTTACGTTAAGGCCCGCAAAGGTATAATAAAAACCCGTGAACAACAGCGCTCGAGAAATCGTCTGATTAACACATGGTTGATCAGGACTACAACAACAAATTTTATGCAAGAATACAGAACAAGAAAGCTCTAGTTATATGTGAACAATGCATATAATATAGTTCCATGTATATATGTACACTGCAGAATAAAGTGGTTCTAGTTCTATATGTACACTGTACCGTTCTATATGTCCAGCTATATGTGTACCACACATAATAACAAAGCTTTAGTTGCATGTGTACACTACATAACACAGTGGCTAGTTATATGTGTACAATGTATATAATATAGTTCCAGTTATATATGTACACTGCAGAATAAAGTAGCTCTAGTTATATGTGTACACTACAGAATAAAGTAGCATTAGTTATATATGTATACCACACACTAAAGAAGCTATACTTATATGTGTACACTATAGAATAAAGTACTTCTAGTGCACTACAGAATAATGTAGCTATAGTTACACGTGTACACTATAGAATAATGTAGCTAAGGTTACATGTGTACACTACAGAATAAAGTAGCTATAGTCATATGTGCACACTACAGAATAACGTAGTTCCAGTTATATGTGTACACTACAGAATGAAGTAGCTATAGTTTCATGTGTATACATGTGTACACTACAGAATAAAGTAGCTCTAATAATTCATATGACCATAATTCTTGGTAAATGCTGGCGCTAACAGTTTACTTAATGAATAGACATATTGGAAATAATGATTTCTTTTTTATAAAAGAATATGAATGAGCGATGTTTTAGTAACGTCAGAAACTGTAGAATCAGATTTGTATTATTCAACAAGCTGACCATAATGAGACGCCGTCTCTTTGATTTTGCTAATGCGTCAAATAAAATCTAGCAAAATCTAACTGAAACCATTATGTGTAAGTATGATCATTAAACATTCCAACCTCTGTTTATTCTTTTATGATACATCAAATATTCATCAGTTGAAACGTTTGTCTTTGCTCTATTGTGTTTGTTAATAAATATTTTACCTTTAGTGCTCATTGTCCTTAAAAGGGCATAAACAAACAGTGTAGATCGAGATCTGAGGGTTCATTAAGGAGTCCTCTGATAAGGTTCTGCCGTGTTTGCTGAAACCACCAACCTCAATGAGTTATTATAGAAAATTTGCTTGCCCTGCCCTCATGAACGATGGGTTCAAATGCGAGATCTTGACAGGTTTTCCTTAAAACAGATTGGATTATATGGGTTAATATTGTAGTCATCCTTTACAACTATCATTATTACAGACCACGATATGATTTAATGGATGTAACTAGTGTTAAAACATCGTGATGGCTTTATAAATGGAAGAAACGAGTCTGGAATTTTCAACAATATCGTCTATTAACGTATTTGTTCAATGTAATTGGTACTTGTCATAACGGAAAACCTGTAATGACTATTGAAACAAAATTTCAAATATTACTTGTGCGTGTTTTATACTATAGACGGATAAACATTTGATTCCGTGCATGCAAATTGCTATTAGCATATTACATCGTGATTAATAGTAATTTAGAAAATTGAATCAATCAGACTTGCCGGCGACCTTTCACTTACAGAAGTATATTTTGACACCCTATATAATTAATGTATTAATAAAGTATCACGTAGAAACCGCTTAGTCTGCTTAGCACAACTGGATTGGATTGATTAGTACAGTAGAACCCCGCTAATGCGACCACTTAATGCGACCACTTAAACAAACATGACTGTTTTCATAAGCAGGTGGTTGCTTAATGCAGGACGAAAGTTATGCAGAAAGCTCCTATAGGAGCTTTCTGCATAACTTTCGCCCTGCATTAAGCAACCACCTGCCCTTGCCACTGTGAATTATGCCCCTTTTTGTTGGTCGCATTAGTGGGGTTTTACTGTACTTGCCTTGTTTGTCGGAAAATAGCTATAAAGCTAATGTTATTATGTTTTTACATAACCGACTCTAAATAAACCTTCATGTATCTTGTATCATGCAACCAACACAGGTCCAAACGAGATTAATCGGCGTTTAACCCTTTCACCGCCAATGTCGCAAAAATGCACCACGACAAATAGTGCAGTCTAAAATAGAGTTAATACTTCATCAATAAGTTAGTCCTGCTGTATAGTTGCAGGTACCCGTGTACGAATGAGTTTCATTAGTATCCATGTTAATGTAAGATAACATTTCAACTTCAGCACATCCCAACAAAAACCAGCAGCAACAAAAAAATAAAAAAAGAAAAATAAGAAAACAGAACAAACACACCCCTAACAAAACCATCCATAACAAGTAACACACAAATAAACAATCCAAAAAGTCTTCTGATAACAATATTCTTATTTTCAGTATAAAAAATCATACAATGATTATGTTGATCCTGTATCGCTTGTAAACTGATTAAGAATAACACAGCTTCCATTTATAGCAGTTTCTTAACAAAACAAAAATGACATAATTATTTTGTATCTAAATACATCCTTGGCAATGTCATTGTATATCAAATGTCTCGGGAGGGGATGTTATAGAATGTTGTGACTATATGTTGTGTCCTACATGAACTGTAACACCTCGCTAATGCTAAACTTTAGTATGAGAACATTTTAGGAAGGTGGTAACTGAATGCAGAGTACAAGGCACACATGAAGCTCCCAGAGGAGCTTTCTGATTGAGGTTCGCCCTGCATTAAGCAGCCATCTGTGTTAAAGATCGATAATGATACGTATATGAGTGTTCGGATAACCGGGTTGTTACTTTTTTAGTTAACCCTTTCCCTTATGTAAGATAATTTTGACGCATTTGCAAACAGAGTAGACCCAGCTCAGACGGCTCCTTTAGGAGCCGTCTGATCTGGATATGCTCTGTTTGCTTATGGTGTAATATAGATCTGATTCTACAGCTTCTGCCTGAGCCAAAATGTCCTGTGTTCATATGCCATGATAGCAAAACCCCATCTAATTAATATTCATGCTTTCATTATTTCTTTCGTGAATATGCAACAGAGAAAGGGTTAACAATTAAGACTCGCTCAGCTTTCATTTACAGGAGTTTCTTTACAAAAACACAAACAGTCATCATTTTGTATAAATATATATACCTTTAACAATGTTTTTTTTAAATACCAACTAATTAACACAATTTAGTGGTCGTTATAGAGAGGTTTTACTGTAATATGCAATACATTAACTAACAACATACGGTAAATCCTCGATACGTTGAAAATTTCTTTGTGAAAAGTGGATGCCTTTTTAGGCAGGTGGCTGATTAATACAGGATGCAATTCATACAAAAAGCTCATCCTGCATTAAGCTGCCATCTGTCTTAAAGACCGATGATACTTGTTTTAGTGCTCGAATTATCGCGGGTTTAGTGTTCGAGATATCGGGGGTTTAGTGTTCGAAATATCGGGGGGTTACTGCGCTTGTTTACACAATTACAAAGATAATATATGCCAGTTCATGTTGTTTATAAAGTGGGTAGAAATCTTATAAATGTAAAACATATATACAAACCCTCTAAGCGTTTTGAAACGTTTTAAACGCATTGACGCCCCAGGGGAAACAGGAATATTTTGCTTCTCGGGGGTTTGTCTGTTCTAAAATGAATCTCTAACAGAAAGTGTCTATATCACATTCTAATCCGATTAACTGATAGTCTGTAATATCAAAACATTCCCCCGTGGAAACCGAACAATTTAATAAAGTACACGGCAGTGCAAAGGACGGCTATATCCCCCGCCACCGCCTAAATTAAGACATCGACTTTAAGGTGATACAGTGGGTTTTTAAAACTGCATTTCATGCATTAGGATAAGACAACACACGTCAAGATAATATTCAATTTGACAAATTTTAATAATATTTTATTTGTCAACTAGAGGTTTTTGTCACAAAAACGGATGTCTCTCCCTACCCCTCGCACCAACACGTATACACTGCGACATATTGTCACATTTCTGTATATGAGATCTCGACCCGACAAGATGTGTGACAGACGGACAGACAGAAAAACAACTCTAAAACAATATATAAAGGGAAATAACTAAAAATGTTCCTACAATAGTAATGGACTTGATAAATGATACTCCCCTTCATTATACGCTTTCCACACATTTTTCAAGAAAAACAAAATATAACAGTTTATAACTCCAAAAGTACTGATACCAGAGTTACGGCCCTTGTGCATGACACTTCCTTTCGTCATGCTCTTTCCATAAATGAAATGTCATTCCAATAGCATCAGTAGAACAGGAGTTATTGATCAGACAAAAAATAACAAAGGGCAATAACTCCCAAAGTATTGAAGCTAGAGTTATGGCCCTTGTTCATGACATTATCTCTCATCATGCTCTTGCCATGTATGAGGTTTCGATACAATGGCATGAGCCATGTAGGAGTTATCATCCCGACAAGAAAGTGTGAAACAAATGTACAAGGGACAATAACTATCAATTTATTTAAGCCAGAGTTATGGACCTAATGCATGACACGTCCACTCATCATTATCTTTTCATGTAGGAAGTTTCAATCCAATGGCATGAGCCATATGGGAGTTATTGTCCGGACAAAAAAGTGTCAAAAATTTACAAGGGGCAATAACTCTAATATTAGTGAAGCAAGAATTACGGACCTTGTGAATGACACGCCCTCTTATCATGATCTTTCTATGTATGAAGCTTCAATCCAATGGCATGAGCCATATAGGAGTTATCGTCCGGACAAAAAAGTGTGAATCTTTTTTACAAGGGGCAATAACTCCAATTTAAGTGAAGCCAGAGTTATGAACGTTGTGCACGACACTTCCTCTCATTATGCTCTTTCCATATATGAAGTTTAAAACAACTGGCATCAGGTATATTGCAGTTATCGCCCGGACAAGAAAGTATGACGGACTGATGGACGGACGTACAGACAGACAGACAACTCTCACGAAAACAAAATGTCTCCCCTATATAAATATGGGGAGACATAATTACCAACAATGCTTTCACTGTGGTAGCACAATCCAGGTCAAAAAATGGTCTGTGTAGGGTAGATGAAACACTCCGGACTGGGTGACGAAGTTTGAGAACACATTGTTAATCACCCCCCCCCCCCCTGGATGTGAGTGGACTGATGAATATGCTGCTCAATACCATGACTGCGAAGAAAACGGTCATCACTAGTGTTAACATCACCACCGATCACATGTTTACTATTAGATTCGAAGTTTCTAATTTCCTGCATGAGCTTGTCGAAGAAGGTAGTTGTTCATAGATTTGGCTGCTTGCAAGCCAAACGTAAATTAAGACGACTATGATGTGTCAAAAATGTTCTAGCCATGACTTGCACCTGCCCGGTGGTTTGACTGTTTGAAAGCGCACTATCCTTAACGTAAATCGCCAGTCCATGTTGCTTTTCAAAAAAGGTGAAATCCATCTATTGCATATGGCGTTATGTTTTTAATATGAAATTCACTTTTACAAAGAATGAAGATCTTGGTCAAGAACCATTCAGATTTCAAGTCTTTGCGGTGACAACTCAAACTGCGTAAAATCTAACACGGATGGTATTCTATATTTTGGACCTTTATTAATAAGATATCGTAGACGTTTATCTTTGATTATCACGAAGTTACCAGCAATCACATGACCAGCCGGAGAATAGCAAAATTATGAGGTGGCGCAATCTCAATTATCAGGAATATTATCATTAATATTAAGGTCGCCATCATCCTTATAGTTGAAAATTGTATTTCTGATGGGTTTGTTATATTTGTAGCAGATAATCAGTGGTTCTGTATTTCTAAAGTATTTAGGAATAGTGCCAATTACATTTTTGTCTAAAAGAACCAGAGGAACTCAGTCGATAATGAGAGTAGGGTTTCTCTGTATCCTCTCTCCTCTCCCCCTCTCTCTCTCTGGGGCGTCCAATTAGCCCATAGTGAGCAGAAACGGACGTTAATCAAACAAACACACATGTTTGTCTCTTAATATAATCTGGGGGTAAATAAAATCAATACCTTTATTAATAAAAGACATTTTCAAAAAGAATCTTTGGTGTTAAGATAATGTGTCAATGCGTTGGCTGAGAACACGTAGAGTAAATGGAAAAGTAGTAAAGTCAAGCAGGCAAAGCCACATGCAAGACGCAACCACCACCAAAACACCGATAGACAGCATGACACACACACACACACAACCACACACCCAAACGCACACACACACACACACACACACACACACACACACGAAATGAACACAGAAAACACCAAAAGACACACAAGAACCAGGGACAAACGTTCCACAACATGAACAAACCACAAGCACAAAGACGCAAGGCAAACAAAAGGAAGGGTGACAAAGAGAGTACCGCCTTGGCACGGTCAGCAGCAAAAACACCACTGGGGGTTTAAACCGGTTTACGGACGTCCTAACCTCACACTTCTCTCAAAGTCACCCTAGCTTTGTAAATAA
The DNA here is from genome assembly GCA_963576725.1 of Azorinus chamasolen. Lineage (NCBI taxonomy): Eukaryota > Metazoa > Mollusca > Bivalvia > Cardiida > Solecurtidae > Azorinus > Azorinus chamasolen. Next base: position 2,934,734 of record OY755248.1, on the reverse strand, counting down.
AGGTATCCCCGCTGGACTTACCCACAACATAGACGACGGTGAACACAGGACAACATGTAAAACATAGCATAATAACTGTGACAATCCGTCAAATATGTACTCAATGACTTTGCTGAAGTCAGAGCACCTGCAGGTAAGCCGTTAAGGGCACGACAGGGAAAAAGTAATACATGAGTCTAGTAAGCTCCTCCTGTATCCAAGTTTAAGAGTATACCATCATAGAGTACTACCCTCGGCCTGTCATCGCGCAAGCAAAGAGGGAAGCGTAGCTACCGACTGTAAAAGGGTCGATAACCAAACATGCAGTGTGTTGCAATATAATAGGATCATAACCTTTCTTTTTAAATGTTTTAATGCGTTTTATAAACAAATCATGAAAATGGATATGACCCCGAATTTTCCTAAGTTTGTAGATAACATCCCCATAAAATTCTGGTTGAGAAATGCCTTGTCACAGTAACGTCCGTAGATTGCAATTATATTTACTAATGAGAGGTAAATTTCGATAATAAAATTTAGAAAAGGTTTTCCGAAGTTTGTGATATCTGTAACCTTGCTTAAGAAGTTTATCAGTTATAACGTCTGTTAAAATCTTCAAGCAAAGAACAGGCTCGGGCAAACCTAATAAGTTGAGAAATATAAACCCCATAAGATGTAGAACGTGGCACATCCCCATCTAGAAAAGGATAATTAACAATTTTAAAATTAAAATCTTCTCTTTTATCGTATACTTTGGACGAAACCTTATCATTTGTAATTGAAAGATTCAAATCTAAAAATGAAGCATTAATGTCAGATTGATTCGCTTTGTTTAAAGACAGTTCTTTTGGGTAGATTGAAGAAACCATAGTATCAAAATAAGGATTATCTAAATTCAAAATATCGTCTAAATACCTTGAAGTTTTATTAAAAGCATTAACAATATCGGTCTGTGTATCAGGTTTTAAGCTAAGCATAAAATCCCTCTCGTAGCAATACAAAAACAAATCTGCAACAAGAGGGGCACAATTTGTACCCATGGGTATACCAACAACTTGACGATATATGGTAATCCCATAACGCACAAATATATTATCTAAAAGAAAGGTAAGAGATCTACAAACATCAAGGCAAGCCGTTCCTATGAGAGGATCTGATCTAAAAATGATTTCGGCTTGCTCGTCAACTTCTTTTAATGAAGATTGATAAGGAAGAAAGCCTAGAAAGCATGACATAATTACCAGAAATTATACGTAAAGTATGTAGATCAAGAATAGTCAACAACTTGACCAATACATTTCAGTGGCAATTTTACAAGCACTTTCTCAGACAGGCAAGTTGAACATGTATTTTTACAAAGCTCCAATTCACAAGGTGAATCAGCGATATTTACGTTTTTGGTTATCATAACAGCGCAATGATTTGCAATTTAGATTTATTTTGGTAGGTTTCCCTGTTTGATGGCGACTGCTGCTTTGTATGGTGACATGTACTGTGTTAATGCACTTGTCCCTCTTGCTGTCTGTGACAGTCAACGTCACTGTGTCTTTGAACTGCGTTAGGACTTCCTCATTGTACAGATTTGCTTGTTTATTGGTCTAAACAATATACGAGTTGCTGTCAGTGGAAATGCTTCAAGAGATATCTGCCCCAACGCTTAAAGTGTGCCTATGTCTTGTTCTGTGTGACAACCAACTTTTACCCTTGAAAGGAATTTCGCAAATTCTGGATATCTTTGTTGTCTGACTATATCGGTTTATTCATATAGCTGGAAATATTGGTTCCATAAGGATCCTGCTAGTGCTCCATAACCTCCTTTGGAAGGCTTGAGGTTGAGGAATAAGGGTGAGGTTGGGCGCCCATAAACCGGTTTAAACCCCCGGTGACTTTTGTCACTGACCGTTCCAAGGCGGTACTTCCATCTTCCTCCTATTGTATGTTTGTTTTGTCTTTGTGCGTCTCTTGTTGTTTTTTCTACCTATGTACATTTGCTGTTTCCTTGTGTTGCTGTTCGGGCGAGTGTTTGTTCTGTATGTGGTGTTTCCTGCATGACTCATTTTTGTACTTGAAAACAGGAGAGTCTCCAACTCCAACATGATTCAGCTGTAGTAGGTCTCCAACTGCAAGTATTGACTTGAGAGCAAAGGGATGTGAATAGTTTGGATTGTATGTCTTGAATGCGCAAACTGAGATTGTTGAGTGATTGTGATCCACACATCGATATTTCATCAGCTATAATCATTTGCAAATTAGTATATGACGCTCTGAACCCATTCCCTGATAAGCATGTGACCATTTTATCCCGTTAACCCCATATAGGGACTGTTCATCTGCTAACTAATAATCAATACAATATGTGCATCAGTACCTATCTTTTCTCAATACAGGTTATTGGGAAAATAGATGATATGTCCCCTGCCGCATTTAAACCATTAAAGTGCACCAGCGCCTTAATTAATCCCTTTGGTGTCTGTATACAGACACATTAAATTTTCTTTAAAATGATATAGTTTGTGTTGAGGTAAGTAAATGTTAAACAAAGTTACAGTACATTGGAAAGGATCATCAGTACAATAACCGCTGTTTAGACAATGAAGTTTGTCTTTTTAGTTGCATTTCTAGGGAGGTTATATATGCAAACACACATATTAATCCCAAATCTTGATTTATTTATGAACAACCACATTACACACACTATATCAAATGAGCATTAAATTACTAATAATCCACATAATGTTTTATTCTATCAAAACTCATTTCTGAATTCACAGTATATCCATTGATGTCAGCCCCCACTTTTATATTCCAATTTATTCCTGAAAGTTTGACAGCGTCATGTTACCAATGGATACATGAATTCCAAATAAATTGTATCTACAGTTCATTTTTCTATCCTTACCGAGTCTTTTAAAAAATATTTAAATGGAAATTAACCCTGAAAATATACATGATTGGGGTTAACATGTTTTACACTTTTTCAAAAATAACTTAATTCCCATCAGGATGTTGATGACCAATAATGTCCCCATCTCTGGCATGTCACCTCAAATAATGTGTTGCCATGTGGAATACTTGGATTTGACATCTTCCATTTTGAGTATGTGTTGCAACCTGAAAGAAATAAAATAACATTATTAAAAGAATGAACAGATGCAAGACATGTCTGTTTATTTATCCATTTTTAAAATGTCACTGTTCATATTTCTGACAGCACAAATTCAAGATGTCACAGCAGTTAATCTTGAACTATACCCCTTTACTCTTTAAATACATCTTTTTACACCTTTTGAAAACATAGTAGACCCAAAAATCAGACTGCTCTTACAGGAGCTGTCTGATCATGGTCTGCTGTTTGCTTATGAAATAATGAATAATATAGATATGATTCTACCCACCTATACACATTCCTTGGAATAATTATAAAAAATAATTACACTAATAGTGATAATTATATAAAATAACTTCATGTATAAATAAAGATATTTAACCCTAATCCCTTACACAAATATTTTCCAAGTTCAGCACACTGCTGTACATTTATTATAAAACAAACTGTAGTCTGCTTAAAAATTGAAGACATACTGATATCATTCTCAATTAGATCTATAGTTTATGAAAGAATGGATGCATGGCGTCCAGCACCACGCCAAGGTCATAGCCCAGGCCTAGCTAATTTTGTAAAATCGCAATCGAAGTGAAGTTCATCATTATTCTTAGAATATGATTCTTGTAAATGGAAAAGTAGTAAAGTCAAGCAGGCAAAGCCACATACACACACAACCACACACCCAAACGCACACTCACACACGAGACGCACACAGAAAATACCAATAGACACACAATAATCAGAGACAAGCACTCCACACATGAACAGAATCACAAGCACAAAGACGCAAGGCAAACAAAAGGAAGGGTGACAAAGAGAGTACCGCATTGGCACGGTCAGTAGCAAAAACACCACTGGGGTTTAAACCGGTTTACGGACGTCCTAACCTCACACTTCTCTCAAAGTCACCCTAGCTTTACAAATAGTGTACATAAAGTCATATTTAAAATATCAAATGTCAAAATACAATGTTTAGAATGAGCTTTCAATTTAATAAAGAAATAGAGCTATTATAATAACTGACTACAAAATTAACTTAACAGTGCCATATCAATAGAAACTTTTGATTATCATACAAAATCCAAAAATCAAAATAACATATACTTACTTTTAAAACAGTGCTGAGATCGAAAAGGATATTTGTTGCCTCTACTGGAAATTGTGCTGCTTTTGATGACATTTCAATATGGTTGACATTTGACTCAACCTTTCAGTTGTTATGAAAATATAACGCGGAAATGAACATATAATGAAAATTGAAGGTTGAACCCCATGTCCTTCAAAAGTGACATTGACCTTGAGCAGACAAGACTGTCACATGTGTTTTTCACATCGTCTCCATTTAACATTTGATTCAAGTTTTATGAAAATCCTTCAAAGGGTCAGAGTCATGGAGTGGACGGGAAAACGTTATGCAAATTGAAGGTTAAAACACTTGACCTTCAAATGCGACACTGACCTTGAGCCGACATGACTGCCACATGTGTTTTGCACATTGTCTCAACTTGGTTAACATTTGAGGCAATGAAAATCTTTTTAGTGGTATAGGAGATATGAAGCGGACACAAAAGATTTACAGACAGACAGGCGGACGGGTGGACAGATAGACGGACGGATCATTCCCATAACCCTCGTTTGCTCCACGGAACGGGATTAAAATTAAATATGGTCAAAGCTTAATTAGATATATAAAACAGTGAAAAAGCACCGCATATTTGCTACAAAAGAACTAGATTTTCTACGTGTGCATGTATCAGATTGTATACAGCTCCGTGTGTGTATTATGCAAGTTACATTATCACCAAACGCACGCAGTTGTTAATCGAAACACAGTGAAGTCTCGCTAAAGCAACAACATACATTATTAACACGGGAGTTCTGCTCATGTTTAGTATAAATTAATTTACAACAAAAGTTCTACATTTATAAATATTATATCAGGATAGGAGTCTATAAAATATTGTGGTTGAGTTCTGTCGTATAAATAATTAACACCAAAATCTATACATATATTCGTATAATAAAAATAACGCTTTAGACCCACAAAACATATGCAATCAGCTAAATATAACCGATATCTGAATACTGCATAATTCTTAGGACACCGTTGACGTTTTAAGAGGCGGAAAATTGTGGAGTTCGGCGAAGCTACGATTGACTCAAAATCGATTTCGGAATTGACCTTAGAATATTAAATAGATGTTCACAACAAAGTTCGAAAGTTAAAAGATGCCATGGGGAATGTCTACTGTGTTTCCGCAGTAATAACATTTTCTATGTTTTATAAAACAATTCTTTCTGACTATGCTCGTTAGCACTAAGTTAGTTTCAAATCACATAGATTCAGATTCTGAAGCCATTTCGTTACGCGCAAATTCCGAGTATATTAGCAGAATACATATCTACCATAAAACAAGAACAGTTACATATATTATGATCATACAGGGCAGATTTACTTTCGGAAGTGAGCAAGCAATGAACAATTATATGAAGATTGTGTGCAGAGGACCAGATAAGATACGTAAATTAAAACATTTCTCAACAATAACTTTATTTATCCTCCAAACTATATGTTGTGACCACTCTTTGGACCACTCTTTAGAATCGTCCCCAAGAGACGATTCTAAAGAGTGGTCACAACGTAGGGTTTGATGGGTTTAGTAGTTGAGCACGCACATTAAGCTGTAGCTATGGGGTTTTGTATGTATATCTGCGCGCTCTTAAATTGTGCTTCTGTGGTTGCTGTGGATTTTCGTGTCGCATCTCCTGTCTAAACTCTGTTCTATACACGTAGAAACGGGTCTTTTATATGCGTGAGATTGTCATATAATAAAACATACTTAGTTACAAACTGCAGGATGGTAACGGTAAATATCCCAGTCCAAGTCCCTTGCCAATATAATGCTGACATTGACCTTCAGCATAGGTATAAATCACGTCTGTATACTTGATTAGTCACCACATTATCATACAATGACTTGAACGAAGGTAGAATGAATTTGGAATTACGAGTTTCAAAGATATCACAAACAAATCAAGAATTATATCGAAATACCGGTATAGGAGTTCATAAGCATGATGTATCTCATTGCAGGACAGTACATTGCATCAGTTCCTCGCATAGTGGGCGTTATTCTAAGTCTCCACCAGAATAACGCTACTGCATATACGAGGGGTGTTCCATAAATAATGTCATCTGTGCTTTATTTCGCGGAAATCGTGCAATTCATGCACAAAACCACCTCGTGTCGATTGAGTGATCACTGGCTCGTGACACAGGTAAATATCTTGTCCACATGTTCACTTGCCTCGGTACAGTGTACATCGTTTCATAGCCTATTCGTTAGACTATACACAAAATGACAGGAAAACGAGCTGAAAATGTTCTTGAAATTAGGGCCTATATAAAAGGTAGGTCATTACTCGGCATAAAGGCTGTAGATATTCACCGTGAGGTGTGTGACATTTATGGGGAGGGCCAAATGTCCCACAGGACTGTTTGTAGGTGGGTAGCTAAATTTAGTGCTGGGCAGCAGCAACTGAAAGATGCTGCTCGCCCAGGTCGTCCTGCAACAACTACGACCAAAGGTAACATAGAAAAAATCAGAAATATCCTCAAAACTGATGCTCGATTCACCGTAAGACAATTGGCTCGAATGACAAACTTGTCGTTAGCAAGAGTTCATGCAATTTTGGAGAAACACCTAAAAGTTAGAAAGATAAATGCAAGATGGATACCCCATTTGTTAACGGATGAGCAAAAGAAAACGCGTGTAACAATGGCAAAAAAACTTCTCAAAATGTACCCAAAATATAGTAAAAAGGCTTTTGATAATATAGTCACTGGTGATGAGACCTGGGTGTATTATTTTGAACCAAAGCGGAAGGTTTCCAACCGAATATGGGCCACTAAAAATGCCAGACGCCCAAGTATTGCCAAACGAATACGAACGGTAAAGAAGGTTTTGTATGCTATTTTTTTCACTAATAAGGGTCCAGCTATTCAAATCCCGGTGCCAAAAGGCAGAACGGTCACAGGCAAGTTCTATAAAAACGTTGTTCTGAGAAAATTGAAGAACTACTACAAAAGTAGCCGCCCCAAAACAGGACTTAAGTATGTCCGACTTTTGCATGATAATGCACCCGCTCACAAGGCACGTATTGTGACTGACTTTTTGGAGTCAGAGAAGGTTACCGTCCTTCCGCACCCTCCGTATTCGCCAGACTTGGCCCCCTGCGACTATTTTCTCTTTCCAAAACTTAAATATTATTTATCTGGAAGGAGATACAATTCGAGAAATGCCCTTGGATCTGCTGTTTATCAGTGTCTGATGGGTGTCCCCATTGAAGAGTATGAAAAATGCTTCCAAAAATGGATTGACCGACTAAAAAGGTGTATTCTGGCTGGCGGAGAGTATTTTGAAGGGCAGAGCAAATTAAAATGAACAAAAGCACTTCCGCTATATGAGCACCGATGCAAGTGACATTATTTTTGGAACACCCCTCGTACTGCGGAACATATGTTGAAGACGAATGCTGTTTTTAATGCAATTTTGTACGCAAGTTGTAAAAAGAAAAAACGTGTCGCTGAAAGTCGTCTTTGTATAATATACGTTTAATATGAATATCTATATAAAAATTAATGCCATCACAATTGTTTACCTTTAGTCTTCTACGGGCTGATGAGTGAATACCTATGCAAACAGTTTGAGACGCTGAGTAACAACTCGGCTTCTCATCAGGATCCAAACTGCTTGACATCCTGATTGCATTTTGGAAGAGAAATAGATTGTAGCTTGAATTTTAAAAATGTAGTACAGTAGGTGCACAATTCTGTAATTATGATTTGCTCAGCAGGCTAAATGTTAATTAGTTGACACCTGGACACAGGATTTATTTACCATGTCACACACTGTAACATCAGAACTATGTTCTTTTCCAAGCAAATGGGAACCGTCTATTCTGGTTCTATTCTATTTGCAAAGGCGTAAAACCGTTTATATGGAGTAAGGGGTTATTGAGCCACAATCATAAGAACAGTTTGAAAATGTCGTGCATGATTATTTTCTTAATAGAGTATCAATAAATTCGAATTGAAACATTTACCTCATAAAACGTTGAGTATATAATGGCTGATGCTATAATGGTTGGGTTCTTGTCTTGATTGGTGTTATTGCTTCGCTATTGTATATCACATGCATATGTGTATTCTAAATGCCGTCTGAATATACCATATTCTATTATTGAATTGAATAGAATGACAGTGACCTTAAACATCGATAGGGTACAACGTCTCATGATATTGGAAAATCATGCAAGGTGATGTGTTTTAGTCTGTATTGTGTTCATAATTGGTCAACGGGCGGATAGACACTCGCACATGGACTCGTGCACAGCGGCAATAATATATACACTTTTGTAGGTTTGTTGCGATAGGAAACTGAGTTTTCCCCTTATTTAAGCATTTTTGGACGTTCTACCTCGGATTTAGGCTATTTACAAAGTAATCCTGGAGTAACCCAGAACGTGCTAGAGTGATTCAAACTCTTTGAATCTGGGAAACGAGGTGGATGTCATTTGCAAACAGTGTAGACTAGATGAGCCCTCTGACCAGGGTCTACATTGTTTTTCATTCCAAATCGTCCAGCACATTTTAGCCCTACATACTGAATGGACTCTACAGTAATATGCAAATGGATCATTCTACTTTGAAAATTCAGTATTGCAAGTGTTCACAACGAAGCATGCAGATAATGGTTGTGTATCAGTTGTTAACCCTTATAACGCTGATATTGTAAAAAGACTATTCAAAAACTAAAAAAAAGTCAAGCTTATGGTGCATATTTAAATAGTTTTGGTAAGGAGACGGTAACAGGTCAAACAGTGCAGATCGAGATGAGAAGGCTCCTCTAGAAGCCCTCTTATCTGGGTCTACACTGTTTGCATAGGACATAAATGACTCGTGTCTGGCACTGTAAGAGTTAAACGTGTTTTACACGTTTATGCAGATTCCTCTAAAAGCAAATATTGCCTCTGAAAATAAATGGAAAACAGATTTAGAAAGGTGAATGTTTTAAATTAATTCTGATTGTACCACTTCTCCCCCTTATAGTGACCATTGTTGACGGATTCAATGTTCGACTCATCTTCTATCACTGTTCAAGTACCACTTTGAACCGAACGTTCCAATACATAGACTCAAGTATCGTTTTCGCTGAATAAAGGATATATAAGATCTCTGCATATAATTTCAGTGAATTTGATAAAGTCTTAAAAGATATTTCAGTTTGGAATTTAAACAATGAAAACGGAAACCAATCGTCTTTTAATCTGAATGAACGCTGAACAGATATTTATTCGTGGTTAGTTGGCATAAGAATAGGGTTTGCATTACATTGTTCTCATCAGCCTCCACAATACTTTATTTCCATCCAGTATTTCATTACATCTAAAATATGTTGAACACTCTCATAACTATTGACTTTGATTGCCCTAACGTTTTCAGACTGAAATAGATGCAGAAACCATTTTTCGCTTTGTTTTTGGGCGGACTGCATTGTACATCAGTCCTGACGATAGTGAATCATACAAAACACAATTCAAAAAGTAATTGCACAGAACGGTCAAAACAAGCTACGCGTTCAGTAGTGGCAACCGTGAGCAGCCGATCGTTAGGCTAGCTACTATGTCCAGAAGGAATGAAATAAGCTTACATTGTGGTACACACTCTCTATTGAGTATGAGCATAACATACATTCTATTATTACTTGACCATATTAAACTGAGACTCCGTGCATATTCCGTGTATATTCGTATGTATTGGTATGTATGGTAATCGATTTCATCCGAGTATATCCGGAAACGCTAACGGAAATTGATGAGTCTCAGTTTAAAATAGTCAAGTAATAGCAAGTCGTTGATTGCAACCGGTTGCTCACGTGAGCCATAACTGAACGCGGGACTTATTTCTCAATGAAAAGAGTAGTAAGGTCAAGCAGGCAAACCACATGCAAGACGCAATCAACACCAAAACACTGATAGATAGCATGTCACACACACAACTACACACCCAGACACACGCACATACACAAGAAGAACACAGAAAACCTTAACAAACACACAAGTACTAGAGACAAACATTCCAAACATGAACAAAATCACAAGTACAAAGACACAAGGCAAACAAAAGTAAGGATGACAAAAAGAGTACCGACTTGGAACGGTCAGTGGCAAAATCACCACTGGGGGTTTAAACCGGTTTACGGACGTCCTAACCTCACACTTATATCAAAGTCGCCCTAGCTAAACAAATAGTTTAATAAAGGTATCCCACATATATGGTATCCCCCATAATGCACAAATAAATTATCTGAAAGAAAGGTAAGAGGTCTACAAGCATCAAGGCAAGTCCACATTGTGTAATGCTCAACTTCTGAATTCGAAAAGAATGAACGTTGAACATTGCAAGCAAGGGACATTTTATTTTCTCTGGCAAAGTTTTTTCTATTACTTTAACCCATTTGCGCCCAGTGGATTCTTCCATGTTTTTATATTGGATTAGTCCATTGTTTATCTAATGGGTGCCTGGCCTATATTTTCAATTTCGTTTTGTTTTATATTGAAATTCCTATCAGAAAACAGCGTAGACTCTGATCAGACGCCGCATCATGCGGCGTCTGATCATGGTCTACACTGTTTGCCTACGTTCTATATTTGGGATCGTGGGAACAAATGGGTTAATCAGTTTATCCTTTATAAGATGGTGAGGTTGAGTAGTATAGAGTATAGGGAAATTATAAGAGCTCAGTGACGAAATGTTAAACTGTACATTGTCAAGTTTTTCTAAACCTCATTTGATTTTTTTATGGACCAAAAAACATTAATACCAGAGTTTTCATTTATTTTATCACAATAACGTTCTTTGATCGTAGTAAGACAGGACGTCAAAAGTTTAATTAATTTAGTAGTACAACAACAACTAGAGTAGACAATGAAACGCGCCTTATAAGGGGTTTTATGTAGTTTTGTGGAATCTAGTACAAAGCATAATGTTAGGACCAGACGTAAAAGTACTGCAAGTTTTAACACGTTGCGAGACTATACCTTTTTCAGGTGTTTGAACTGTAATATAAGTTTGTGAACCTGTTAGCTTCTTCATCAAAACATCAACATAATACAAGCTTCACATACTGATTATATTATTTGATGCCTTGCCAGCAGGAGCAAGAACATAATTTGAATGAAAATTAGAAATGTTTTAGCGAAATGTGTTTATAATTGAAAATTGAAAAAAACTTTAAATGTTTTTTACTTTTTAGATTAAACATATGTTCAGTATTCTCAGTATTTTGATTGCATTTAATAACTGCTGGCATCTCAATGAACACTCTGAACGCCTAAACAATACCCAAGTCGTTTGATTCTAGGTAAATATTTTATAATTAAAACCTATAAAGATATAATGAATCAACGTATGTTAAAACTTTCCTCTGCAAACAATGTTGACCAAGATGCGAGGAGCCATATTATCAGGGTCTGCTATAAGAGAATTCTCTTTGATTTTATGGCTGAATGCATGTACCAAAATGTGACGTGTATTTTGACATGGTAATCTTTGAAAAAGTCCCTTAGTGGTAGAAATATTAGATCAGAGCTATTCAAGTATTTATGTATCATATTAATTCCCTTTTTGGAGGGATGGAGTGGTGGTCTAGTGGTAACGCGCTTGACTACCAATCCGGAGGTCCGCTCGGAAAATTTCAGAGATGCTTTTCTGTGTCTCCCACCCACACGGAATCGGAGAAAAACTGTCTGTGAAGCTTGAAATGCCCGAAAAGTAGACATTAGCCCACATTGACTTATGACACGGCTTGTCACAGTGAGCCCGAAAGAGCATAACCCGATTGGAATAGAGCTGTGTATATGCGATAAGTGCTTAGTAGATTCCACCATCATATGAAGAGGCAGTCTATCCGAACATGAGTGTGAAAGCAATCGGGGATCCATGACTAGGAGGGACAACTCGGAGAGAAAACCCGTGGAGACGAAATCACGAGTAACACTTTACGGAACTGAGTACGAGGAGACATTGAACGAGTATGACGCATAGCGAAAGGCCAGCAGAGGTGATTGTGGGCGACGGGCGAAACTCGGGCATGAATGCGCCGCAGACAGGGAAAAAATCCCTTTTTGGAATATTTTCATAATTGTAAAACGTTTGGAGAAAACAATCCTACAAGGATCACCACGCGCAAAAATGCACGGTACCCAAACATCATTAAACAGGCAACAATACAGTTACAAGACAAAACGTGAGGAAACGTAAAAAAAGACATAAAACATTTATCATATAAAAACAAAGGGTAACTGCAGCAGTACCACCTTTGAATAATCAGCAGCCAAAGAAGGTCACTGCTAAAATCCTAACATGTTACAATTTTACTTACATTCGATTTGTTGAAGCTTAAACCCTTTGCCTGTTCTATATTAATTTCCACATTTCAAAACTACTCAATATTTATGGACAAAATAGCTATAACGAAATATTGAAGGTGGAAAGTAAAGAAACAAATATTTCATATTTCCACTAGCAAACAGAGCAGACCCTGATCATACGGTTCCTATAGAAGCCGTGTTATCTGGGTCTACTCAGTTTGCAAATGCATGAAAACACGTTTATATGAAGGAAAAAACCAATTGACCGAATGTCAAACAGCTTTGTTATTTGGCGTCTCATCTGGACCCAATCTGTTTGCGAAGGGTTAATAAAGTATTAATTTTGTCTTGAACACAAAACAGCCAGTTATTCATGGAACAATGTATTGATCCTAACGAATAGAAATACAAGAGAACATAGTGCCATTTCAACTTATACAAACGTGTACCTTTTTGTTAGAAGTGGTTGCCCCAAAACATACTTTTTCTAGTATTCAAGTTATTCATTGCTTATTAGCGTATTTAGCTAGACGTCGTGCTAAGATTGAAATACTGTTAAAGCGACGTAAAACCCGATAAAATCCAAATCCAAATATTCATTAGCACAAATAAACAAGTTCAAAATAACAATAGCATACTAAAATCACATATAGCTGAAATTGGCTAAGACCTTTACTCCATAAATACGCTTTTCTGTAGGAGCCGTTTGATCAGGGTCTGCTCTGTTTTTTTTATGAAATAACACAGATATGCAGTTTCTGTCAATACCAAACATTCATTAATTCATATTTCATTATAAAAGACTAGTTATTAACACATTATCCCCATGTGACGCATTTTTGAGCATCTATAAAGTCACTTTATGAAATCATTGCGATAAATAGAGTATTTGCTCCTATAGGAGCAAATGCTCTTTTTATCACAATGGTTTCAAGCTACAAAATTCTAAATTTTTCCTTTCCTGTAGTTAATATGCTTCTTTTCGGTAGATACATTCATTTGAAGAGGTTGGGTCTAAAATTAGCCTAGGAGAGAATGAGTTAAATAATCCTGACACCATTATTTCTCACATAAATATTCATGGAGTAAAAGGTTAACGGGTAACGCGCGTTTCTGGACGGGGTAGTTTAATAGCAGGGTATAGCTACTTGTGTATAACAACTAACGTCTGTAACAATGAGAGTTGATGTTCATTATCAAAGTACAAGCAGCGTTTTCAGAATCAAGAAAGGGCAAATAGTCTGGACAATGGTGGGACGCCGATTTACCCGAGGACATATCTGGGTCCAAACTATTTTCAAATGTTACCACCAATTCGCATGCAGCATTTTAAAGTTTAAATGGATGCTTCAAATGTTAAAACATTATGACCATTAGGGTGGAAAACCAGTCTTGAAGTCCGTCACTGTATTTATTCAAAATCTCTAAAACTTGTCAGAATTTAGAGATTGAGACTGATCTTTAAATGTACGTCTGTATTTAAATAGTATAATCAACTTCATTGCTATGATTAACTCTTCGTGCCTGTCATTTCTAATTCGCTCTTGAGTCACGTTGAATCGGAATATTCGTAATGGCTCTCGTAACTGATTGTTTGAAATAGATGGTTTTCCTTTACCTTAACAACCTTATATTAGGAAGTGCTCACCAGTTTAATGTAACCTGCATAAATATGTTTCGAAATAGTTGTAAAACAAATATTCCCTAAAAGTACATATTTCAAATCAGATATTATATATGGGAAACGTTATGAAAAGATATATCATTATTTTAACCTAATACGTCTTTGTCAAAGACTAATTTTACGTAATGTTTTCCAATAAAACATGTATTAAGCCATAACCCGCCAGTGACAACTATAGTTGCATTTGCAAATAGTGTAAACCAAGATCTCATGTGCACGGTTTGCTATGGAAAACCCATGCCTGCATAATCTATGCTTTTGCCTAGGAAAATAAATTCAACATATACTGTTTATATTTTGTAATTTTTTTTTGTAAATATTTGCCTAACTAATATTCGAAGAAGGCAGAAGGATAAAAATATGTGGCGGGCTAAGGATTAATAAAAATGCATTCTGTCTCTAATAGGAGACATACTTTTAATTAACGTAGACCCAGCTCGCTCTCCGACAAGGATATGCACTCTTTGTTTCTTCGGCAAACACATTCAGAACAACCCTTTCAAATCAAATTAGACTGGTACATATTTGGGCAAATAAACTCAGACAATTAGGCTTAACCAGTCCCCCCATGGATATTTATACAGGAAACGTATGAAACTCGTACAAATGATGTCAATTCAAATTTTAAAGATACATAACTTGTTGTGTAAGCAGATAAGCCACTGAGTACTTAGGAAATATTAATATGTGGTTATGTCAAGATGACATTCAAATCTTTTTTAGAATTATAAACACTAGTTAAAAAGCATATTTAAACAGAAACTTTCGTCTCTCGAATATCAAGTTTTCCACAGAAACTACAACAGATATCTTTACGTCTGAATAATATTGAATTATTGCTTGTGAGACAAAACATAAGTTAACATCATTAACATCATTACGGACAATATCTTTTCGTTGTCCAAAAATATATTTCTATGCACAGCATACCGTTAATTCTGTTTCTTTCATGAAGTATTACCAGAATTTCAACAATCTCCAGAGACTGGTGGTAGTCTCATAACGTCTATCTAAATGACTGCAAAATACGGACTGTCTATTGTATCAGATTAAGAACACATATGAAACCTTACTCAAATCCCGTTGGACATATGCTGTCATGCCAGTAACAAAATAAAGTCGCGTCCCTCATGATAGCATTCGTCTCAACCATTGTCTATCATCACAAATAAATTCACAACATTCTGTGTTTGTAATTGGTATATTGTATTGCATGGTATGTTTGATCGATGTCTTGTGTTTCTGTGTACGGAATCTTGCATTCAGTTTCAGGTGAATCAGTGTGCTTTGTTGATGGATTTAAAAAGTATTTCATTAGTATAGTCAAACAACTAGGTCTGACGGGTCACGGGTTCGCCGAGTCCATTTTTAAAGGAGATCAGCATATCGGATATCCATGTGTCATTTTTAAAAGAAAATGTTTAGTTGTAGGTATAAACAATAATCGCATTAGTTATCGGAAATATAGCGTAGTGGATAGGTCGTAGGACAATAAAGAAGTATATGATCGGCGAACATTTTATTAGGCGCAGGTTCGAGTCTCGCATCAACCTAAAACATTTGTTTTGCTGATCACATTAAGGATTCTATAATTACTTATTATATTTCGATTGATGTTTTACCCTTTTCGTTTGTTTTCAGGGGGTTATTCTTTTATGTCCAATTTTATTTCAACCATCGTATATTTTCATTGATATACATGTATATCTACGGTGAAACATCTCTTAACCAAACACCCAAAAAATAAAGTCATTGTTAGCCTTTAAGGCAGGCGGCAGCATAATTCAGGAAATAGGTCACACTGAAAGCCCCATTAAGAAGCCAATTGTACAAGACATTTGCTAAAAATTATATTGATATTCATATTTTAACATCGAATTATTTTTGAAAAAAATCGCTAATATAGGACTTGAACCCAAACAAATGCACCCTTCCCTAACATTGACGAACATATGCGCATAAATGATCCTTACAATTATACAATATGACAAAAAAAATAATACTTAACTATTCATTCAAGATTAAAAAAAGTTTAAGGTCGACACGGGATTCGAACCCACGCTTAATGCATAAAAATACTCTCGCAATGCCTTCTGCGTACCTAGTACTACAACATACATAAATTTCTCTCATCTTGCCGGAGATGTTCCCTGTGCCCCATCTTACGGGGTTTATATATCTCAACTTATTCGTTTTGCTAGAGCTTGTTCATCTATTGACAATTATAACAGTCGAAATCGCATTTTAACTGAAAAGCTGCTTAAGCAAGGATATAGATACCATAAACTAAGAGAAACTTTCTCTAAATTCTACTATCGAAATCTCTCACTTATTGGCAAGTACCAATGTATTCTCAAGCTGTTTCTGCGACACGGTATTTCACATCCTGAATTTTATGGTGATGTGATTTACAAACTTCGTAAAATTATTGGACATACCCATTTTCTCACTTTGTTCATCAAATATGTTAAAAAATCATTAAAAAGGGATATGATCCTATAGTACTACAACATACTGCATGTTTGGTTGTCAACCCTTTTACAGTTGGCAATCACGCTGGCCTCTTTGCATGTACGCCGACAAGAAAGGTTTAGTACTCTATGAAGGCGACCTCTTAAATCCAGAAACGGAAGGAGGACGTCAGATATCTGTACTATTTCGTTTTTGTCGTACTCTTTATTACTTTTCTACAGTTACTCTGTTTGCAGCTCAATCATTGAGTACACTAGCGATAGGTGGATACAGTTTGTTCACTTAAATGTTTTCGTTATACATGCACTTTACCACTGTATTTGCCATCGCGGTTGTTGTAGATTAGTCGGAGAGGGGATACGTTTATTTACAATGTTCGTTTTTTAGCGTGGGGATGGAATAAGTGTGAGGTTGGGCGCCCATAAACCGGTTTAACCCCCAGTGACTTTTGTCACTGACCGTTCCAAGGCGGTACTTCCATCTCCCCCTATTGTATGTTTGTTTTGTCTTTGTGCGTCTCTTGATGTTTTTATAGTTATGTACATTTGCTGTTTCCTTGTGCTGCTGTTCGGGCGACTGTTTGTTCTGTATGTGGTGTTTCCTGCATGACTCATTTTTGTACTTTTACCTACTGCGCTAAACTGCAGACAACAATTTGGGTTTCCGGTTCCGGTGTGTGTAATAGTGTTTATTTCGCGCTGGAGATATTTATGTAATTTTTTGAATAATTGTGTGTTTATTTGGACTTTGAAAAGATGTGACGAGAATCGTAGTGTATCGTAGTGTATATAATAACATTCCTGTGGTATGTGACGTTTGTTAGTAAGTGAGTTTTGCTGTTCTTGACATTTTATGTGACATCATTTGAATATTTGTGGGTGGGGTACCATTTCGTTTTTACTCACTCACAGGCCTACGGGTCATGTTTGGAAATTTTCTTCACGCTTGATCGAATACAATGATGTGAGCGGTTTTTGATTATCTGAGGACCGTTACGCTAATGGAGCATACCGACGTTAAACGCACCGG
Organism: Azorinus chamasolen; assembly: GCA_963576725.1. Taxonomy (NCBI): domain Eukaryota; kingdom Metazoa; phylum Mollusca; class Bivalvia; order Cardiida; family Solecurtidae; genus Azorinus; species Azorinus chamasolen. The sequence goes on along the minus strand of OY755248.1, from coordinate 2,917,029 downwards.
TGATGCCGCTACGCCCACGGGCAATACACGGGGTGATAATGATGTCGACTGGTATGATCAACCTCTTACGGCGGCGCAACACAAAAAGGCCAGTAGATCACAGACGGAAACAAGTGTTTCTGTATTGGCACGTGAACTGATACGTGTTGATGAGGATAATGTGGACGAATTATTCAGCAGCCTATCGGAAGAGAAATGTACGATTGTCAAACTTCAGTCTTGGTTCAATTCGTATACAAAGAGTGAATTTATTTCAAGGCCTATAGCTGACGTTTCGGCAGACGAGTCGCTGCTGGAGGAGACACGTGACCTACTCTTCGAAGAAACGCGCTCGCTCAGAGAATATCCGTATCCCTCTACGGCTGAAATGAAACGGCGTATCAGCAGACGTAATGGCGAAAGCGTTTCATATAAATTAGCAGCTGATATTTACAACCTTGTGAATGTGTTAGATGGGGGTCCATTCAGTGAAATAAAAGAACTGATTAATGTTCCCAGGTCGTCCAGCTCTCGACCTGACATTAACTCGTCCATGTGTGGCACCCAAAAGAACGCTTCTAGTATAGATATTCTGTCTTCTACCGTAGCGCAGATTCAGGCAGACTTAGTTAGATTGAAGCAGGAGAATAAGCGCCTGACTGATACATTTTCCAGCGAAATTACTGCTATTAAGAAAAGTGTCAACTCGATACAGAAGGAATCGCATGAGAGTATTCAGAACTTACGCGAGTTGTTAACAGCGAATACTAAGGCCTTAGATAGACTTTCCGACGAGAAAAGTTCTGGGATATCTAAGTTGAGGAGTGACATGAAGCTCGTCAAGGCGGAAATGGCTTCATATGGCGACGAACTCGGTCGTACAATGGAAAAGGTAGAAACTCAATTGAAGCTCGCTGATAGGAGACTGAATCGTGTTGAAGGCAAAGTGAAAAGTGTATCCGACAAAGGTAACGGGAAAGATTCAGTTTCACCAGTGCAGCCTACAGAAAGGAACCCGTCCTCTAACGGTAAGCTCGAGCACGAACAGGACAAGCTCTATCGCACTGTGACCGAAGATGGCACCAGATTTGTCAGAGGGAAGAGTCAGATCCAACGTAATGCGACTTACAGCGAAGTAATACAGGGACGTCATCGGAAACGGACTGAAAGTGTCAGCATAAGTGATCCACCATTTGAGGTTGAGAGTACAGATACGCAAAGTGGACGCCAGATAGAGACTGAAAGTACGCGTACTTATCGTGCGAATCAGATTGAGACTGAAAGTACTTGTACTCAACGAGAGAATAGTGTGATTCATACAGAGTCTGAACGTGCAGATAGAACTCACAGCATCCAGCAGAGTTCCATAGGTATTTGTACTCAGGGGACTGAAGAAAAGTGTATACCGACTATTGTGAATAATAGAAGGAATGCTACTGGACAGACAGGTCTACACGGTTGTTCGGGCGATTCGTCTGAGTTTGAGGAGTTTATCAGACATGTGCGCAAAAAGACAAGACGCTTTTACGTAGGTAGATTTACCCCAGGCATTACAGTGGAGTGTATTAAGCACTATATAGAAGGAAGCGGAGGGCCTATAGTTGACAAAATTGAGATATTTCGCCCCCGACATGGTATTGACGTGTTTCTGAGAGTCAGTGTTGAAATAAATAACTGTTCTGTGTTAACCGAGCCCGAATTTTGGCCAGATAATATTAGATGTCGCCCGTGGTACTCTAAGAACGGGTATTTAGAGCACGTGCGCTCGAATAATAAGGACCAAGCACGTGAGAAATACCAGTCTGGCAGACATCGCAATTCGTAACTTAAGATTATAGCTATAGGGACACTATTTTACTTGCCCAATTGCTTTGACAGTTATGAAAGTTCTATCCTGTGCAGGTTACGTTTTATATCTTATGACTTGTTTAAATAGTTGTACTTTGAATGCTAGTGGACTTATGTCCAGTGCTTTTTATCTCAGCAATCTGCTAGTAGCAAATGATATTCATATATGCGGGATATCTGAACATTGGCTGTATAGCCATGATTTACACTTTTTGAATTCCGTTCATAAGGATTTTAGTGGATTTGGCAAATCTGACGCTTCCCTTCTGTTACCTAGTAACAGACGTGTGGGTAAGGGTGGGGTAGCTTTAATTTGGCATAGAAGCTTAAATGATCGGGTAACGCCGCTTATTATTGATAGCGATAGGATCGCTGGCATTCAAGTGCAGTTATCTAAACACAGTTTTATGTATGTATTGCAGGTGTATTTCCCTTGTACTAACCATCCTATTGCAAGTTACAGGGATTCAATCAATTTACTGCATGATTGTGTTAATGCATACGCAGACAAAGGCATAGTAATAGTTATGGGAGATTTTAATGCTCGCCTACATGGTGGGTCATTTCTTAAACGTAATGATATTCGCAGTCGTGAACTCGTTTTGTTTATGGAAACAAATAATTTTGTAGCTATTGACACGTTACCGTTATGCACGGGTGCTCATTCTACCTTTGTATCGTATGACGGTAAACACGAGTCCCTTATTGATCATGTTCTCGTTCCATGTGAATCGAGTGATCTGATAGATAACTGTTGCATTGTGGGTGATAATTGCTTAAATGTTTCATCTCACAGACCAGTTCTATTCTCAATGAGTATTCCTACAATGAATTATGATGGCAAGGTACCTTCTGTTAAACCTATTAAATGGAATAGAGTTAGCCAAACAGAGATAAATGGATATTGTAGTATGCTGTCTAACTTACTGTTGAATAATTTAGACATAGGTACATTAGATATTAGCTGTCAGAGTGTAGACCGGCTTTATGCTGATATTGTTGATTGTATCCATAAAACGTCTAAGGCTTATCTCCCTTATAAGAGTGACCGCTCGTATCTTAAGCCTTATTGGGACCAATCTTTGAAAGATTTACATGCACTTATGAGATTAAGACGAAATGAGTGGGTGTCCGAAGGCAAACCGCACTGTCCAACCTCGCAATCTTTTTCTACGTACAAGTCCGCTAAGCGTGAATTTCGGGCTTGTCATAGAAGAAGGGTTAGTGAGTATTTACGGGAGGTAAATGACGAGATTGACCGAGCAGCTGGGGTAGACTGTGGCTTATTTTGGCGCCTCTTTAATGCAAGAAAAAACGGTGGGACCCTTAAGGCAGGCGGTGAAATTAAGTTTAAAGGGTTAACATTGAGGGATTCTGAGGACATAACAGTCGCTTGGGGACAATATTTTTCAGAATTGTATTCAGATACTGAAAATAATTGTTATGACGAGGAGTTCTATGAGCGTATCACCCACGCTATGGATGATATTAAACGTATGGATATTACTGTAAATGAAGATATTATTGATAGTGAAATTCTGATCAGTTTTATACTGAAACTTAAGCGGGGCAAGATGTGTGGTTTTGACGGCATCTATAATGAGCATCTTCTTTATGGAGGTATTACATTGCAATTATACATTTCCACTTTATTCAATATGATGTATAAGTTGTCATATGTCCCAGCTGACCTTAAAAGGGGAGTTATAGTTACCCTTCATAAAGGGGGAGGTAAACCTAAAGACGATCCGAAGAACTATCGTGCAATCACGTTATCATCTTGCATACTGAAGTTATATGAGAGTGTTTTGCTTGAACAATTGAAGAATAACTTACGTATGTCTGTTCATGGACTTCAGGGTGGATTTCAGAGTAATAGAGGCTGTATCATGACGTCATTTGTTTTGAGAGAGGCAATTTCACATAGTCATGAGAATGACAGCACTTTATATGCATGTTTCTTGGATGTAAAACAGGCCTTTGATCGAGTTTGGCACGATGGCTTGTTTTACAAACTTTACAGGTATGGATTACCGTTACCGTTATTACAAAGTGTAATAGAGATGCACAGTAATATGTTTAGTTGTGTTTTACACAAGGGTTTTAGGTCTGACTGGTTCTCCATTAAACAGGGAATGAGACAAGGTGGAATATGGTCACCATTTCTGTATCTCTGTTTCATCAATGAATTAATTGAAAGGTTAGTAGGTTTAGACGTTGGTTTTTCTTTGAGTGAAGGTAATAGCTTTTGTGCCCCTACTGTGGCTGACGATATGCTTTTGCTCTCACTTTCAAAGAAATCTTTACAGGTTATGCTGAACGAATGTTACCGCTATTCTTGTCTTTGGAGATATCAGTATAACCCTAGTAAATGTGGAGTACTGGTTTTTGCTTGTAAGCAAAAAAGGCAGAGCTATAATAATGTGACCTCTTTCTACATTGGGACTGATGTGTTACCAACAGTGCAGACCTACAAGCATCTAGGTGTTCTATTCGAGGGGAATAATAAATCTCATGCTCTTATTAAGGAATCTTGTAACAAGATAAGGGGTACATTCTTTAGTTTGACAAATTATGGTTTTAACGACGATGGCTTACAACCTACCAGTTGTAAGCGTATATACAGTGCTGTAGTTATTCCTAAAGCTGTATACGGATGCGAATGTTGGCCACCGTTAAGTAAATCTGAGTTACTGCTACGTGAGCGAGCCCATCGTTTATGCTTAAAATACATACAGGGTTTCAGTTCAAGGACCAGTACAGACTGCGTTTTAAGCATGATTGACTGCCTACCTATTGCCTTGGAAATAGAGCGGAGGAAACTTACCCTTTTAGGCCAGTTATGCAGGTTAGAAGCTGATTGTGCTGTAAAACAAATGTTTTTATTTAGATTAAGTTCATACTTTTTAAGCAAAGTTAAGCTTGGATTTATGCCGGATATAGACCAGATACTGATTAAATATGGTTTGAGACATTTCATAGTGCAATATTTAAATGAAGGATCTTTTCCTAGTAAGGATTGTTGGAATCGCACGATTAAAAGAGCGATAAGAAATTCCTATGTTTTAGACTGGAATACTCGCACATCTGCTGAGAGATTTGGTAGATTTAGATCTGTTCATTGTAACTATCAAATGTGTAGTTCTGTACACAACTCTTCCTCATGTTTTAATTAAGGATAAGCTTACTAACTTGATCCAGAAAGTATTTGCCCGAGAAAAAACATCATTCTTGGCATGTAATGCTGAAAAAGCTTTCTTTACTGACGAGCAAATGAAGTATTACACCAATTGGACTTGCTCAGAAGTTTGCGAAGCACTAACCTTTCTTTTGGACAACATATTTGTACGTTATGGGAATGCTATATACCGTCAGGTAATTGGTATTCCCATGGGTACGAATTGTGCACCACTTGTCGCAGATTTGTTTTTGTACTGCTATGAGAGAGATTTCATGTTGAGTTTGAATCCTCAATCACAAGAAGATGTTATAAAAGCCTTCAATGATACCTGTCGATATTTGGATGATATTTTTAACTTAGATAACCCTTTCTTTAATGCTCTGATTCCTACAATTTATCCTAAAGAACTCAAATTGAATAAAGCTAACCCGTCCGACAATTATGCAGCGTTTCTTGACCTAGACCTTAAAATTAATAATGGAATGATTTCTTCTAAAATATATGACAAAAGAGATGATTTTGATTTTAATATTGTAAATTTTCCTCATCTTGACGGGGATGTTCCCCGTGCTCCATCTTACGGGGTTTATATATCTCAACTTATTCGTTTTGCTAGAGCTTGTTCATCTATTGACGATTTTAACAGTCGAAATCTCATTTTAACTGAAAAACTGCTTAAACAAGGATATAGATACCATAAACTAAGAAAAACTTTCTCTAAATTTTACTATCGAAATCTCTCGCTTATTGGCAAGTACAAATGTAATCTCAAGGTACTTTTGCGACACGGTATTTCACATCCTGAATTTTATGGTGATGTGATTTACAAACTTCGTAGAATTATTGGACATACCCATTTTCTCACTTTGTTCATCAAATATATAAAACAATTCATTAAAAAGGGATATGATCCTGTATTATTACAACATACTGCATGTTTGGTTGTGAACCCTTTTACAGTTGGCAATCACGCTGGCCTCTTTGCATGTACGCCGACAAGAAAGGTTTAGTACTCTATGAAGGCGACCTCTTAAATCCAGAAATGGAAGGAGAACGTCGGATATCTGTACTATTTCATTTTTGTCGTACCCTTTATTACTTTTCTACAGTTACTCTGTTTGCAGCTCAATCATTGAGTACACTAGCGATAGGTGGATACAGTATGTTCAATTAAATGTTTTTTTGTTATACATGCACTTTACCACTGTATTTGCTGTCGCGGTTGTTGTAGATTAGTCGGAGAGGGGATACGTTTATTTACACTGTTTGTCTTTTAGGATGGGGATGGAATAAGGGTGAGGTTGGGCGCCCATAAACCGGTTTAAACCCCCGGTGACTTTGTCACTGACCGTTCCAAGGCGGTACTTCCATCTTCCTCCTATTGAATGTTTGTTTTGTCTTTGTGCGTCTCTTGTTGTTTTTTCTACCCATGTACATTTGCTGTTTCCTTGTGTTGCTGTTCGGGCCAGTGTTTGTTCTGTATGTGGTATTTCCTGCATGACTCATTTTTGTACTTTTATGGAAATTCTCTCAACTGTTTCCTAAAATGTTAACCTATGTCAAGTCAGTTGCTCAGTTAGTAGCTTATTTGTCTAGATACGATGATGTCTGCTATAAATGTACACACGATTGCAATATGTGTAATTTAACAGATCATCTTATATTAGATTGTCCAATGACATTAGCAGTAAGACAAAACATGTTAGATGGTATCGTTAGCCTGTTTGGGCATCAAGTTGGTAATTGTATTATATCCCTTGACCGATCAGCGTATGTTAATACACTACTAGGTGTATATCATCCAGATGTTGAACTGTCACTTCCGGTTGAAAGATGTTATAACGATTTGTTAAAATTTCTTTTCAGACATGTACATTACGTTTGCAAAGTTGGCAGTCTACAGAGTCAACGCTATGTCGACTTAGCAACTCTATAATTGTCGTTGTACTTCATAATTATACATGCAAGTTTGTTATTACAAGTATGTTATTTTGTATACTCTCTGTATTTCGTTTCGATCAGAGAGATACACGACACATGCATGTAGTTTGAATGGAACTTATTTTTTATGTAGAATCTCGTTCTGAAATTGATATTCACCCGCTAATTTGTGTACATTTGTTTCGTATATGTATCTGATGTACTTGTCTAATGGTGTGTATGCATGTTTATGTATGTTTGTTTATATATAATTACCACAGACAAGTATTCCCATTTACTTATTTTATACTAAGTTAACGTGTTCTCTTGTACAGTCTCTACTTTTCGTTTCGTTTAGAGGCGTACTGGTAGGGTACATGCATGAGTTATATTTTTTTTTGCATTTCCATCATGGGTTGTGTGTGTACTATGTATGTGTATATGCAGTATGAATGTTGGGTTTGTTGTATTGTCTTTGTATCTTTTTTTTGTTCTGTTGTGTTGTTCAATATTTACATGTGACTTGTAATCTTCAAATATGGAGGAAATAAAGATATATATATGTTTAAAAAAATGGTCCGAGAACATGCGGAATGCTGCTCTCCCTCAAAAATAGACTCGGCTGACCTTTGACACGTCTGACCTAGTTGTTTGACTATAGTTGCTTTGGATTGCATTTGTCCGTGAATTGTATGCAGGGGCTCGCAGTGAAAACAATAATAATACACGAGGACGAAATATTAAATAATAGTATGAGGTCATCAGGATACAAACTGCGGGACATTCGGTCAATAAATACAAAGAAAGAACCGTCACTGACTTTAAGGAGTCATACCTATGGAACAAATGCTCTATTTATCACAATGGTTTCAAAAATGAATTTAACAAAGGCATCAGTAAGAGGGAATGGGTTAATGCATAGTTTATAAGATACTCTCTAAATCGATCACATAGTAAACAGATCCTAATACAGCACGAATCAGAGGTCCAGATAAGATGTGTAAATTGAAACATTTTCACGAATAACTTCTTTATGTCTCCACCCAAACTGTATCTCCATCACATGGGCGGTAGTCAGAACTAACTAACGATTGTGAGTCCGTGTAATGATCACATTGCCGGCTAAATCTTTAATTCGCCCTATGACATTGTTTGGTAAACTCAGCTTATACCGAATGGTTACTTTCAGTTTAACTTCAAATTCGGCAAAATGAAATGAGTATTGGTGTCGAATGAATGCCATCCCAAATGAAGTCGGGGAAACTGTTATTTCCTGTAGTTTTGTTTACCATATTTTCTTGGAACACCAAACATTGTAAACCAGTTCACTAGTAGTATTTAAAGAATGTTCAACAGAAAAATGCCTTTACTGAGAGTAATGTCACTCGCCACGACTATCCATTGTGTCATATACTCCGTTCAGGATTGATGAAGCTGTTGTTTTTAAAAGACGAATAGATCAAAATCGATAAAATACTCAAATTCATTTCACAGCTCCAGGGTCCAAGGTTATAAAACTTCTGAAGCTGAGTCCGAGATCATTCTCAAGTATCTGAAAGATCTCATGCTCAAGCAAAAGGTTTTATAACATAGCCAATTATAGTTTTTCACCAGTTTATAGGTTAATACAATGGCAGTTAGCTAACCACCCCAAACCGCAACCCACTGCTAAAAAAAGCAACACGAACAAATAATAATATCGCATTCAATGATAAACCATTAGATGGTTATGCATAGTAAATGACAATACTATCAAAGAGGGATATACATTTTGGAAAAGAGCAAAACACAATGGAAATAGCCTAACATCTTACTTAACCCTTTCCCTCTTTTGTATTTATTACAAATTTCAATACTTGCTGAATGTTCATGGCCAACTAGTTATGATGAAATAAAGAGTGCCACAATATAGGGTGTGATGGAGGAATAAAGATTTTAGTAAATGGGTACGGAACCTTATCTGTAGCTCTTAATCTGAATCAACTTTATACTCTTTAGTTTTAATGCTGAGCTTTATTTTTGATTGTTACACAGTCATTGTTTAAATTGGATCATGGCATTCGCCGTTGTTTAAAGTGTAGTATGATTGACTTTTTAAGGTAATTTTCATGTGGGTCTGGTATAATTATAGAGTGTTACATTTTAATGTTTAAAACAAATATAATGGTACCGTGACGGTAAATGGATGAGAGGGATATAACACTTTAAAGTGAAACGGCACCATCTATCATGAATTTGGTCCAAATGACTGGTTATCGTCATATTTGAAACCTTGATCTGGTTATCAAAACAAAGCTGAACAGTCAAATACTGATATTAAATGTAAATGCTAATGTTTAAATTTCCATATAAGTAGGTTTCACTTAGATATGTTGTCATGGAAAATATTATTATTTAAAGATGTAACTGAAAGGTCATTTCTACTTCTTTTCGATGGGACATTAAGATATCGATATCAAATATACAAAATACTGAGTATTTAAGTAATTTAGTTTGGAAAAGGTAAGATAAAGTGTATAAATAAGTATATGGTGGAATCCATTTAGATATGAAATACAGTTGACAATTGTTTACCGATAATTTTCTGCAACCAGTACTTTACTTTAATTTGCATGATGCAGGCTTTTTCACTTACCATGTTCCTATTGATTACTGATCGCAAACTCAAAGAGTGGAAGTGTTTTTTAACAAGTACCCCGGAGATGAAGTCAGTAAATCCGTATTAAAACTATGGTGTCGAACTAATGGCGCGCCAGTAGATAAGACATTTGTACTTCCAGACAACATATATAGAACAGTATATGATATACATACATATTGAGCAAACTGCAGTCGAAATACCGACTGGCGATATAGAAACAATTAAGGCATTTCTAATAACACCCTTTATTCCGTTGGGCGCTCTGGTTTCACAGAATCCAGAAATACATAAGGTAAAAGGCGAAATTAAACCCTAGATTGTGTCCAATAACCATAGTCCTTTTAATTAGAGTGTAAATTTGTAGCATATGTGCCGAATTAAGCTCTCATCGCGTTTTAGGTACCAATGCAATTTCAGAAGTTTCATTTGTGTCAAGACTGGGTGTTGATGTACATGCTGAAACAATGTTCGTATAATCTGACACATGTAACACACTACATAAATTTTCATAAAACAGTGTTTAATAATTATTATCAAAATCACAATTGAAACTTACCTTATAATACTGATCAAATATATACATTTAAACGTGTTTTGAAACTGAAATTATTACACATTTATCTCATTTTTAAACAAGTCTTTGTTTTGACATGATAAAATGATTTCACATTTAAAATATCATTGTCATTCGAATACAATCCTTGATTTTGAAATGAGGGAGTGATTCCATTGTTTGTTTGTTTGTTTTGTCGTTGTGCGTCTCTTTATGTTTTGATGGATGTGTACATTTGCTGTGTTTTCTTCTTGTGGTTCTGTTCGGTGGTTGTGTATTTTGTGTGTGGTGTTTCCTGCATGACTCATACTTGTACTTTTCACTTAGATATTCGTCTCATTCGAATACGATCCCGATTCTTGGTTTTAACGTGATGAAATGATGCCACAGTTAGATATTCATTTCACTCGCGTATAACCCTGATCCTTGATTTTGATATAATGAATTAATTTCACATTTAGAAATTAATCTCATTCAAACACGACATGATTAAACATGAAAATGAACAGGATTATTATTTACAGACAACAGAACTGATCAATGCTCAATTCTAGCCTATTAAGCGAACTTGCATCAGTTGTATTATCAACAGAATTTTCAATGCTATGGTTTCATGTGTGTAACATGTTGAACAATTGTGACTCGACTGGGACTTGAACCCAGAGCCTTTGGCTTACTATGCAAACACTCTACCAACTGAGCTATCAAGCCGCACAATCGAGAGCATATCAACTGTTTCACCACAATCTCCACCCGGCTACATGCCATTTCTTTTTAATCCCTTCACTGTACCGGAACTGAATATATAAGACGTTTGCAAACAGTGTAGTGTTTGATTGGTCAGATTTGAGTTCTCAAGCTTTTGATTGGCCAGATTTGAGTTCTCAAGCTTTTGATCGGTCAGATTTGAGCCAAAGGCTCAAATCTGACCAATCAAAAACTTGAGAACGAACTCAGACTCAACTAAACGTTTTATAAGCATGGACCCAGGGATTGCTCTGTTTGCTAATTGAATTTGATATTTCCTTAAATGACTAAAATGTTCCACCTCAAATGTTTCATTATATCTATTTTGTCCATGAATATTTAGCAGGTATTGATAATTGGACTAATTGTAGAACAGGGAAAGGGTTAAACAGGGTCTTTTTCTCTTCTAGTCATTCTCTTCTGTGATAAACTTATGATACAAGTTTTGCTGCCCATTTGTTCCATAAATAAACCTTTCTTTTCTATGCGTTTACAAACAGTATCCCAGACTAGACGGCTCCTGTCTGACAAGGGTTCGCTCGGTGTACATTTAAAATAATATGAATATGGCTCTGCAGTTTCTGCAATGGCCAAATATTCCTATATTCATGTTGCGTTATATAACATTTATCTGATTAATAATCATGAGTACTTCTTGCATGACTATGCATGGACTAAAGGGTTAAATCATATTCAGTGAAGGAGGACTCAGGTAAACACCTTCCTTCATTTTAACGTGTTTTCAAGCGTTTGCAAACAGAGAAGACCCAGATCAGACGGCTCCTGTTTGTTTACTAGTAGAATTTTAATGATCTTTTTCTTTAATTTCTAATGTTCCACCTTCCATATTTCATTACAAATATTTTGTCAATGAATATTCAGTAGGTATTGTCATTTAGAATAAACATAGAATAGGGAAAGGGTATTCAACAGTTAAAGGGTTAAACACACACTCTGAGCATAATATAGTTTTGATCTTTATGACAAAACTAATCAGAGATCCGTCTATAGCATAGTAAGGATTAATCCGCCGCCATTGTTTTGTCAGTATTCCCCAATATCACTCAGGTAAGTTTGCGTTTTTGTTGATGTAATGTTGATCGATCATTAGTGTTGTTCGAATTCTAGTATCAAACTGATGACCTCCCATTTGCAACGCATTTGTCGTGTTTCTATTAATAACATTATAATTTCCTGATGAGCATCATCGCCAGGGTAACGATTTGTCAGTCAGATAATTTTAATACACGATATATTGCAATTCTGTGAGCTGTGAGGAAAACCATTAACTGTTACATTGCTATAAATTGATGTTTGTTTAAATTCCAAATGTCAAACAGTTTAGTTTCTGGTCAGGTCTGGATTTGCCTTTTTCCATGTGGATTATTTTTGGGGGTGAGGACAAAACATTTACTGATAAAGGCTATGTGTATCGATGGGTCCAGCAAACAGTGTAAACCCTGGTTTTAGTGTGTCTACACTATTTGCTAATGTCATTTTAACCCTTTTCCTGTTCTATGTGTATTCCAAATTTCAATACATACTAAATATTCATGGACAACATAGTTATAGTGAAGTATGGAAGATGTAACACTGCAGCCATTTTAGAAAGTGAAGAAACAGATCTTTGAAATTCCATTAGTAAACAGCAGACTATGATGGTGGCTTGGCCTAGTTATTGAGCTGATAATCCAGGGGGGCCGGGGGTTCGAATCCCGGCTGGACCAGCTCTAAATTTCAGAGAAGTTTTCAGTGTCTCCCAACCGCACGAGGTTACCCCTCTCCACCCATGGGTTAAAATTGGTACCTGTGAGGGTCACTGTGAGGGTCACTATAGCAGGTACTGCGGCTGCGTAATCGCGCCATCTGTTAGCAGTACTCAATGTTGTAGGTGAATGGCCTAATAACCAGGGGAGTAAATGCACTGTCGGCTGAGCGGTCATTCAGACTTTACTTTACATTATACGGCTTTGAATTTTGCCCATGCGTTTCTGCGGTCCTGTGTTTCTATAAATGCCAATCCTTTTGATAAATATGGTTTACTGTGAGACAAGTTTTTAGTTATATATATTCATTTATTTTATTTATTTTCATTCATATATTTTTCTCAGCATATTTTGGTCGGGGATATTTCTTTCTTTTCTGCCATGATGCAGTTTCCGTGAAAAAATGCTAGTGAATTAGGTATAAATGATTAAAATCACATTCCCAAACACGATGGACTAGGAAACGTGAGGTCGTGGGTTCGATCCTCGGTGGAAGCTGAATTATTTATTTTCTCTCATATTTTCTTAGCACCCTTAGTATACGTGCTTTTGGTTTAAAACCATTTTGTACATAAAAATATAAGACCTTTGTTTGCATTTTGGCTTTGTTAAAGTTATTTAGCTGAGACCTTTTACTCGTGGTTTTGTTGACCGTTTTGCATATTTCACCATTGTGAATTTGAATTTGCTTCAACTTAACTGTATAATTATCTTATACTAACCTGTTCTTAATTTGGGGACAAAATAAATGAAAAAGTTAATGGGCATTGAGTCGACCTATCGGAATAATTTCATGTAGACTGTAAGTATGGTAGTTTGTATGCCTTGTGAACATCACTTAATGTGATAATGGTTTCTACGTCAGTGTGTTTCAGCAAATGAATAACATTGATCTGTGACGTAATGTGTATTATTGGTGTCAAACACAGGTATTATGCATCATGGCTCAAAACATTCCCCCGTTTCTGCTACATGTATTAATTCATACATAACAGTCATGTTTTCCCAATATTGCTCCCTCTTTTTCTTCTATCCTGCTTAAATACATGTTACGCAGCCATTTTACGCTTGCGTAAAACCTTGCTTGTCTGTTTTTGTTTATCCTGATCAGATGGCTCCTACGGGTTTACTCTGTTTGTAAATGCGTGAAAACTCGTTTATATGAAGGAAATGGTTAATGGGTTAATGTTTAAAGAAAAACAAAACATTTATAATCTTCATAATCTACCACGTGACGGGCCGTTTATCGCCTATGTCTTACAGTTAAATGTTTTCATGTGTCTTTCGCAATACAGAACTATCAAAAACCTTTTAAATCATATTTTGTTTTTCTCGACTTGTTTATACAACCACTAGACAAGGAACACATGTGCCTTGAGGATTCAAACTATCAGACAATAATAAATATGAGAATTGTTAACCTTTATCATGCTATGGGTGGATGAGTAAATACCTATGCAAACAGTTTTTATCCAGACGAGACACCGTGTAACACTCGGTGTCTCATCAGGATCCAAACTGTTCCTGGTTGCATTTTGGTAGACAGATTGATTAAAGCTTGAACTTTGAAAATGTAGTAGGTGAAAAAATGTTGTAGATATAATTTGTTCAGCAGGCTAAATGTTATACTGTTCTCATGCTACTGGTGTTTTGCTGGTGTTTATAAACATAAGTGATAAGATTAGACATACAATAACTCGGAGTCTCTTCCGTATTCCCGCCGTTTGACACTCGGTCTATAGTTTCACGAATCGGATACACCTTAACCCTTCGCTTGCTATTCACGTCAATATACCTACCTGTAAATAGTGGAGACACAGATGAGACAGCTCCTGCAGGAGCTGTCTCATCAGGGTCTGCACTATTTACAAGTTGATTGTACAACCAGAGCACTCCACAGCAGTGATTGCACAGCGAAATACTTGTACACAGTGAAGATATATGTAATTATACAACAGGGCATGGGTAAAGAAGCAGACATGTATTTTAAAATTCAGCAAGCGAAGGGTTAAAATAAGAATTCTAGCAGACATTATGTTTTCAGTTTCAGAACGGGATTGATATACCGAATAATCATGAACGTGATTCTATTCTGAACAAATGTCTGATGACGCATGGCAACCATATACATGTACATATACTTGTGTAGTAGTTTATTCTTAATGTTGACACTTGCATACATTACAGGGAGTACAGTACATGGTTCTCAAATTGGAAATACTTTATAATAATACATACTTTCTGCTCACATTTACGATTAGAAAAATCACACAATACCTCTAACAGATATACTCATTATAATTGTGCTGGCGTAACGAGAAACACAACAGACATGGACATACAAATAACGGCATAACCCGACTTAGTCATTGTTCACCATCGTTGCAACAGTAACGACTCATTTCAGAAGACACACGTTTCAATGGATCTACAGTGTTTGCAAAATGTGGTTATTTCAGAGTAAACCTTTACTCTGTAACCTGGTGATCTTTTCTATTTCTATCTACAGGTTTAGTTTTGCATTGCAGTCACTTTATTGCTACTTAACCCATTTGCTCCCAGTGGATTCTTCCATATTTATATATTGGATTAGTTCATTTTTATCTAAGGGCTGCCTGGCCTAAATTGTCGATTTTGTTTTGTTTTTATATTGAATTTCCTATCAGCAAACAGTGTAGACTGATCAGACGCTGCATTATGCGGCGTCTGATCAGAGTCTACACTGTTTGCCTACGTCCCATATATGGGATCGTGGAACCAAATGGGTTAATATATAAACCATTTATTGTTGAGATTTAAACAATATTATGCATTTAAACGTGACTATTGACGTTTGGGTTTTACTAAAATGCCGGTCTGTAAACCTTAGCGTTTAAGTTAGTTCATAGTTTATACAAACTAAATTAAACCACTAAATCTATACAGCAAAACCGAACAAACTACCAATAACTACAGGAAATGACTTAGATACGCCTTTCTACGCATTTGCAAACAGACTAGACGCAGATCAGAAGGCTCCTCTAGACGCGGTCTGATAATGGTCTGCTCTGTTTTCTTTTGGAAAAATATAGATATAATCAGCAGTTTCTGCTTTGGCAAATATGTCATGGGTTAATATGCCATTTTAAATACATGTATTAATCTAAGTGATACTTGTGATGGCATCATTTCTAACATGAGTATTCATTGAGTAAATGGTTAATAAGCAATGTTTTACAATATGTTGCATCTTCAAAAGTGATTGGAATACTGGAAACATGACTAACAGTCATAAATAAAACAAAATGTTTTCAAATTTATGATTACTGAATGTCGTATTTTTATCTCAATGTTAACACTTCATCACAGTATTCACCGACCTTAACCTTTAGCCCTGCTGAGCAAATTAATTTTACAGAATTGTGCGCCTACTACATTTTCAAATTTCAAGCTATAATCAATTTGTCTATCAAAATGCAATCAGGATACCAAACAGTTTGGATCCTGATGAGACGCCGAGTTACACGGCGTCTCATATTGATCCAAACTGTTTGCATAGGTATTCAGTCATCCGCACATAGCAGGCTAAAGGTTAATATATTTTCTATATTTCAATAGTTTTATATGCGAAAGATATGCGTGTTGTCCAGCAATATATTTCTTCAAGACATTTCTAAATTTCAAATTTCATAGGAAACACGCAAAATGCCATTTCCAGAACACTTACCGCTACGATTGTCCGGAAATGAAGCCAATCTATAATGTATGCAAATCAGTCTATATGATCAAATAAAACGTTTGGCATTAATGCAAAAAGTAAACTCGTTTATGATTGTCTTTTTAAGAATGTTCAGATTCAAACTTTGAGAAAATACCTCCAGTGATACATTTGTTCTATAATATTATCGCTATTATCGATGATAAGGACAAACCCCTTTAAACCAGAATTTTAGTAGATAAGAATTTAGATATTTTAGACAGATGGCTGTTTAATGCGGATTGAAGCCCCGCAGAAAGCTAATTTATGAGTTTTCTAAAGGAAATTCACCCTGTATTAAGCTGCCTTCTGACTTAAAAGCGGGTGTTGGTCTTAATTTGAACGTCAATTTTCAAGATGTTGTACTGTATTGCGAATACACTAGTCGTTCGAGCAAGTAATCTTTGAAACACAAAAACTGTCGTAGGTTCAGCTTAAGATAAATAACCAACTTTCATGTGTGTACTCTCTTTTCAGGTTTTTGTCTGTGTGTCAAACAATAGCTTTTAAGTAATGTTTTATGTTTTGATTGTAGCTGACTTATTTATTATATGTTTTTCTCTAACAGAACTTTCCTTTTTACAGGTATCCTTCTCTTTGTTTTTACTTTTTGATATGTTAATGCTTTTGTTTAAATGTCGGCAAATAGCTATATGCTTATGTTTTTTTATTGCTACAACCGACGTTAAATAAAGCTTCTTGTGACTTGTGTTTTTCTTAGATGTTTAGGCTCGACATATGCTTATTTGGTTGACAGTCACAGTTTTCCCTGTACAATTTCGTAGCCATTGGCCTGCCATCTGCTTTTTAAGACTCCAATGTTTAGAAATCTTAAGTATCTAAAATCTTTTGTGAAATGCTTGTCCTCCTCCTATGCTCCAATACCATATTTTAAAACGTATCTGTGACAATACACGAGCAGAGTGTCAAACAGTTTGGAGTCTGATTAGACACCCGGTTACTCATCTGAAGTCAGACTGTTCGCAAATGTTTTGTCAGCCTTATAAATTGTAGTTACAACAGCATTACACTACGCCCTTATATTAATCCTTTCCTTGTGCACTGTTTATGCAAGACGTAATGACATCATGAAATTTAATGTTTATTAGCCGACTTATCTATACTGGTATCTGTACACATGTAGAAGAAGCTGTAAGTCAGGTTTATTATAATTTCATAAGCAAACGGAGCAGACCCTGATCAAACGGCTCTTAAAGAAGCCGTCTGATCTGAGTCTACTATGTTTGCAAAGACGTGAAAGGGTGTTTATATGAAGGAAAGGGTTACTTTGTGAAAATAATTTGTGTCATAAATTGTTTGCATAGAAATACATTAACATTTCATGTCACCCAAGTTATGGTGACCTAGTCCTTGACATAAACAACACCATGCATTGTCTGTAATAAAACAATTTGTAACGCTCGTGTAACAGTCACTTTATTAGACCTTGATGATGATATTTCAGGTCATACCAAATTGTTAGTTTTGTTTCGATTGTGTTAAAAGAAATAAGAATAACAAACGTCCGTTTCTCATCCTTTTATGTTCGTCTAAATATATTTCAACTGAATTAAATTATGTATTATACAGTAGCTCATAGTTTTACTCAAAGCTGTTTTAATTTACCTTAGTGAGTGTTAGTTTTGATGGTATAAGTTTTGAAAATTGAATACTGCTTAAGCCGGTGCTAGGGGGCGTGAGTAGTGTTGCACTTTAAATTATTACTCATGACCAGACTCAATAAAACCGAGTCTGCAATGTTTGCTTTTCGCATTGCTACTTTTGCTTTCAAAGGATCACCCACTTTCAGAATATGTGTACTCGACAAGAGCAGGTGTTAAGTGCTTGTGTGGCGGCCGTAAAAAGTCGTCCCGTACATCATTCTCGGTGTTTTTATATTGTCTGGTCCTTCGTGCTCATTAGATTTGATGGTATAAGTTTTGACAATTGATTACTGCTTAAGCCGGTGATATGGGGCATGGGTTGTGTTGCAATTTTAATTACTACTCATGACAGACTCAATAAAACCGCGTCTGCAAGTTTTGCCTTTCGCATTGCTACTTTTGCTTCCGATGAATCACCCACTCTAAGTTTATTTTCCTATTTTTTCAAGAGATGTTACGAGAAAATCAATTGAAATTTAACCAAAGGCAAATTATGTCACATTGTAAAATTCCCATAAGAAAGCATTTCATATAAGATTTTTCCTGTAACACTTGACATTACATTCCCAAATGCATTGTTTATAGATCTGGGTTCTTCCAGACATTTATATACCATTCTTCTAATAAAATAAGTTTGAATTTAATATATTTTGTCACATGCAGTATGCTTTAAAAATCAATGTAAGAAAGTGTCCACGGATACTGCTCTAAGCAATCAATGCGGTCCTACTCAGATAAGATGCTTTAAATATATACATCAATATTTGGTTGAACAAAACTATTTGGTCAAACTTTTGGAGTTGAAAGTTGATAAATATTAAATAACATCAATCGACAGGCAGTCTTCTGTTACAGTGTAAAAATGCATGATGATCACGTGAAAAAATGCACAAAAATACGTCTAGTATTAAGAACTAAAATATAATTTCTTTAAGAAAGGATCAACTAGAAAATGTTTACGAAGTAGATAAGATTTTGTCAGGAGAAATGTGCTTTTCTCATAACATTCGGGCTATTTGGTTACCAACATATTTGTTCTAGCATTATTGTTCTATATCAAATTATACAAATTACTTGGCGATAACAGTGGTTCGAGCCATCCGGTTTCTTAGCATCGAACAATTTCTAAGTTCACAGCTTAATGCGGGTCTGGAGTAATGCTGAAAGCCCCTGTAGGAAATTTCGGCGTTACTATAGACCTGCGCTAATCTGCCACGTGTGTTTATAAATATGCATAGTGAATTATTTAAGAACAATTCTGTATTGTAAATTTCAAAGTACGGAGCGCTTTGATCGAGTTATCCTGATGATCGACTTATCCTATTTCGGGATATCGAGTTTTCTCGGTATGTGTGTGGTATATGTATGTACATGTATTTCCATGCTCATTTTGTTCCGCTGGCTAATTGTTCCCCTGGTTCAGTTGCGTCACTCTTCGTGAAATTTATTGGTGTATCACAGTAGTACTAGACATGATACAGTATTGTTGTATTCTTAAATGTATTTAAACCTTGTTAGACGTGTTCGACGCTTACCTAGAAGTTTTATGTCATATCATTTGGTGTAAATTGTTTTCATTCCTTTGAATGTATTCGTTTATTTTTGTCATCTTTATGTCTTCTGAAATTTGCAGTTTTTCAGTTTTGTTGTTGTTCTATCTCTTTTCTGTTCCTTCCTTCCCTTCTTTTCTCATTACCTGTACTGCTGGATGCTTGCAAGATATGCACGTTTTGGAGGCTCAGTTGGAAATTCCTCATAAGCCGATCCTTACGTTAATCTGCTTACGTTCTCTGTTTGTCCTAATCTATCCTAATGGGTAATGACCTAATTCAATGGAGATCGGTCGTAGGAGTTTTTAATCTTAGATCTCAAAGAGTGATGGTCACTCTTTACTACTCATGGTATCCTTTCTGCATTTGAGTTGTTATGTGAGTTCATGGCTAAAGTGCCATAAATATTCAGATGCACGTTATAAACTCTTCCAGTCTACTCGTAGATATCACCCTATAAGCTGCCATAAGTTACTGTTAGGAATAAACAGTATGTCTGATTCTGATAATACAATCCTCTTTACCGAGGTACAGAACTATATAAAGGATACCAAGAGATTTAAACAGTGACTGATAGTTTAATGAGTACTGCTGCCAAGCATCATCAGTTGGGTAATGAGAAATTTCAGTTTTTCTTCTTTCGCTTTTTCTTCTTTCTCTTTTTCCTGTTCACTCATCTTGCTGCTTTCCTTTGCCTTTCCTCTTTCTGTTATTCCACATAATTTAGACATATGCATCACTAATGCACTTAATACATTATATGTATCAAACCACTAACATTTACAAACAATTATACCATGGGGAGGACCTTTTCTAATGTTGCCAGAACTTGTGGTCCAACCCATTTACTTGTATATCTAATTGTGGTCATTTGTAAAAGGCATAGATGTACAACTGTGAAAATATGAGCAATAAAATATGTCAAAGTGGTTGAATTGACGAGCTGGTGTCACGATATTAAATATGTCCCACCGTGCTAATGGATCATGCCATTATGATAATGCTAACGGAAATATAATCTGAGTAACTCACAAGTGACAAGCCAGCACGAGTGATATAAACTATCCCCCAACTCATGGGCGACAAGTGAGCACAATTAATTACAACTACCCCAGTAACGTATCAGCAACAAGCGAGCGCATGGAATCTGAACTATCTACGTAACTCACGACCAACAAGCGAGCTCATGTATCTCGCGATCGACAAACCAGCTTGTAGGATCAAATCTACCCCGTAAATGATGAACGACAAACCAGCGCATGGGATCTTAACTACATGAACCCCCATAACTCACGAGCGGCAAGCCCGCATTTCTGATATGAACTACGCCGCCACTCACGAACAACAAGTCAGTTCACGAGCAATAAACGAACACATCCTCGTATCTAAACTACGGCCGTAACCGACGAACGACAATCCAGCACACGTAATCAAAAAAACCCGTAACTCACGAGCGACACGTTAGCACATTGGATCTTAACTAATGGAACATGCCATTATGATGTACATAAATCTAAGCCAATCGCATAACTCACGAGCGACAATCCAGCACATTGGATATAAACTCTTACTATACTGCAAAGTAAAATCCTCGATTTTGATTGGTCAATTAGCCATGTATAAAAGCCGTGTATCCCTCTAAATTCTGATGTATATACGGAGTCATGAGCAACAATGGAATTTCCCCCGTCGAGGGCCTCGCTTCATTGCTACAATAAAATACAAATGGCCGACAAGCTTCATTTCCTCGATTCGATCCAAACAACCGCTCTCAAACGAAATAACAAGAGTTTGGGGCGGAACAAAGTTATCCATTGAGAAACATTTTTGTTATAGCTGTTGTATAACAATGCAAATGAACCCGATACGTGGCGAAGGTCTTATTCTGCTCTGATGCTGAAAATGTTGTCAAAGTGCTTGTGCAAGTACCCTAACCCCGCTTTTACACAGACAATCCACACCCAAAATTTGTAGTATAGCCGCTCCTTCCAACGCCCATTTGTTTGAATATTATAAAACCGTCACTTTGACGTCATCAAAATGACGTCGGAATTGCACCAATCGCTGCCGCTCTTATGCTGAAAAATAGCGTTTGCTTAACCGCTGATATGCTGAAAGTTTTACTAACGTCTGATTCTTTCAATCCTTTGAGAAACTAATGCACTTGGAAGACCCCTTTCTATCCACAAATGTAATGAGCTGGTTATTATACAGATAGTATTTATATAAGCCCCCTTACCTTACAGTATGAGGCCCCTCAGGGGAAGAAAAACGACACCTACATTAACAACGCTAAGTAACTGCTACAAATATTAAACTTTGCAGTATAATAAAATCGTTATACAGATCATTGGCGGGATATCTGACGTTTTATTCCCTGCTATGGAAAATACATGTAACCCTCGCCTAACGGCTCGGGCAACATGCATAACCTCAGCAGGAAAAAAAAAGTCAGATACCCCGCCAATGATCTGTATAACTAATAATATCGTAAATCACGACCGACAAGCCGGCATATGTCATCAAAACCATCCTCGTAATAGAACTAACAAGCGACAATCAAACGCATATGATCATAACTGCCACTGTGGCCCACGAGGGGCAATCCAACACATGGGATATGAATAAGCCTAGTAACTCTCTAGAGATAAGCCAGCACATGGCATCAAACACACCCCACATCTCCGTTTAGTGTTTTCCAGAATACGTACAAGAACATCTCCAATGACAATTAAACCCTCCAATTATTGGAATGTAAGACTGGCGTGTAGGTAACGTCAGATGACATGTATCTAATCCAATGACAACCCGATGAAACCGTAGAATGACTATGCCAGGACATGTATCTACACTATACATATTCTAATAGCAACCCTACTAAGGTCGTAGGTGTTATGTTTCCTGTATCTACAATATGTACGAATATTCAATAGCAACCATACTAAAGTCGTAGACGTTATGTTTCATGTATCTACAATATGCATATTCTAATATCAACCCTACTAAGGTCGTAGGCGTTATGTTTCATGCATCTGCAGTATGTACGAATATTAATAAGCAGCCCTAGTAAGGTCGTAGGCGTTATATTGCATGTATCTACTATATGTATATTCTAATGGCAACTCTAGTAAGGACGGAAGCGTTACGTAGCATGTATCTACAATAACAGGTATATTCTAATAGCAACCCTAGTAAGGTCGTAGACATTATTTGTGTCATGTATCTGCCATATTCATATTATAAAGGTAACAGTAGTAAGTTCGTAGGCGTTATGTGTAATGTATCTACAATATGTATATTCTAATAGCAACCCTGTTAAGGCTGTATGCGTTATTTGTTACCTATATGTATACTGTAGTGCGCTCGCGAGGCACGTGCCGAGCAGTCTCTCAGTATATGGGTAGCGCGACCTGACTCGCTCGACACCAAACTGTTGTAAATAAATGAACTAAAATGGACGTCGCTTAAAGAAATTAAAAGAGAACGATAAGAAAGTGTAATATAAAGATAGCTGTCGTGCATGATAGCTGTCCCGGCGGTTTAGAAACAGAAGGTTGGCTTGAGGCGAACGCTGCACAGTGAAATGTTCTTCTTACTAAACACCAGCAAACATTTGTGACGAAGACGTAGTCGCTTTGGGGGGATTGGCAATGGATCGGATATGTGCAAGGCTGGATTTGCCGGAGACGATGCTCCAAGAGCATTGTTCCCCTCCATTGTCGGACGACCTCGATATCAGGGTGTGATGGTAGGTATGGGTCAGACGGACCGCTATATTAGAGACGAGGCTCAGAGAGAGAGAGAGGTATCCTCACCCTGAAATACCCAAAATGAGCGAGGCATCGTCACCAACTGGGACGGTATGGAGAAGATCTGGCACCACACCTTCTACAACGAGATATGTGTGGCTCCAGATGAGCATCCAGTCCTACTTACAGAGGTACACTTAACCCCAAGGCCAACAGGGAAAAGATGACACAGATCATGTTCGAAACCTTCAACACCCCAGCCATGTATGTGGCTATCCGAACTGTGTTGTCCATGTATGCCTCTGGTTGTACCACTGGCATTGTGATGGACTCTGAAGATGTGTGTCCTACACAATCCCCATTTACGAACGTTACTCCCTTCCCCATGCCATTCTTAGGTTGGACTTGGCTGGCAGAGATTTGACCGATTATCTGATGAAGATCCTCACAGAACGTGGCTATTCTGTCACCACCACAATTGAGAGAGATTTTGTGAGAGACATTAAGGAAAAGCTGTGCTATGTTGCTTTGGACTTTGAGAAGGAAATGCAGACCGATGCTTCCTCCAGATCATTGGAGAAGAGCTATGAATTGCCTGATGGTCAGGTCATCACCATTGACAACGAGCGTTTCCGTTGTCCAGAGACCATATTCCAGCCATCTGTCTTGGGTATGGAATTTGCCGGTATTCATGAAACAACATACAACAGTATCAGGAAGTGTGATGTTGATATCCGTTACAGCACTTGCCCCATCCACCATGAAGATCAAGATCATTGCCCCGCCAGAGAGGAAATACTCGATCAACGTTATGGCATGACACCACTGTTAAAGACAACACTGTTGCATATGGCGCCAAAGACTAAGACGTCACTTTTCCCGACAATAGCAATGAAATCTCGTTCCCTCTGTTCATTCACTAGTACAGTCAGCAAACACCATAATTTAGTTAGGTGATGTCCAATATTTAACCATAGATCTATATCTAACTATATACAAAGTATGGGTCTACCCAGTTCCACTGCATTAGCCATAATGAATATCAAGTAAGTTTCCCAAAAGAGTGGCCATTAAATGTTTAATTCCTGATTCCAAGAGTCGGAGATCACAATTTATAATTTTTATCAAAATAAGAGTGAAAGAAAACTGTCCTATAAATTGGTCTTATATCTGTTATAAAATATGTCTTATGCTCCAAATGCGTAAGCTCAGAAAAATGAATAATTATCAGCTGTAACAATTTGAGCACAAAATTCGAGCTACTGTAAGCACCCTTTTAAGTATATTCTTTAAACTATTAAATGTATTAAAAAGTAAATAATAGAAATACATATTAACCTAAAGATAGAGATTAATACAGATGTGGTTTCTATGATTAACCGATGCGAATTCCCCGAACTGTCGAAAAGAACAAGAATACCTGCCATGCACATGAAACCATGGTGATAATTGGAAAAAAAAGTCGCACAAACGTTATTTGTGGAACTTTGCACGTCGTCCCACATCAAAATAGATGTAAAAACTGTGGGATTTGGTGAGATTCTTGTGGAAAGTCATTGCACTACACATGTTATGAACACCAAAGAATTGAAAATTAAACACTTTCTTGAATTAACCTTTTATAGCAGAAATTGCCTGTATAATTCAAAATGGTTGAAGATTATTTTGGACACCTAAGATCAAATTATAGAAATATGTGATTTCTAGATTTTTGGGTTAAACATGAGAAACTATATTATGACAGAAGACACGCTGATAAAAATTGAATGAATTAAAAGAGCCGGCCCACAATGCACTTCCAATATTGCGGCAGTTACAAATTACTCAACATAAATAAAAATAAAACAATGATAAAATGACAAATCAGATAGTTTAAGGCAGAGCTATTCCTATTGTTTTGGAGCATTAAAGGTAAATTCGGTCCTTGTTTACATAGTCATGCTTGGTCCCATTTGACCTGAAGCCACTATAAAACATGATCTCATAGATAGTCATTTCGTTCATGAATATTCAACCAACAGGGAAAGGGTTACCTATTCCCAAAATATGTTTGTTTAGTCATTTCATTCTGTACTGTATTCATTTATATTCTTGAATTCAGTCTATAGTATTATCATATCTATTCCTCGTGTTTAACCCTTTACCTCATGAATATTCATGCAAAAAATAATGCCGTCATGAATATCATTTAGATTTTCATCATGGCATATGTATACATGATTTCATTTGCAAACATAGTAGACCCTGACTCCTACAAAAGCTGTCTGACATTGATCGACCCTCGCTTGCTATTCACGTCAAAATACCTGTAAATAGTGAAGACCCAGATGAGACAGCTCCTGCAGGAGCTGTCTCATCAGGGTCTGCACTATTTACAAATTGATTGTGCAACCAGTGCACTACACAGCAGTGATTGCACAGAGAAATGGATTGTAGACAGTGAATATATATGTAATTATACCACAGGGCATGGGTAAAGAAGAAGAAATGCATTTTTAAAATTCAGCAAGAGAAGGGTTATCCCTTTCGGTGCCAAATTTCTAATTGTCGTCTGCAAACCAATTTTGTTAGATAGTTCGGTAATATAAGGAAATGTGAATACATGCAAGGAATAAAGCACAACTATAGAAACAGAGTTTGAGACAAAAAGTGAAGACTCTGACCAGACGCCGTCTTAACCCTTTCGCTGCCAATGCCGGATCTGTGATTACCTATGCAAACAGTTTGGATCCAAACTGTTTGTTACTGTTACTATGTTTTTGAAACAAAAATGAAGAAAATCAAAAGAATGAAAATGTGTAGCAGACGACAAAGTTAGCCGACGACATAGTTTGGCAGCAAAAGGGTTAAAAGGGCAGCGTCTGATCTGGGACTACACTATTTCTCGTGGTGCATTTTTGTGACATTAGCGATGAAAGAGTTAAAGGTGTCACCACGAGGTATCAGGCAAATGTTTAAAATATATATATCTAATTCCATTGTGGATTGTATTGGTCAGTTCAATTGCAATTAATATCACCAACTTCTTTGTTGCCATTTTCGCTGTTTGTTACGGTGATCGTGTTTTTAAGGGTAAAGGAAGAGGCAATGATTAAACAGACGACTATAACAGACAACGAGATACTTAATGCTAGGTTGATGATGATAACAATTCTTACCAAAATGGAAGGGCGTCGAGCAAATATCCTGATTAGGCATTTTAATCTAATCCATGACATCATTTAGTTTTCACTGGAGTGGTGATATATTTTAAATATTTACCCTTTCCCTGCTGACATCATGAATATGTATTAACTGATTGTTTTATAATTTCATATATACATACACTTACATATCGCTTGGTATTGGTAGAAAATGTAGAGTCATATCTATTATAGTTTAATAAGTAAACAGAGCAGACCCAGATCAGACGGTTTCTGTAGGATCCGTCTGATCTGGACCTACTATGTATGCAAATGCGTGAAAAATGCGGTTGTTTGAAGGAAAGGGTTAAACACTAATTAACTTTCGTCTAAAGCAGTTCTCATTTATTTCCATTCTAATATGTCCTCTTCCATATCGATCTACCAAATACAGTTTCAGAGCTTAAACAGAGGTCCAGATAAGATGCGTAAATTTAAACATTTAACTCCTTTATTTCTACACCAAACCCCAAAGAGACACTTCTAAAGAGTCACAGTATAGGGTTTGGTGGAGAAAGGACGATTTTAATATTTGTGTACGCACCTTTATATGTACAGTAAAATCTCTCTATAACGGTCACTAAATCACATCAAATAGTTTGTGTTAAAGGCAGGTGGCTGCTTAAAGCAAGGTGAAAGCAAAACAGAAGGCTCCTATAGGAGCGTTCTGTTTTACTTTCACCTTGCTTTAAACAACCACCCGCCCTTAATACCAACTAATTATCACAATTTAGTGGCGGTTATAGAGGTTTTACTGTAGCTCGCTTTAAACAAGGTTTATACCCAGATAAGATTACGAACAATGTGGTATCTTATCCGGCTTCAAACTGTTGCCAGAAACAGACATATGAATTTGTCCGAACGTTAAAACCGCAATTCAAATAGATTGTTATTACTGATTATAAAACACCATTTGTCAACGTTACTTGTGCCCAAGTTACGTCGCTTTTAAATTCATCAAGGAAAGTCCATCTGGTTCAAGTTAATATGAATCGGTTTCAAATTAAGTGAAAATCACATATTTCAAATTGAGAGTGATCTGCGTAATTAAAATAATATTGAATCCTGTTCAACCGAGAAATTCCGATTGAACAGGGCATTCAAGAGGAGTTCTCATCATTAACCTTGTCCTGCAGAAAACGAGTATGTCTGTTTAAACTCCGATCTGTGGCCAGGTTTACTTTCGTTTAAGCCATTGAGCAACAACGGACCGAATATTAAACAGCATGGATCCGTATGAGATAACGAGTTACTCGTCAGCACATCTTGACCCAATATGGTTGTAAGTTGAAGTCCGTTGGTGCATTGACATGATAATGGTTAAGAGAGTTTTGATTATAAATCTTCCATTTCATTAACGTGAGCTTTTCAGAGAGCCTCTCGTTTGAAATGGTTGCAATTAAATAAGTTGCGGAATCCGAAAGATTGCGTTCCGTCTTGTTCAAACGAATGGATAGAATACAAGGACCGTAGTAATTAAGAGGCGTATTAACTGTTTCAACGATAAAGTTTCGAATTATCTATTCAAAAATTCTAACAGGTCAAGCTTACCGTGAATATTCAGGGAGATTTTTAACTCGTTCGCTGCCATTGTCGTATCTGTGATTACCCATGTACACAGTTTGGACCCAGATGAGACGCCGAGTAACTCGGTGTCTCATCAGGATCCAAACTGTTTGTTACTGTGACTATGTTTTTGAAACAAAATGAAACGACAGAGTTAGAAGGTGACAGGATGTGGCAGCGAAATAATTAAAGAACAGTTTAACATGACAAATAGAACAAACACTGATGGAAGGGTTATTAAAGAATTAAAAATGGCTTTCTCTTACAGTGCAGATCCTGATCAGTGAGATCACTCAGGAGCTTATGATCTTTGTCTATACCTTTTGCAAATATCTCGGTTACCACACACTTAGGATTATGACCAACAAGAAATAGTATGCTGAGATTTAATATATTTTGATAGATTATCGGTCCTCGGGTATACATCCAATGCTATATTCAGTAGAACCTGTCTTAGACGGTCATCAATTGAGGTCTAATTATGGGTCTGTAAGGCAGTATGTAGCTTAAATTGGTCAAAAGTAATGCAGACAATTCCTTTCTGCATTACTTTTGCCGTGCTATAAGCAACCACTTGCTTTTTAAGATCCCTATTTTCAATCAATGGGGTCCACTTAAGTAAGATTCTACTATACAAGTATACATACAGTAAAACCTCTCTATAACGACCACTAAATTACATCAATTATTTTGTGTTAAAGCCAGGTGGATGCGCAAAGCAAGGTGAAAGTAAAACAGAACGCGCCTTTTGGAGCGTTCCGTTTTACTTCCACCTTGCTTTAAGCAGCCACCTGCCAAAAATACTAACTAATTAGCATAATTGAGTGGTCGTTATAGAGAGGTTTTACTGTAATGTTGTTCCAAATATAGTGGTGTTCAAATGACGGACCAGTATGATGTCATAACTTATTCCCTTAACTAACGGACAGCATTTTATATTATTTGTATTACCCGAATGTCGTTTGTATTTAACCAGATGTTTAAAAAAAAAAAAGAATAAGAGTTATTAAATTGGGGTATGTGGTTCTTCTAGTATATATTGTTAATGTAAGACAATAACGTTAGTTAAACCTTTCCCCATATAAACACCTTTTCACGCATTTACAAACAGATCTGGGTTCATGCTTATAAAGCTTTTAGTTGAGTCTGAGTTTCGTTCTCAAGCTTTTGATTGGTCAGATTTGAGTTCACAAGCTTTTGATTGGTCAGATTTGAGCCTTAGGCTCAAATCTGACCAATCAAAAACTTGAGAACGAAATCAGACTCAACTAAAAGTTTTATAAGCATGGACCCAGACCAAGATCAGATAGCTCCTGCAGGAACCGTCTGATCAGCGTCTACTCTGTTTGCTTATGACACTATATAGATCGGACTCTACAGCTTGTGTCAAAGCAAACCGTTTCCTTGAAAAGTGCACGTTATAAAAAGATCAGCTAATAAATATTCATGATATCGTTACAGTAAAACTTCGATTATTCGAATTTTCGGTATAGAAGAATTTAGACCCTTTTAGGCAGGTGGCTGCTTAATGCATGGTGAAAGTCATGCAGAAAGCTCATAGAGGAGCTTTCTGCATGACTTTCACCATGCATTAAGCTCCCACCTGTCTTAAAGATCGATAATAATACGTATTTTAGTGTTCGGATAATCGAAGTTTTACTGTATTTTTATATGAATATTGGACAGGGAAACGATTAGCCAGATGTTTCGATGAGAGTCATAGATTATTAAATTGGGGTATGTCGATCTCCGGGTATTTCAGTTTATGGACAAAAACGTTTGTAATGAAAACGTTTAGTAGTGTCTGGGGTCAAGGTAATGGCTAGTATTGTTACTAAAAACGATATCTGGATAATCACTTTAATTAAAACAACATTTGGTGTACATATAGCTTAAATGGAGACAAAGGTCTAAATTGCATGGCGAGGAAAAACCGGGAACAGGTGGTGCTTTTCGTGCCATGTCTGTTGTAACCTACAATAAGACACAGTATTGATATACATGGATTGCTTTATGTTATAGTTAGCGAAATCGAATTTAAAATGCAATACATACAGTTAGCTCTTAACATCATATACATTTATACAATAACTCGTGACTTCATGAATATTCATTATCTGAATTTGTATGTTTGTCAATGAAACAAAGATTTGTTTGCCATTTCGGAAACTGTACAATTATATTGTATTACTCCAAACATGAAGCAAACAGTGTATACCCTCATGAGATGGATACTAAATAGCCATCAGGGTCCATGCTTATAAAACGTTTTAGTTGAGTCTGAGTTCGTTCTCAAGCTTTTGATTGGTCAGATTTGAGTTCTCAAGCTTTTGATTGGTCAGATTTGAGCCAACGGCTCAAATCTGACCAATCAAACACTTGAGAATGAACTCAGATTCAACTAAAAGTTTTATAAGCATGGACCCTGATGTGTAACTAGAGTGTTTGCAAATGTATCGTCAGAATGAGGGAAAGGGAACAATACCTTATTCGAAACTGTCAATCCGTTCTTTGTTACATTAGGTTAAACGGTTTGCATCACATACGACAATATAGGACACACATTTTCGTAAACATACCACCAACTATGCTTCATGCAATGGTAAACTTGTAGTAGATATAGAAGAAATGACAACTGAACAATTTATTACCAAACTGCAAACCGTGGGTGCACGATAAGATTGAATTAGAAATAAATCGATTAGAAATAAATCGATTACGAATGACAAATCGTGAACGTTAAACAAAACAGAGGACCGTTTAGTTTCAATTTGACAGAAAATGAACTCAAGATTCGCCAAACTTTATCCTGCTGAAAAAAAATTGTTCACTCACACTCTGATCAGCTCTTAACCCATTTATTCAATGAATATTCATATAAGAAATAATAGCATCATGAACATTAATTAGAATGATTCTTATAATAGCATATTGGAACTAGAAGTGTTAGCCATGACAGAAACTTTTGGATTATATCTATACTATATCATAAGCAAACAGAGCAGACCCTGATCAGACGGCTCCTGTAGGAGCCGTCTGATCTGGGTCTACTCTGTTTGCAAAATCGTAGAAAAGAATATTTATGGAGTAAAGGGTTAATTCCACTTATTCTCCTATCATTTAAGGACACCTCGTCCAGATCTTATTCTCGAACCGATCCATTTTTCACATTGAGTAATCACAGCTAACACAATATATGCTGACATGTAATAACATCTATGAGTTCACCAAGCAGTGTATCCCCTTATCAGATCCCCCTGATCTACACTATTTGTCCGTCCGAGTCATTTTAAGGGTTTAAGATGGTTTAATTGATCTACCTCATTAAACAATTATTTCCGTGTCAAACAGCTTTGATCCTTATGAGACGAGGCAATGCAGCTAAGAGGGGGCGGGAGGAGGCGTGTCTGGTTCCAAATTGTTTGTAAATGCGAGTAAAGTCGCGTCGCATAGCATGGTAATGTTTAATCGCGCAATCTGGCGTGCATTTTCAGTAAAACCTCTCTATAACAGCCATTAAATTACATCAAGTATTTTTTGTTAAAGGCAGGTGGCTGCTTAAAGCAAGGTGAAAGTAAAACAGAACGCTCGTATAGGAGCGTTCTGTTTTACTTTCACCTAGCTTTAAGCGGTCACCTGCCCTAAATACCAAATCATTAACACAATTTAGTGGCCGTTATAGAGAGGTTCTACTGTACAAACAGAGTGGATCCAGTGAAAAATTTAAATGATTTGTT
Organism: Azorinus chamasolen; assembly: GCA_963576725.1. NCBI lineage: Eukaryota > Metazoa > Mollusca > Bivalvia > Cardiida > Solecurtidae > Azorinus > Azorinus chamasolen. Next base: position 2,885,210 of record OY755248.1, on the reverse strand, counting down.
AAGCATGGGAGACAGCTGGTTTAGTCACGTTATAGAGGTATCTCTTTCGATGCGGGAAACGAGTCACTAATATCCTTTGCAAACAGTGTGCACCCAGATGAGAGGGTTTTTAGAGGTGGGCACTCACCATGGTCTGCACTATTTGTGATGTTACACTGTTCATTTAAAAACAACCATGACTATTCACTGTAATATTGACCTGTTTGGATTTTGGGATAGTCTATTTCAAACATCCGCGTTGAAAGGGTTAAATGTACAACGAATAGAGCGATGAATTCAACACTTTATTGTCACTATATAAACACTAAGTGTTCAAAAGAGTTTAGTTTTCCAGGATTTTGTGTTATTCAGCATATTTCAAACTTACGTCTAGACATAATAAACATGAAATCTTTGCAATTCTTCCGAAGGATATTTGAAATTTGAAGTAAACAGACAAAAACATGTGTTTGCTAGTTTGGTTTTATTTTTGGCACTTTACGAATGCTCGAAATCCCATTTAATCGGCAGCCAGAAAGCTTCGATACAGTCCTTAACCCATTCCCTCATAGGTTATTTTTAAGATCCAACCACTTTGCATGAATCTACCAAAAAGGAGCATTAACTAAAGCAAAGGAATATTTTAGAATTTTGTAGTTTAAAACCATTGTGGTAAATAGAGCATTTGCTCCTATAGGAGCAAATGCTCTATTTATCACAATGGTTTTACAAAGTGACTTTTACAGAGTCGTCAAAAGTCGTCAATATAAGGAAATGAGTTAATCCAGCTTACAAATACTATCTCGTATTATAGATTCACCACAATAATTCCATTACCATTTTCGCATGTGTAAAATCTCTTACGTGTTTAATATGACTATATATAAGGCTATGTAAGCAAAGACTGACTGATCAATTCATTCAAAACTGGAGTGCCGAAATTAATACATCCTCTCGTGCAGATAGTTATAAATTGTTCTCTGATTTTGGATTCAAACTATACTTAGATACAGTAAAGATTGAAAAAATTAGACGAGATTTAACTAGACTCCGTCTGTCGTCTCACAGATTAGAAGTAGAAACAGGCCGCTGGCACAAACCTCAGAACATTCCAAGAAATGAGAGGAAGTGTCATGTATGTAATGTTCTGGAAGACGAATTTCATTTTTTGTTGGAATGTTCTATATACAACGATCAAAGAAAATTGTACATAAAACCATACTTTTGGCGTCACCCAAACATACCTAAGTTTGTAAATCTCATGAAAACAGAAAATCAAAACGTGTTAAAGAAAAATGCTATCTATGTCCATAAATGCTTTAAACGTAGAACCGAATTAACGTTTATGTGATTTATTGAATGTGTATCATCTCTCAGTTTGTCATTGGATCTACATTTTTTATGCATGTACAATAACCATACATGTAACTCACTGATTCACTCAAGTTCGTGGTTGTTATTATAAAGAGTTAACTCCCTTACCTTTTCATAGAAACATGCGGTCAATGCTGACATGTTCTTTATTATATTTCCTCTTCAATTTCTGTTATCATTTTCCTCTAACAGTATGCTCAGACTCGTATATGTTTTGTTTGATTTGAAATGAATGTTTTCATTCCATTTAATCTACTGTTGACAGTTCTAAACTACATTTATATGTATGTATTGCTAATGGACTGTTGGGCCAATGGCCTTTGTACTGAATAAACTATCTATCTATAAGAATTAAAGGGGAATACATACTGACGTTAACCTCGAAAACTGTCAATGTTAGTTTTCAATAAAAGTATCTCTCTATATGTGTATGGTAGGTTAAATGCACCAAGATAATAAAGTTACAGGATTGCGAGGCAAGCCTTGATTCTCAATGTATACTATTAATTTATGACAAAGAAAGTATGTTTTTATACATCTTAATATCATTGTTTGTTTGTTTAACACATTTGAATAAAGTGTGAATTAAGCGGAAACAAAGCCACCACAAATCAAGGATTGAGTGCAAAAACTATTGTATTTAAGTGGGAAAGAACAACAGTTTCTCCACTGTACACCGGACTTGGCAAACTCGAGCTGACTTATGCCAATGGTTTGGTTCCGGATGAACGTCAAGCAAGAGGGGATGTAATCAAGAACCTGGCTGTTTGACACTCTGTTCACGTGCACCAACATATACAGTAAAACCACTCTAATGCGACCACCTCAAAGAGGCATAATTCTAGTTGCTAGATGCAGGTGGTAGCTTAATGCAGGACAAAATTAATGCAAAAAGCTCCTAGAGGATCTTTCTGCGTTACGTGTGTCTGCATTAAGTAACCACCTGCTTATAAAGACACCCATGTTTATTCATTAAGTGGTCGCATTAGAGGGATTCTACTGTATATTAGAAATGAAAGAAGAGAAGCAACTGGCAACTTCAGGAGGGGTAGTGTTGTACATGCGTATGAATATTAACATATCAGTGTCCAGTATGCCATAACCCATTCCCCCAAAGGCTATTTTTAGATCCAACCTCTCTGAATAAATCTACCGAAAAGGAGCATTTACTAGAGAAAAGAAAAGTTTCTGAATTGTGTAGTTTTTAAACCAATGTGATAAATAGAGGATTTGCTCCTGTGGAGCAAATGATCTATTTATCACAAAGGTTTCAAAAAGTGACTTTTACAGAGGTGTAGAAAGGCATATTTATGGAGGGAAGGGTTAAAAAGGACATAAATATATGGCAATAAATGTCTTAGATAATGCAGTTACATGAATTTATACTAAACCCTCTAGATAGTGTGCAAAGGGCACCGCAAACTCTGTCAAGTCAAGATTAACCGTTAGCCTGTTCAGCAAATTAATTTTACAGAAATTTTCACCCACTACATTTTCAAAATTCATGCTATAATTAATGTGTCTACCAAAATGCAATCAGGGTGGTTGACCTAACAGTTTGGATCCGGGTGAGACGCCGAGCTATTCGGCGTCTCATCCAGATCCAAAATGTTTACATAGATATTTGCCCATCCGCCCATAACAGGCTAAAGGTAAAAAGACAAATTCCAGTTATCAGTCTTTTTCATTGAACGTCAATTAACCATAACTTGCAACAACAAAAACATTTCAAAGCCACCAGAAAGACTTCCTTGTAGCTCTGAAAATAATACAGATTGGTTTCAAATGAATTTAAAATCACATATTTTATATTGAGAGTAATCTGCGTAATCAAGATAACTGTAAATTCTAAAATAACTATGCTCTGTCTCATAAATAGAACATTTACGACGAAGCCTGCAACTCAAACATTTCATATCACTATTTTGTCCATTATAGCAATTCGAACTTTTCTAAGACATTCTGTTTCGCGCATTGTCAGCAGATTTGGTTTAATAATAGAGAACACACGATCTTTTGACCTATCACTGAATGATGAAATGAAATATAACTATTAATTTGTTTTGGTTTTACTTATACCCCCATTCCGCTGAGTGGCGATTCAACTACGCTTCGAAATTTTGGTAAAAACGCCGCGAATCGTAGCAGGAACGGCAACAGCGTAGTAGAAACGCACTGCTCGTAGTAGAAGCGTAACAGAAGCTTCTTGGTCGCCACTTCACCTTTAGGAGCCGTCTGATTAGGGTCTGCTCTGTTTGTTTATGATATAATATAGATATGATTCTACAGTTAAACCATGGCCAAACATTTCTGTGTATATGTATATGTGCCATTCTTACCATTAATCTAATTAATAGACATGGTGTCATTAACATTGTCCCTTATGTAAGCGCATTTTGACGCATCTGCAAACAGAGTACACCCAGATCAGACGGCCCCTTTAGGAGCCGTCTGATCAGGGTCTGCTCTGTTTGCCTATGGTGTAATATAGATCTGATTCTACAGCTTCTGCTTGAGTTGAAATGTCCTGTGTTCATATGCCATTATAGAAATAATCTTATTAATATTCATGATGTCATTATTTCCTACATGAATATTCATCAGAGATAGGGTTAATCTAATTAACCCTTTCACCGCCACAGTCGTGTAAATCCACCACGACAAATAGTGCAGTCCCAGATTAGACGCCGCCTTTTCAAGGCGGCGTCTGATCAGGGACTTCACTATTTGTCTCAATCTCTAGTTCTATATATGTGCTTTATTCCTTTGAAATTTTTATTTATTTATCTCATTTCCTTAATATTACTGTATGATCTAACAAAGTTGGATTGCAGACGACAATTAGAAATTTGGCGCCGAAAGGGTTAATAGTCATTGATAATCTAATGGTGTCATTTTTAACAGGTTCAGGGTTTAACCACAGGTCACCGTCACAATGAATTATGAACCTGGTCAGAAAAAAAATGTACGAACACTAGATATATAGACAAGGGGTCGAACTTCCTATTTACGAATTTTACCCCTGTCCCAATTTATGCCTCTGTTGACATTCAACCAAACGGCATATCGGCTAAAGCTTTTTGCCAATAAGTAGTCTAATATATAGCCTACGTAACTGCAAAGCGAAAAACCCCTAGTTGAAACGGTTCTCAGAAGCTACAAAGGAGACCCCCCCCCCCCAAAAAAAAAACCAACAAACAAACAAAAAAACACGGTAACTTTGACAGGTAGGTAACGACTTCGCAACCGCCTACTTACCGACTTAAACGGCTATTTGAACGTTTGCCAGCGCTGAATCAGGGCTGTATGCAATAGCTAGTAAGCAACTGTGACACTTACTGCGAAAACCGCGTTCGATTAACTTCTAAGAAGTATAATTTGGGCGTTCAAATTAACATTTTCCAGTTTATTCAAATTCATCACCGTGTTTGTAGCACGTGAGTAATATTGTAATGCCAAATCTCATTGGTCGAAACTGGGCCCTCGTCCAATCAGCTTGCAGCTTTCATTACTGATCACTTGACGTAAAATGGATGCTGAAAGCTAAAACAAATGGTTTGGAGACAATATCATCTGTCCAACAGTGTACATAAAGTTAATCGAACGCAGTTTTCGCAGTAAGTGTCACAGCTGCCTATTAGCTGTTGTATGCAGCCCTGATTCAGCACTGGCAAGCGTTCAAATAGCCGGTTAGTCGGTAAGCGGGCGCTTGCGAGGTCGTTTCCGATCTGTCAAAATTACCGTATTTCTCGAGATTCTCCGCACCGTTTCATCTAGGAGATTTTCGCTTTGCAGTTACATAGGCTATACATACGACTACTCTTTTTGGCAAGAAGCTTTACCCGATATACTGTTTGATTAAATGTCAACAGAGGCATAACTTGGGAGAGGGGTAAAATTCGTAAATAGGAACTTCGACCCCTTGTCTATATATCTAGTGTTCATACATTTTTTTTTCTTCCGAGGCTCATAATTAATTGTGACGGTGCCCTGTGGGTTTAACAACTCTGCAAACGTCGGACGTGTTTATTTCTATAAAGTGTAGATTAACCACTTTGTTCTGTCGTGCATCATATGACTTTGTGTCTTGGCATAGGACATCATTTGTATTTGGAGACAGATTAACCGTAAAATCCTAATCCCTTAACCCTTCCCCTAGTCTATATCTATTCCAATATTCAATACCTATTGAATATTCATAGACGAAATAGTGAACTATGAAAGGGTGGAGCATGTAGCCATGTTAGACAGTAAAGAAACAGGTATTTCCAATTCCAACAGTAGACAGAGCAGACCCTGATCAGACGTCTCCTATAGGAGCCGTCTGATGTAGGTCTTCTCCGTTTGCAAATGCGATAAAACACGTTTATCTGCTTATATAGTTTGCGTAACAAAGTGACTTCAGACTGAATCTAAATGACTTGATACTAACTTAATGCTAACAAATATGTTACGGAAGGGGATTATTGTATCGAAAAATAGAAACTCTAATATCTGTGGAAACAAACGAAAACGCCTCCTCTATTCACGGGGATATGTCGTAATATCAATTATGTATTCCGGTCATACTCATGTCGATGCATATGGCGGTGAACTATTACATTTCTGACTTTTTTTTCGCATTTTTGACTTCCGGCTGACTTGTCGTGTCAGATGAATTTGGGAATTCGGGAACACAAATTTAATATTTCAATCGTGGTTCCCAAAATCGATTCGGATTCAATCGGAGATTTGCCGAACGTGTCTGAAGGTTTCCGCAGTTTTCTTGTTCTTAAAAGGTCGGTCGTGTTTTTCGGATTAAGCAGTATTTAGATATCGGTAATATTAAGCTGAATACATATATACCATGGGAATATTGGCCGTCTCATCTGGGTCTTCACTATTTACAGGTAGGTACATTGACGTGAACAGCAAGCGAAGGGTTAAAACCCGTATAGTCCACAACTGCTTTAGAATTTAGTGAAAGAATAGAACAGTGTGTAGAGAGAAATTGTAGAAAGCATTTACAAATACAAGGAATAGCATGTATTGTGGGAAAGAGATTGACTTTAATATTTTGCGTGATTGAAGCACTATCTTGTATTCTTTAGCAAATCGACAAAGGAGAAATTGGTGGAAATTAAATCAGAATTAACAATCCAAAAATCGGGCATCTCAGTCAGGGCATATTTGCGCTCTGTTTGTTTAACCAATCACACCATTGTTTTAATGTGGATAACGTCGTTTGGTGGCATGAAACAAATTCAAACAAAGGCATAATTGAGGAAGCTATTTGGTAGAGTAAAACCTCTCTCTATAACGACCACTAAATTACATCAAGTATTTTGTGTTAAAGGCAGGTGGATGCTTAAAGCAAGGTGAAAGTAAAACAGAACGCTCCTATAGGAGAGTTCTGTTTTACTTTCACCTTGCTTTAAGCAACCACCCGCCCAAAATACCAACTGATTAACACATATTAGTGGTCGTTATAGAGAGTTTTTACTGTACATATGTATTTAATAACAGATTGTAAACCGCTCAATAAAACAATCAGCCAAATACCAAACGTGTCAAGTCAAGAGTAACTCGCCAATCTTTAACGGACAGCAATATCGATATCAATATCGGTGTGTCTAATTAAACAACATTCGTAACATGGAATGTAACTTCTTACGTTACTAACGATTGTCTAAAGTCTCGCTTTCTTCAATATATACACGGATTGTTTTTCCATATTTGGAATATAGAACAGGAATTAATTTATCCATATAACAATGTTAAGAATTCGCATATAACGTTAAGACAAACTGTTTTATATACTACATTACCATTTCATTGTTGTTTTTTATTCTGAATAAAAAGCTTTTTTACATTTAAAATTTTAAAACCTCGTCTAGACATAATATAGCTGTAATGTATGCCCGGGTTTCCTGAGGAAGTGGTCGTCTTGACAGTAAATAGGCATTTGTGTCGATTACCTGTTGTACTATATCTTAAATATTTCTCCGCTGTGAAAAAACAAATGTTTGCTAAAATTTGAATCTATTCAATTTTGGCTACCTCCGAATCGAGGAAGCATGAAAATATATTGAATGAGTGTCGGACAGTCTGGATCATGATGAGACGCCGAGTTATTCAGCGTCTCATCGTGATACAAGGTGTTTTCAAATGTGAGTGGGTTGCTGAATGGGGAATAAGGGTCAACCCAGTTAAAGTGCATTTCTTAGTGAAAGTGTCTATCATGATATGTATTTTGAAATAAATAGTGCTTCTGGAAGACTTATTATGTCGATGCAAATTTTGGAAAACCAAAAAAGCAAAACGTATAGAACGTTTCGGCACAGATATGTTAATATTAATATGCTTCATGGCATTTTTGAACTGAAGTAAATGTAAAAAAGGAGAAAATATTCCGAAGTGAGAACGTTAGTGCAAATGAAATGTTATGTCTCTAGTGCCATTGTGCACTAAGTATGAACCATTTCTTTCATATAAACTTGTTTTCACGCATTTGCAAACACAGTAGACCTAGATCAGACAGCTCCTATAGGAGCCGTCTAATCAGGTTCTGACTTGTTTGCTAAATGGATTTTTAAAGATCTGTTTGTTTACTTTCGAAAATGGCTACAGTGTTCTTCCTTCCATATGCCTTTGGAAATATTTTTTCAAAGAATATTCAGTAGGTATTAAAATTTGGAATAAATGCAGAACCGTGAATGTGGTAAGCAACTAACACTTGACTCTGTAACGTGTGTGTGTTTTGTTTGTGTTGATTAATGTCCGTTTCTGCTCACTATGGGCTACTTGGACGCCCCAGAGAGAGGAGAGAGGATACAGAGAACACCAGGCGCGATGCCCTACTGTTATTATCGACTGGGTTTATCTGGTTCTTTTAGATGCATAGTGTAAAGCACTGATACATCGGACCTCGGTTTATAGTCTAGTCCGATGGACTTGGCCCGGCGGGGGATCGAACACGTGACCCCCGGTTTTGCAGTCGAGCGTGTTAGCCACACGACCACGTCTGCCGGTACTCTATAATGTAGGTCAGTTATTAGACTACTTTATGTTGTCGTTTTGTTCTTGATTTCAACCCAGCTGCATGCTACTCATATTTACTATTAGTTAGATAGCTACCTCTTTCATTAAAGAGCTGAAATCAGCTGATCAGAAATTGACATATATGTATATATAGTAGAACCCCTCTAAACCGGAATTCTAGTACAAAAGAGGAGCTTTCTGCATGACTTTCACCCTGCATTAAGCTGCCACCTGTCTCCAAGACCGATATTTATACCAAATTTAACGTCCGGTTTAGAGGGGTTTTACTGTATAGTGTGATTTGTACTTAACTTTCTTGTGTTCGTCAGAGAGGAGATGTAAGCTCTCGGTGCTAACGGTTATCACAATACAATATGTTGTTATAACTTACAAGATCAAAGCCCGATTCATTGGTTGGTACGCCTTGTCCAATTTATCTCAAGTGAAACTTATCGAATTAACAATGGTTGTTGGTTTATGGTTCCGTACATTAATTTCCGTACACTAGTTTAGTATTTAATGGATCCAAGTTTGTTTTACCATGTGTCAGCTTAGCCTGACCTAACATAAATTTGCAACCAGCTTATTTTCAGAAGAAACGCCAACGTTTTTCTGTGCATGGAGCGGATTGCATTTTTATCAGGGCACCGAACCAAACGACAACCGCAATGCAGTTCGAAGACTTCCTCACAGGAAAGATTCAAATGCCCATTTCGGGGTTTGGACCACAGTGGCGAGGTACTGAGCAATTGTTAGTCGAAGACTTAACCAGTTAACCACCATGCCCGCTTTCTATTAAACGTACATGTATGAGCCATGAAGGATACATCAGATACAAAACACACAGCCGCCGGAACAGCACCACGCCGAAAAAGATAAATGCACATGCACATACAAGACACAAAGGGATGCACAAAGACATAACAAACAATAGGAGGGAATATGGAAGTACCGCCTTGGAACGGTCAGTGACAAATGTCACTGTGGTCTAGTAACCTTTTCCCAACCCTTTCCCTGTTCTATATTCATTCAAAGACAAATTACCAACTGAATATTCATAGACAAATTAGTTATAATGAAATGTGGAAGGTGGAAAATTGTAGCTATTTGAGAAAGTAAAGATATATTTCAAATTCATTCCATTAGCAAACAGAACAGACTCTGATCAGACAGTCTATATAGGAGCCGTCTGATCAGAGTGCTCCCCGTTTGCAAATGCGTAAAAACACGTTAATATGAAGGGAAGCATTTTAGCGATCACATGCCTTATGTGTATTCATCAAGTAATTGCTACAAAGAGATTTTGTCATGAGGCGTTATCTAGTTTACAACGATGCAGAATAAATATATTACTGTACAATTGAATGCGACTATTGCATATAAAGTATGTTCTTTAGAAATGGGAAAAGTATCCCCGAAAATAGCCGATAATTGTTCGTGCCGGAGGTGGTACATATTACAGACAAATGATATACAAACTATAATCTGTTGCATTGTTGACCTAATTCTGATTCTTACACGCGTTTGAGAAACTTTTGACTGTGAGTCAAACAGATTGGGTCCCCGACGCCTCATCTGGATCTAGACTGTTTGCAAATGCGAGTCAGATCGCGCCCAGTAGGATAATGGTTGTAAAACCGGCGGCCGTAAAACGTCGCCCCGTACTTCATTCTCAATGTTGTTATACCTTCTGATCCTTCGAGATCATGAATTTCAGTACTTCTTGTTCTGAAAATTGAATACCGCTTAAGCCGGTGCTAGGGGGCGTGAGCAGTGTTGCACTTTGAATTACTGTTCATGAACAGACTCAATAAAACCGAGTCTGCAATTTTCTCTTTTGTGTTGCAATTTTTGCTCTCGGGGATCACCCCCTTTCAGAATTTTTAATCCCATATACACTACATGTATTAGCTGGTTTGTAACATGTTATTAACAACTATCTTTTCAAACGCAAACTGACATACATTTGCAAACACCTTGGATCCTGATGAGACGACAATTGATATATTCAGAAATTTCAAAGCTACAGATAAAGGTGTGTACCCAAATACTAAACTCGTCATTTTTCCACCAAACACTATACTGTAACCACTCGTTAGAAATGCAATATAGAGTTTGGTGGAGAAGTAAAGGAGCTACTTTTGTAAATGTTTTAATTTACGTCTGTTATCTGGATCACTGTTTTCTGATTTATTAATCTCTATCTGCAGGAAATAAATAAAAGTACATAATTATATAATTAAAATTCACAGTCGTATAAAGGTTAAATATTACAACTATTGCACGGTTACATTGCTCGAGGTCAGGGACATTTATTACAGTAGGATACAGGTTAAACTGTTACATGCTAAACACGACCAGATCATCATTTGCAAACAGCAAACCTGGCGTCCCATCCGTATCCAGGTTGTTCGACACGCGGTCAATAGTCTCTCAAAAGCGTGAAAGAATTGGATGCAAGTAAAACTTGTAAGAGACGAGAGCATTGGCAGACAGGGACGTAGCTTCTTATAGGTCATGTAGGACGCGGCCTACACCCTTTTCAAGAAAGTTGAAAACAAAAAAAAACCAGATGTCAAAAGTGCACTATTCAGAAATCATTAAATTATATACTCACTGTGTGTGTTTAGGCTGCAGGACCCGCCTTAACCCTTTACCCCATCATTGCGCCTTTGTATGCCTTTGCTAACAGTGAAGAACCTCTGCTCTGTTTGCTGATGATATACATAGATATAATTTCTACAGTTTCTGCCACGGCCAAACATTCCTGTATCCATGTGCTATTATAACAATTAATCTAATTAATATTCATGATTTTATGATTGCTTACATGCATATTCATGGAGTAAAGCGTTAAAGTCGGCCTACACATTAATTTAACCCATTCTCTCCTACTGGTACCTGTTTGTGCCACTGTAAAACTCATTTATTGAAACCGCAGTGATAAATAGAAAGGAACAAATGCTCTACATACCACAATGGTTTCAAAACTACACAATTCTAAAATTCTCGTTTTCTGTATTTCCCCCTGTCTGCTGTGTATTCATGCCCGAGTTTCGCCCGTCGCCCACCGTCACCTCCGCTGGATCACCGCAAATGAGTCGTACTCGTTCCTTGCCTCCTCGTACAAAGTGCCGTACTCAGTTACTCGTGATTTCGTCTCCACGGCTTTTTCTCCGAGTTGTCCCTCCTAGTCATGGTTCCCCGAGTGCTTTCACACTCATGTTCGGATAGATTGCCTCTTCATATGCTGGTGGAATCTACTCAGCACTTATCGCACATATACAGCTCTTGAACGTTGGTGACATCCACAAGTAAAACAGTAAAAACTCGATACTACGACATTTTAGCGATGGAGAATTTGTCTTTATAGGCAAGTGGCTGCTTAATGCAGGGTGGAAGCCATACAGAAAGCTCCATTGGGAGCTTTCTGTTTGGCTGTCATTCTGCATTAGGCCGCCACCTGTCTTAAAAATCAGTAATGGTACGTATTTGAGTGCTCGAATAATCGAGGTTTCTCTCTAATTACCGTAAAATCGAAATCGAGATTTCATTACTAGATAGTAATTGCTATCATTGTCTGAAGCCTCGGTGAAAACTACACAATTAAGGTTTTCTAAAGTCAGTCATGGTCTTAGAATTTATGACAGGGTATCTCTTTTGTTTCATCTTGTTTGAGTTATAAGTTATGTTAATATTTAAATATCAAGTACAAAGACTGGGGTTTTCCTTTTTTTGAACAATAATACTTGCAATCATATATAACAACATGCACTTTCATGAAAGTGTGCGTTACTTTTAGTTAACGTTTTCGGCGTCTCATCTGGATCCAAACTGTTTGCATTAGTAATCACAGATGCAACATAGGTAGTTAATATTTTCAGTCATGTACAATGTATTTTAATTAATAGACTTGTAACATTTAGAAGTGTCATAAGTGCCACTGGATCCAATATTCTTATTGCATATTAAATAAATAATAAAATAATATAAATAAAGGTCGTTTATTCAAAACCATAAGGTACCATTTACAGAGTCTTGAAACAGTATCTAGCTTAATGCATGATAAAAGTAATTAAAAAACGTGCTTGGAAACTTTCTGTATTACGTTTGCGTGACATGGTAAAATCAAAGTACTGACAGTACTGAAGGTTTCGGACCATATATATGTCGATTGTGACTATACAATACGAAAAAGCTTGGTAGGGAAGGACTGGTACCATTGACACATAGTAAGATGACCTCTAAAGCATTATTTCCTGAACTAAAATGGTGTTTAATGGAACTGTTTGTTAAAATTGACAGGTCATCTGAACATAATTGCTGTGAACTTTTCTGAAAATCCTGTCAGTGTTTAAGATATTGTTTAAAGAAATAAATTGATGTCTAGTAGCAAACAGTGCAGTTCCAATAGCTCAATTTGCCTGAAGTTTACTTAAATTGATATTTGAATTTAGTAAAGGGCTATTACTCTATTATTATTTGGCCGACGTTGGCGTCATATAATGTGCCTCATGCACCTATCCATGTAAATACCCCGTCAAATTTAAATGAAATCTGAGCAAGCTGTTCCAAGATATGACTTCTAACAGTCACATTTCCTATATGGCTATCTGAAAGCAACAAAGGGTCATATTTCTGCTACTAACTGGTGGATTGTAACAGTATTTGGCGTGCATCAACCACCTATCCATCTATACACTACAACCAAGTTTGGATAAATTATATATGAAATGTGAATCTAAATATCATACAGTTAACAAGATCTAATTGTAACAGAATATGTTGCAGAATGTCCCCTAAACGAAACTTACAACTGTTATTGGTGAGCAAAATATCTAAATTTCAACCAATAACAGGCCATTAGTGATCACTTGGTTACCATGGCAACCAACACATTTGAAACAACTGCATATATATCCCTACTGACCAATTTTCCGAAAATTCTAATATGTAAATTGTGACTCATTCAGAGGGCACTACTCCATTACCATGGCAACCAAGTATTTCAAAACAACTTGACTGAGTTTGGGATACCCAAATATCCCTAAATGCCAATTTTCAGCAAATTTGAATATCTAAAATTTTGACCAATCAGATCTCACCATTCAGTTTCCATACCAACAAATCATTTCGAAAGACATACCAATCAATTCTGAGTGTCAAAATATCCCGACATACCAAGTTTCGGCAAAATCGAACAATATCTGAATTTGTCGAAAAAGATCTAAATTTTCGACCAATCAGAGCCACCATTCAGTTACTATGGCAACCAATTGTTTAAAAAAAAACTACAAATTAGTCCTGAGTGCCAAAATATACCGTAATACCAATTTTTAGCAAAATCAACCAATACATGTACTTTCGAAATACATACCAATTGATTTGGAGTACTAAAATATCCCATGATACCAATTTTCAGCAAAAAATCGAATGATATATAACTTCGCCAAACAATATCTAAATGTCGACCAATTATAGCCAACCATTTAGTTATGGTGATTTTCAAAAAATAAAAAGTGGGATGTACATCTGCATGTATCAAGCAATATTCATATGAAGTTTCATTAGGATCGGACAATTACTTAGTCTTACTGAGAAATGCGTTGGACAAGTTCATGACGGAAGAAGAAGAATTGGAAGAATCAGAATCGGAAGAAAGAATAATAAGAATAAGAAACGGAGCAAACACAATATGTCCCTCTACTTCATTTTGGGACATTATTATATACCAGGGGGTGAAAATAACAGCATGCTTGTATGTTAACACAGATTAATGCTGGGGAAAAAGCTTAAACACACACTACAAACAAAAAATTGTCAAGAATTATATACATTCAGCATATGTTAAAAATAACATTATGTAACACATACAATAAAATAAGTCCACTATATCTCTTTTATAACTACTAATTCTCTATAATTGGAGTAGCCTAATTATCCTTAAATGCTTACAACCTGGTACCAGTCTCCTAAGACATTACACACATTATAAAGATGGATCTTAGAGAACTGAAAAGTCTATGATCAATGTTTACGAGTCTTGTCACACATGATGTAAAATATAATTATGATCTTCCAAACTCAACATAAATACTTCTGATGCATACAGAATACAGATTGCTTTTGAGGCTCAAGGTTATCCATATATCTCCGGGACGTTTCACTACGGTCCGTGCTCCTTCGTGCAGAAGGGTCGGTGCCGAATATTATGATTTCTTTTAGCTTTCTTCAACTTCAACTAATTATTATGCACTGAATATTAAATTTACGTATTTCAAATAATAAATATGGACAATATTAGCCAATAAACTCGATAAAAGGTTTTTTTAATAAGAAATATAATGCTTAAATTGTGGCCGATTTTAGGCTGCGAAATTCATATCCGCGGATATGAGTCATACCCGTCATATCGGGTGTTTATACTGTATCCTGCAATTTCCAGTCGTTATCTTCATTCCCATTGACGATGTTCCGACCATTATTCATTACTGTTTTCCCCGTAACGTTGTCTGTACCAATCCAGCAAATTCAAGAAATGCTTGTAGATTTCGAAATATCCGCCCGACTGTCAGAAGTCGATTACTTTCTGGGCCATTTTTACCGGCGCTCTGTGGTATATATTCGTACGCGACCAAATTTATCATATAACGTAGCATTTTACATGGCAAAATTATTGGTAATTGAAACAGTTGCATTCGCATTTTAATAATTGACACAAATACCAAATGAAGAATTATCGGTATCGTTTATCCAACGCATTGCACTTGGAACTATATTTTTGTCTAGGGGTGTTAACAAAATCACATTTTTGGCAAAATGAAAGTAGAAATACGGGTGAAATACACCCGTAGATAACTAAATCGTTTAATCGGCGTTGCGTGATAAACATTCTGTCAACGTTAAACCATTCAACATTTCTGCATTTGGGCTAATGAACGTATGCATTGTAAGCATAAATTGGTATTTCGTAGTATAACAGTGGTCTGATTGCGCATTATGGGATATGAATTTCTTTATAAATTTGCTTGAGGCATGCCATGGGGATGCATTACTATTAGGTTTCGGAAAGTAGTCCGAAACCTAAAAATGTGTCCAAGTGCTAGTGTAACAAATACTCCAATTAATATTCAAGACATCATTATTTCTAACATGAATATTCAAAGAATAATGGGCCAATGGGTTAAATCAAAATTAAGATGCGCCAGCTATTGATTCAGGTTTAACAGCTATTTAGCTTACGGAAGATTCACTATATAGATATAGATATATGGGCAGTTGGGAAAAGGGCGCAGAGAGTTGTTCCATAACGTGCTGTCAGGGCAATACGGGAAGATTTCCCATCAGAGACATACACTGGATGTTAAATTCTCTCCTAAAGTTGTTTTTATTTCTTGTGCAACACTTTTATATAAACTTCAAAGAAGACATTTCTATAATATGTCTTGTTTTCAGAAAAGTACTATTTTAATACTCTGGGAAATTGAATATCAGGTTTATAGTATATCTGACCTAACTGTCTACAACTATCACCATGGCTATAACTAACATAAATGTGTACATGCTGTAAAATAGTTTTTTTTATTGTTGTTAAATTTAGAAACAAAAAACTTCTTGCATGCGTATATATATATGTTTAGACTCCATTCGCAATCGTTTTGAAGATCAAATGTGGGTCAAAACGTCCGACGAATAAATTCATTTCTCCCATAACGCTGGGGGAATATTTACTTTGTAGAATAACTATATTAAATATGTTCTAACACATATCTACAAAACCGATCTATCTGGTTCCTCGGTAAGTGTTAATCTAATATCTAATGACTAATTAGTGAGATTCTTTTGCCGATTTCGTAATATATCCTGAAATGAAATAAACATTTCAAAAGTAAATTGAGGGATATAAAAGTAATTTCATTTGTTACATAAAACGCCCACTAACTTGTTAGTATGCTATAAGTTATGACGTCATGGATATTAACGCTTTACCTGATGAATATTCATATAAAAAGGAGTGGAATCAAACCGTACATACCTGAAGGTTTAGAATGTAGGTCGAGCATCTGCTGTTTTGGACATAAGTAAACACAGCATTTCCTGATAGATAAGAATTTAGATACTTTTAGACAGGTGGCTGCTTAATGCAGGTTGAAAGTCACACAGAAAGCTTTTCTGTATAAACGTCGTCCTGCATTAAGCTGCCACCTGTCTATACGACCTATATTTATACTAAAATTAACGTCCGGTTTAGAGAGGTTTTACTGTAATACGAATCCTTACCCAGGTAAATGGTTAAATGACCAGGTAAATGGTTAAGTGACCCAGGAAAATGGTTAATTGGTAAATGGTTAAATGACCTCCAGTTTTGTCATGGCAGACAGTGTAAATCAGATCTGCAACATCATTTAAAGAAACAGAACATACAACTTATAGGACATCTCTTACTGATCTGAGTGTAATCTGTTTGCAAAAGCATAAATATACTAATATAGTACTTATATCATATTCATATGCTGAAGTAAGGGGTATTCTAATACATCATTGATTTTCGGTTACTTTTCTCTGCTCCTACTTGCAGAATCACATTGGGAAAATCCTCATGGAATGGCGACTTTAACAATTCTAATGTCGCCCTTCTGGGATAAACGGTATCACATTCATCTTTATCATTTTTATTTTAAACAATTTGGCTTACCAAAGAACAATAAAAGATTCGCATCTTATTATTTTAGTTAATTTGTGTAATGAAAGTAATAAAAATAAATAAACGATCTTATATGATTCCCGATCTCCTATTTCTGTTCACAACAGAATGAATCTAAAATTCCGGACCATTGGTCAGTGAACTCGTCATTTTCCAAATGTAAAGATATAAATGGTCAAAGAAGATTAATCCTTTCGGTGCCAAATTTCTAATTGTCGTCTGCAATCCAATTTTATTAAATCATATGGTACAATAAATAAATAGATAAAACGGCGTCTGATCAGGGACTTTACTTTTTGTCTCATACTCTATATCTATGTCCGTGCTTTATTCATTTGAAATTTGCATGTATTTATCTCATTTCCGTATTTTACCGAATGATTGAACAGAAATTGGATTGCAGACGACAGTTAGAAAGGGCGCCGAAAGGGTTAACGACAGCTGAGTCATGTGCCAAAGTACATGGAAAACGTCCTTGGAATACAAGTTCTGACCAGGACAAATTCCGAAACACAAACACTTAACCACGATTATGGTGATGCTGTCAAGCTGAAATTCAAACTGATCCGGATCTAAAATAACGACGGCAACTGTTGGCTCATTCTTATTTTTAGTGTTAATTATGTATATAAAAAAGATTACTTACGAAAAGACATACCTGTCATCAGCTTCATTTCTGGCGATGGGCAATAATACGCTATGCTGTACTTCCGCTTGTCTGTTCTATATCCGTGTCAAGCAGTGGTTTTCATTTAAATGCAAGACAAATATAGCAATTCCTTAGGCCTAACAAATATAGACACTCATCGAATACACTTTATCAAAACGCTATTGCTGCGTAAACATTTTTACTTAGTTGAACCATAAAATACTTAATTAGATATGTTACATGGAATCAATGCCAATAATGCCCTTTAATATGTGTCTATTTACTATCGAATCGCCGAGGTCAATGTCTTGTCTAATGTAAGAAGCTTGCACAGTGTCTGGGGCAGGCATATTATATACATTCAGAGGTCTATATACGATTCGTAAATTTTCAACTCCTTCATTTCTCCAACAAACACTATACTGCGACGACTCTTTAGAATCGTCTCGAAGCGATCATTATAAAGACTGTTCATATACGCTCACGGAGAAATGACGAGTTTAGTACATGTATTTTGATACGCACCTTTATCTGTAGCTCAGATACACAATATTAAAGTATATAGTTATTTGGGTACTAGTGCAATCTATATGGAAAAAGGTCAAACAGAGAGAGCCACATACGAAAGGACACTGCACCAAACATCTCTTAAATCACATAAGTTATAAAAGATAAATGTATTGGACGATATAAAATGAATTATGGTGATGTTGGATAGTCTAGTATCTCTCTTAAAGTGTGTCTCCTTTACATTTGCATAGAATGGCCTTAATATAACGCCTATAAATAGTAGCCTGAGTAAGACATAGAATTGTACTCCCATAACAATTTAATTTAATGGTTTGTATTTATTAGCTGAGATCGAATAAAACATTTGTATACGACATAATCAAGCTAATATATGAAATGATACAATAAACAATGAATATAATTATATCGTTTTGAAATTAACATACACACGTTTTTTTTTATATATGATACAATAAAATTGACCTTCCATTCCTTGATATAGATGTTTTCTGATAACTGTACTGTAGTTGTGAGTGCACGCCATCAATCGGAGTAGTGTGATATACATTCTATATTTGTATCCAATGGTATTTGCAAATTCCGGACCCTTGGTAATAAACTTGTCATCCTCCAAATGTAACGAACAAAACGTCCATTGGTGCGAATGCTTTGACATTGTTTCCAACCTGTTATCGCTTGTATCAATTTCATTAAACTTTGTACTGTTTTAAATCACGATGGACACCATTTGTATCTAAATTCATACGCGATACAAAATAACCATATTTATCTGTACACTGTCGTATGTTCTTGATGATTTATAATGGTGACCTACATGTGGATGTTTCAAAAGTGACGTAATCAATCAAGGTAAGTAACCGCTGTCAGAAAATGAATCGGTGCATTGAAATAGACACTTTTATGGCAATGTCCTGGTGCGATTGTTTTCTGGAAATTGTTACCGAACAACATAAAAATATTCTAACATTTGGACTTGACCTTTAAAGGGGAAGTCCCTACATTTGACGCGTATCAAAAACACCTAAGATATACAATACTCATTGATTTATTTGCTGTAAAGACGTATATATCGCAAGAAACCCCATCCAATTACCGTTTATAATGACAAAACATTCATGTGTTTGATATCACCGATCCCGATTTTACTCCCGATGTTTCAGTTTTATTCGGGTTGGGTTTTGGTTTCGTAACTGTTCGCCGAGAAAAGCTATTACGTAAAAAATGGAGGGATCGGGTGAACATCGGCAAAACGCGGACAATTTTAACGGAAAAGGCCGATAATATTGTGTTGTAGAAAAAAATATAAGTATTGACAGGTTATAATTTACACCAGGCAGCTAAATACAGGACAAAGTCATACGGAATAGGAGCTTTCTGCGAGACTTTCACCCTGCATTAAGCAGCCACCTGTCTATAAGTATCTTAATTCTTCTCTACTAGAATTCCGGTTTAGAGGGGTTCACTTTATAAAAGCACTGCTTTTATATTGTTAATAGTCAGACTACATCCAGTATAACTGATAAACAGTCTGCATACGCCCATGTAAACAGTTATATGTCGTTCGAAATGATCACTTATTCATCTATAGAGCAGGAGCATAATATATAAGAAACTAATCTTAGTCTATGAAATGTTTCGAACTGTATTAACCCTTTCACTGCCGCAGTCGCATAAATGCACCACGACAAATAGTGCAGTCCCAGACCAGACGCCGCCTTGATCAGGGACTTCACTATTGTTCTCAATCTCTATTTCTATGTATGTGCTTTATTCCTTTGAAATTTGCATTTATTTATCTCATTTCCTTATTTTACTGAATGATTTAACAAACTTGGATTGCAGACGACAATTAGAAATGTGGCACCGAAAGGGTCAAAATAATCAAACGTAAATACTAACCAATACGTTTCCCTTTCACTAAATAGGTTAATATTCCTGTGTATGTCCATAATTTCCTGCTATTAAATGAGTCATTATTCACTAACATTGATTGTTCGTTTTATGAGTATTGTTTTAAAATTGAAACGGATTCACGGTTGTTTGCATTATAAGAAACAAACCAGTATAGTTTTACAGAATCCTCTTGATTAGCAAGAAAATGAATATTCATTCCAAATGACACACAACAATCAGAGTATGATATAATAATTGAATCCCTTCGGAGATTAAAATGGCATTAGATAAGGCATTAGAAAGTCTGTTCTGGAACTGAAATATGATATATCGTTAGAAAGTGTCATTTTCAGAAGTACGCATAACATTTGCACTCATCAACTATTCATATGAGTCACATATACCACTTCAGAATTAGCGTGCATTATACAATTACACCAGCAGAACAAACGAAGTGTTCGTGGACTTTTCATTTAAAAAAGATAAAATGGTGTTGCCCCAACGCTTGGTTTCTTGTACATGCAGCACTAAATTAATTCTTTAGTTAAACCTTTAGCTTGCTGAGCACACCTTTGTTGGTAGAAAGTGTCATCGATTTTTGTTGATTTGCATTTCTTTTAAACAACATGGTCAGCATATCAAATAGTTTTTGGATCCTACTGAGACACCGAGATACTCGGTGTTGAGATCGGTGTCTCATCTGGATCAAAATGTTGGTAAAAGATAATCACTCGCTCGCTTAACATTTAGCCTGCTGAGCAAAATATTTTTACAGAATGTTTCACCAACTACATTTTCAAAATGCATTCTTTAACATAACCAATGTGTCTACCAAAATGCAAGGAGGGTGTTAAACAGTTTGGATCCTGATGAGACGCCGAGCAACTCGGCGTCTCATCTGGATCCAAACTGTTTGCATAAGTATTCACTCATCCGCCCATAGCAGGCTATAGGTTAAAGAACGCTTAAGTTTGTGGCAACATAGCAGAAAGCATCAAGGCAAAATATCCAATACCTGCTTGTACTTAAATGCCTCTTTGCAAACAGAATATACCCGATTCATACGGTTCCCTAAGGAGTCGTCTGAACAGGGTCTGTTCTGTTTACTTAGGAACTGATTTCGATAGGATTCTACAGTTTCTGATGTGGCCAAAAATATTTGTCCATATGCATGTACTATTAACCCTTCACATGCTGAATTTTAAAATACATTTCTCCTTCTTTACCCATGCCATGTTGTATATTTACATATATCTTCACTGTGTACACGTATTTCGCTGTGCAATCACTGCTCTGGAGTGTACTGCTTGCACAAGCAATGTGTAAATAGTGCAGACCCTGACGACACAGCTCCTGCAGGAGCTGTCTCATCTGGGTCTTCACTATTTACAGGTAGGTATATTTACGTGAATAGCAAACGAAGGGTTAAAAACATTGATCTTATTGAGACCCATGATGTAATTTCTTACATAAATATTCATGGATTAAAGGGTTAACTTTTAACGTCTATAAAGGAGATACAGATAAACCGTGTAGACAGTGACCAAAGGGGACCTGAAACAGACATTTGGTCAGGTTATGCACTGGTTTATCACTTAAAGACCCATTCCTCGTTATACGTCGCATATTGTATTACGATATTTTGCCGTTGAATTTGAGCGCTCAGTTCCAAACAAATAAATACTCACGAGGTCAAACAGAATATTGGCCCTTTGTTAAAACCATAAAATACGTGTCCATTTAACGTTTTCATTTTCAGTTTTACCTATTCATTGACTAGTACTATTCGTCTCTTATATCTTGCCCTTTTTTCAGTAGGCTATATGTTTAGCATCAAATGTCTTCTAATAAGATATATTAATATATTGTTCTTACTCGGAGGCATTTTATCAACTGACATTCTTGTTTCGGCTGTATCGGACAATTTTATTTCTGATAAGAGCGGATACTAATATATTGTATTGACATACGAAGTTAGAGTTTAGGTTAAAGTATATACTAACGAATGCTATACGATTTTAGGACGGTTTGGTTTGGTTTGGCTATTATCGGGTTTCAACTCGCTTTAATCGTATTTCAGACATATCACGATGCCCAGCTAATTACAGGTGGAGGAAGCTCGCAGAGGTTCTTCCGTAAACGGAACAAATTGCATTGATCCTTGCACAGAAGAACATTCGGATAGAACCATCGACCTTGTGGAAGACTTCCCCACATGAACAATCAAAATGTTCAGATTGGGAGTCGAACCACGGCGGTGAGGGGCTAAGCGAAGTCAGTCGAAGGCCATTAATTGCTTAGCCCATCACCGCTGTGATTGTAGGACACAGATAACTGTATTTTGCCATACGATGTTAGAGAGGAGTTCAATGTATTGTAATCCTGCCATACGATGTTAGAGGTGATGTCATACGAGTGTAGTCTTGTATGATGTTGGAGAGGAGACCAATGTGAAGTTGTATGGCCGTGTGAATTTAAATTAATGTATTATTGTATTGCCATATGATGTTAGAATTATTTTTTGTCTTGCCATACGAATTTAGTGCCGTTATTATGGCTGTATTGCTATATTAAGTTAGAGCGAAAATCAAGAAGGAAAATGTATTATTGTATTCCCATACGACGATCGAGCGAGTGTCAATATATTGTTGTTTCACTATATGTTTTTAGATCGGGGATAAATGATAGAGCGAGGATTAAGATATTGCTGTATTGTTATAAGATTTTAGAGCTGATATAAGGATAAGGTAGTACTGTCATACGATGTTACAGAGGGATCAATGTATGGTAGAACCATACGATGTTCCAGCATAGCTCACTTATCAGATGATGTATATACGACATTGCATTTAATCTTAGCATGTGCTGTAAGCATGCCACTAACCCTTTCCTCCGTGAATATTCATGTAAGAAATAATAACGTCATGAACATTGATTAGATAAAAGAATATACTAGCATATGGACATTGGACGTTTTGGCACTGGCAGAAACTGTATAATCATATCCATATTATATCATAAGCAAACAGAGCAGATCATCAGAGGGTACCTATAGGAGCCGTCTGATCTGGGTCTTTTCTGTTTGCAAAAGCGTAGAAAGGCGTATTTATGGAGTAAAGGGTTAAGGCTGGTTTAGTCGGTAGATCTAGGTCTTTTACTATTTGCACAGTAGTCCAAGATGTGATCATCTTTCGAAACAGAAACTTTTCGAATCCAGATAAGAAGCCCAGTAACTGGATGTCTAATAAGAATAAAAAAGGAACCATTATATATTCAGGTTATGCTTTTGAATTTTAAGAAACAAACTGAATCGACAATCCTAGTAGAAGGATTTTAATTGACGGCGAAATGGGCATTCCCACAAATTGTGATAAAACTCAATAATGCCCTTTAACCCTTTCCTCCATAAATACGCCTTTCTGTGCCTCTATATAAATCACCTATTGAAACAAATGTGATAGATGCTCCTATAGGAGCAAATGCTCTATTTATCACAATGGTGTCAAATTACAAAATTCTAATCTTTTCCCTTTCTCTAGTAAATGCTTCTTTTCGGTAGATTCATTCAAAGAGGTTTGGTCTAAAAATAGCCTATGGAGGAATGGGTTAAAGTTAGACCATTAAAACCTTTATTGTTATATGTATTAGAAAAAAGCAATACATGTGCTTTAAAAAACAAAAAAACCCGAAGACACAAAGAATGTAAAATACAATTGGAAATAGGGAGATGAAACCTGCTGTCATCTACAGTTTCATTGAAATCTATACATTGATAGCGTGTTTCGTGATGCTATAGCTCGAATAATTAGTTTTCCATTAAATTGTGTGTCATTAATATTTATCAGCCAACTTAAAACACATGGTGTGATGTTTGTGTAATTGTTATTTATTATGGTGTACTCTGACTTCAATTAATTTCGATTTGTGGAAAATGTAGGCGATTAACAGATCCTTTTTAAATTTCTTCAGTTTTAAAAAGTTTGGTTTGCAAAGGTGTATTCTGTTTTACTAAAAGTTAGATGGTAGGCGAAGATGAACACTGTGTCATGAAAATGCAATTACAGTAAATCCCTTCTTAACCGGAATTCTAGTAGAGCACAATTTAGATACTGTTAGACAGGTGGCTGCTTAATGCAGGATGAAAGTTATGCAGGAAGCTCATAGCGGAACTTTCTGTGTGTCTTTCATCTTGCATTAATCAATCACCCGTCTCCAAGGCCGATATGTAAACTAAATTTAACGTCCAGTTTAGACGGATTTTACAGTATGTTTTGGATGACTACAGATAAGATGTATATATGAAAGAGTAAGTAGTACTGATCGGCAATGATTGCGTCTCTATATACAGCAGAGCTTCACTAATGCGATCATATACAGTAAAACCCCTCTAATTCGACCATCAAAAAGGGGCATGATTCTGGTTGGCAGAGACAGGTGGCAGCTTATGTAGGAGCTTTCTGCATTACTTTCGTCCTGCATTAAGCAGCCACCTGCTTATAAAGACATCTTTGTTTATTCATTAATTGGTCGCATTGGAGGGGTTCCACTGTAATGGATGCACATAGGAGTCTGTATAATCCGGCCGCTGCTTAATGCAGCGCTAATGTTTGTCCTGTATATGTAGCTACCACCTGTTTAACAAATCAGCGATAGACTTGTTTAGCGGCCATTTACTGTAGTTTGCGAGTCTCTACGAGAATGTACGGTGATGTTTAGCAACTGAGTTCATGGCTATAGCTTTATAAACTATGTTTTAAAGCATATTGTTAAACCAAACAATTGACAAATATTCCGTTAAAAAGTACAAGGAATATGAACATAGTATAAGATACTGGATCTTGTTTAGTTTCTCGCCGTTTGTATAAGAACACACGTTGCCGCTCGCGTGGTCTGACAATACACATAAGACAGGAACACATCACTCTCTGTGGAAATAGTTCGAATTTATCATGCACTAACATATATTGAATTTCACCAAATACAAACTAATACGGGTTAACTTCCTTCATCACATCCCATGTATTATGATAGCACCTATATGTTATACACCGAGGGGACTATTTATTGTGATGCATTGCAAGCAGTGTTATTGTAATTGTATGCAAGGGTATATTAATGCGCCACATTGATAGTATCATGTCTACATTTGGTAATCATTGAAACCCGTGGTTTTTAAGCAAAGAAAATGACGAAAATATAAATTTAAGAACATATTCGGGTTCAGTTGAAAATATGTATAATAAAAGTAACATACCACAGGGTATATGCTACTGCTTTTGTGTCGTTTTTTGTTGTTCGTGTTTTTATCAGATTACAATCAGAGCTCCGCCTATATTATGTTCTGACAGTACACAGATCACACGACCGATACATACTCTATTTGTATTTTCTCCTTTGAACAGCCTTTGTTTCTGTAAACGATCCCATTTGGAACTGAGTATAAAATATCATAGTCACTTTGAACACATTGCGTGTTGTATCAGTTTATACAAATGCAAATAATAGCATGTCGCATAATGTTTGGACAAAGATAAATCTTCAATGAAATGAAATAAAGAAATATCCGGTACAAATACATAACATCGAGTTTGGAATCGTAAACTTATCACCATACATTGGTTTGTAGGGAGGGTTGTGTTATTTACTTTTTAACCCTTCGCTTGCTATTCACGTCAATATACCTACCTGTAAATAGTGAAGACCCAGATGAGACAGCTCCTGTAGGAGCTCTCTCATCAGGGTCTGCACTATTTACAAGTTGATTGTGCAACCAGTGCACTCCACAGCAGTGATTGCACAACGCAATGCTTATACAAAGTGAAGATATATGTAATTATACAACAGGGCATGAGTAAAGAAGGATAAATGTATTTCAGAATTCAGCAAGAGAAGGGTTAAATGCACTTGGGTAGGTATAGTTCGAATACGAATGGAATCCACGTTTAACGTACAGCAGACGGAACAATTATTTTTAATCGCCCAAAACTTAGTCCACTTCACATATGTGCTTTACACATATACAAACTGAGTGTTATATAGTGTTATAGTCGTAGTCTCATCTGGATCTAAACTACTTAGAATGCTTAACACTAACACTAGGACACGAGTCACTTGTGTCCTTTGAACAAAGTGTAGACCCAGATGAGAGGGCTCCTAGATGAATCCCCAAATATTCACCGTAAGCTTGGCCTGTTTGACTTTTGGAATAGTCTATTTGAGATTTCAGCGTTGTATAGGTTAATGTTAATGACTTTGTTTTACTGAACATTTCCATTATCTACTTTAAAAATCTGAACACCAATACACGTAATCCAAATTAACGACATCGAAACAAATATTGTCGAAAAAGGTTCCATTGAGTTGGTGCTAATGTTGACATTGTGGGACAATAAAAACTGTCCCGTTTAGATGCTGCGTCTGGTTAAGGTATACAGTACAGTAAAATCCCTCTAATGCGACCACCAAAAATGGGCATAATTCTGGGTGGCAGAGGCAGGTGGTAGCTTAATGCAGGACGAAAGTTATGCAGAAATATAGGAGCTTTCTTCATAACTTTCGTCCTGCATTTAGCAACCACCTGCTTTAAACGACGCCAGTGGCTCTTTATTAAGTGGTCGCATTAGTGGAGTTTTACTGTATGAACATGTCCATCCCGTACGATCAATATCGGTCTGTAAGACAGATCAAAGCTTAATGCAGAGTGAAAGTCATACAAAAAAGATTAAACAGCTCCTGGGTAACTTACATCCTGCATAAAGTAGCCGCCTGCATAAAGTGATCAAAATTCATCTACATGGTTTTTACTGCACACTGTTTAAATATTAACCATCTGTTAAAGGCTATTAGTATATGATATGGACTTGTAGTACCTGACCAGACTGTTAGGTGGTTATTCGTTTGTGTCATCACTCTATTTGTGACAAAGAACAATTCATGGTTTTATTGCGATGGCATCGAACTTGAATATCCGGATGACATTTGAGGTTGTGTAACATCGTGAAACAACACAGTCAAAACAAAACGGTTATGGGACAGGTAATGCGACCATGTGCTCGGAACTGTATCAGTTAGACATGAATTTCAACGTTTGATTAAAAACATTGCCAGTGTTAATTGAACGATTTCTGGTTCTACTGGATTTTGAAACGAACGTGTCAGTTGTCTTCCATCTTTGAAGTACAAAGTTAGAATGCCACGTATAGTGCACGATGTAATTCATCCATTCAATCCGCAATAAGCATGTACTGTCATTTGCAAACAGTGTAAACGCAGTTGAGAGGTCTCCTAGAGAATGAGCCTTCTGATCAGGGTCTGCACTGTTTGTTATTCAAAATCCTCTAACAAGGTTTAACATTTCATACTGAGTGGATTCCATAGTTAAATACTGATGAGTTCTTCCACTCTGGTCATTCAGGGTTGAAAAGGTTCACTGGTGAGCCGTCAGAAAGTAAATGGGGAGTTGGAAAGGCCAATAATTGAAAAACAAATACTTTAATGTTTAGATTTATGCAACGCCATTGTGTCACTATCATTATCGGATGTTTTAACCCGATAAGTCACAATTAACATGGACTGTTTTGTACATATGAATAGGAACTAAACAAAGAAATAATCCGTGCATACTACATTGTAATTTCTATTAAATAACCTTTTACATGGCAAATATATTACTTTCAGTTTCGTATATGAGCCAACATTATGTGGGTTTGTTTAAAATACACAACTTGTGTGTTCAAATTGGATCCAAGCTGTTAACAAATACGACATGTTAACTATTGTTTTCTGTAACAATCATCGCACAAACTATTTTTTTGCGTTATTCTGGACATATTCCCAGCCCTCCCTATCTTTCCGATAGGCCGCGCACGTTATGGCAAGTTTATCACTCTCTGAACTTGTAAGTTAAGACTACTGATGTGTGTTCTACTATGAGTGTTTCCGGCTTGTCACTCTACGATTACTGCCATTTACCAATAAGCACATGTCTCGAGTTATCACGGTGAGTGAATATTCTGTTCTGAAACGAAGATGGACAATAACAACTGCTTCAAATTGTTTCATGCGTCATCAAGTATTTGTCCAAATCCGCTCAAAGTACAGTATATAAATAGCATTTGCGAACAATTTGTACCCCAAAGAAGGCACGTTCCGTGTATTATTGTCGAATCAACAACGCTAACAAATCAAAACTTGACCTAAACCAATTTTGATACGTTTCGTTTGCTCATGCCCAATGTTGTCACTGTTTTTGTTGTTGAAATGTCGATAATAATACGGCGTCTGATCAGAGTCTACACTGTTTGCCTATATCCCATATCTGGGCTTAACTGGGTTAACTTAAGTTTGCAACGTAGTATGAATTCCTTTATAAAGGTTCTTGGATAGTTGACATACTGTCGTGTATTTTCGTGATATAAAATTATATGTTGACCATTCACTTTAGTACTTCGAACCATAAGTCATTAGGCGCAATGCTGTGAACAAGTAGAATCCCTCTAATGCGACCACTTAATGAATAAACATAGGTGTCTTTATAAGCAGGTGGTTGCTTAATGCAGGACAAAAGTAATGCAGAAAGCTCCTCTATCGGCATTACCTTTGTCCTGCATTAAGTTACCACCTGCATTTAGCACCCATAATTTTACCTGTTTAAGGTGGTCGCGTTAGCGGGGATTTACTCTATGTTGAACTATTTTAAAATCAAAGTACTTCTCGTGGGCGGCAATTAGACTTCTTGATCAAATTACGGACACGCAGATGTGCAATAATTCACAGTGTGTGTGTACATATTATGCCAATATTCCCCGTGGTTATACAAACACAACCATACAGAACATTATTACATTCTTTACATCAGATTTGAACGCCATCACACTGTTTGTTTTATCTTTATACCGTAAAATCTCGCTAATACGACCACACAGAAGAACTCCAATTATAGATCTTTAAATAGGGTGTTTAATGCTTAATACTTAACGGAATGTATGTAGAAAGCTCCTATAGGAGATTTCTGAATCATATCTATGTTTGTTTTTATAGTTTTCTATATGTATTAATGAATCATATACCTGGTCGCATTATAGAGACACTTCTGTACATATAGTTAAAACTCTATTTTGACACATTCCCTCAAAGTGACGCCTTTTGAAGACTGTAAAAAAGAGTGAAGTACCTAGTTATAGTCTACTTTCAGTCCGAATGACCGCTCATCCGACTGTACATTTACTCCCCTGGTCATTGAGTCATTTACCTACAATATTGAGCACTGCTAACATATGGCGCAATCATGCAGCCGCAGTACCGGCGAGTGACCCTCACAGGTACCCTTTTTGACCCCTAGGTGGAGAGGATGTGCGGGTGGGAGACACGGAAAATCATATCTGAAATTTCCGGGAGGGACCGGGATTTGAACCCCGGACCTCAGGACTGATAGTCAAGCGCGTTACCACTAGACCACCGCCATCTGTAAAGTCACCTGTAAAATCCACTGTTTGAAACCATTATGATAATTAGAGCATTTGCTCATATGAAACAAATGCTCTATTTATCACAAGGGTTTCATAACCACAAAATACTAAAATAAAACTGCGTGTAAATGCTTCTTTTCGGTAGAACTATTCAAATAGGTTTGGTCTAAAATAGCTCATGAGGTAATGGGTTAATATGTGGTCTATTAGAGCAGGTTGTAGTTTGATTAATGTTTGCAGCACTATCCTGTGTAATATGACACACCGTGCAGACGTAAGGGTCCCTCTACAATCTTGCAAAGGACAATAGTGACTTGTTTCCCATACGAAAAGGGTTAACGCATTCCCTCTTAGACTATCTTAGACCCAACCTCTTTGAATAAATCTACCGAATAGGAACATTAACTATAGAAAAGGAGAATTCTAGAATTGTGTAGTTTTGAATATTCATCAGGGAAAGGGCTATATAACATAATCATGCACTGAAAACAGTATCAGTATTTCGAGCTGGAACTTTAACTGAAGTTCAAATTAACGTTAAAATGTTACACTAAATTAACATTAGCCCGTATCCTTGTCAGACGCGACCTGACATGCATTTGTTAAACTCGTTTGTCCACATGTGTTTCTCTGTTTCTCATTAACCCTTTCACCGTCAATGTCGCATAAATGCAACACGACAAATAGTACAGTCCCAGATAAGACGCCGCCTTTTCAAGGCGGCATCTGATAAGGGACTTCACTTTTTGTCTTATTCCTTTTTTCTATATATGTGCTTTATTCTTTTGAAATTTGCATTTATTTATCCCATTTCCTTATTGTACCGAATGATTTAACAAAGTTTGGATTGTAGACGACAATTAGAAATTTGGCGCCGAAATGGTTAAGACCAAAGCTGTTTGACAATCGGCTATACAACTTAAGGCTCTCGATGCCATAACATGTCTTGGGATGAACGGTTAAAAAAACTGAATTCTCGTTTCATATAGTAATTCGAATCATCCTTTTGCAAAAAAACAAATAGAGACTTTGGTAGACCAAAGTATTTTGAATACTATTCAATGGACCATTAAAACTACTTGGAGATAACAGCGGGACGAGTCATCCGAGGTCTAATGTGAACAGTATCTGAAGTTCACAGTTTAATATAGTCGCAAGTAATGCTGAAAGCTCCAGTAGGAAATATAACTGTCAACATTACTTTAGACTGCATTAAGCTGCCACATGTATTTCTAGATTTGTGTACTGTTACATTTTAGAAAAAAATTTCTGTATTTTAAATTTTGGAAGGACCGAAAATTTACTTCGAGTTATCCTGATGATCGAGTTATCCAAGTTCGAGATATCGCGGTTCACTTTTTAACACTAAGTCAATGCAACCACTCTAAACTGTATGCTTAGTTCAGTATAATATCGGTCTTGGAGACAGGTGGCAGCTTAATGCAGGGGTGGAAGTCATACAGAAAGCTCATCTAGGAGCGTTCTGCATGACTTTCACAATGCATTAAGCAGCCACCTTCCTAAAAGTTTCTAAATTCTTCTCTACTAGAATTCCGGTCTTGAGGGTTTTACTATAGTCTCTAAAATTGGACTAAATTGAAAGTAAATATTACAGCGAATCGGAGATTTAACAGACATCACATTACAGGATAAATGTTAGAACTTCCATGATAGAGGATTGTCAAGAACGAGTCGTGTGTTTTTGTTCAGATACCGCTATGAGATATACTATGCGGATGTCAGGCTTTGTGCATTTTAACCAACATAAACCATTTTAACCATTATCAACGACTGTCCTGTTTGTAGCAGCAGACGGACAACGGAACAATCCTCCTCTTGAAATGATGTTAAGAGTTGCAATACACTTCACTTGCTGTTGATCTTGACTTTAACTCAGTGTTTTACAAACAGTTTGCATTACCAAGTTGGTTACCATACACAAAATACAAAAAAAAACCCATACCAAATACATGTAACATCAATATGTCTTTTCATAGATAAACAAGCAGTACTTTTGTAGATAAACTTTGAATTAAAACGATATGAATACTCACTGGTTCTTTTCTTGAACGGTGTAGACGAAAACATTTTACACGTAAAATAAACCAAGCTTCACCTTTTTATAAATCCACATCTTTATGGGAACCTATGTAATCCATTAGTATCCAGTGTCCCCTTTAAAGGACATAGTCATACTGTGTAGTACCAAATCAGATGGCTCCTGATCAGGGTAAGCACTGTTTTCCGAACCCGTCAATGTCAAGGGCTTATTGCATTAAATGAGTTGTTTGTTGTGCCCCCTCCGATTTAACCCATTCCCTCATAGGCTATATTTAGATCCAACCACTCTTAATAAATCTACCGAAAAGGCGCGTTTACTAGAGAAAAGGAAAACTTTAGAATTGTGTAGTTATGAAACCATTGTGATAAATAGAGCATATTCATATTCTCCTATGGTTTCAAAAAGTGACTTTTAGAGAGGCGTTAGAAGGTGTCAATATGAGGGAATGAGACAAAAGGCGTCAATATGAGGAATGGGACAAAAGGCGTCAATATGAGGGAATGGGTTAACCTTTACATAACCCTTATCTCTAGTGTTACTGGTATAAAGCGATCGAAACTGACCACAGGCATCACACCGCTGAGATATGTCGTCATTAAAAAGAGTCATTACTCAGAGTATGAGAGTCTCTCAGGAAATTGTCAAATCGTTAATGGAAACAAAGCACAAATGCTACACATGTCACATGTCGTTAGTTTGACATTAGCATTCAATCATGAACAATCAAGATTTCATCGTGGCCATAACTTCCCCCAGGTAACAACACAAACGATCACATTCATCAGGTAAGAATCAGTAACAATCCAGAACCATATATATAGTTAACCCTTACAACGCTGACCCTTCGAATGAACTATTCCAAAATTCAAACAGGACAAGCTTATGGTGAATGTTAAGGAATGTTTCTAAAGAAAAGTGTAACATGTCAAACACTGCATAACTGGATGCAAGGGCTCCTCTATGATACATTTCATCTTGGTATACACTGTTTGCAAAGGACATTGGACAAAGGACACTGATTAAAAATTGCTTCTATGTAATATTTAAATATTTATATAGAAATCATTAAAGTTTTTGATTGTACCATATTTTTTGAATATGTCACTTTTATGTATTAACATCTTGTAAATTGTATGGAAATTGAGATGCTAAATAAATATATCTATCTATATATCTATTGGTTGCTCGAGTCTGGCACAGTCAGGGTTAAGGAAAGTTGTTCATACCAATGGTGGTTAAAGGGTTTAAGTCGACTATTCATAGATACTATTCAGATAGTCAGACAATGGTCAATAAAAATACCCGTCTTGGCCTGCTTGTTTCGAAAAACATCGTACCAAGCCGATCAATCAGATTCCGAGATAGTTTATCCGATTAGTGATACTAGCTAGTGTCTCTGGTAAATTAGTGATGCTAGTTGGTGTCTTTGGTAAATTAGTGATACTAGCTAGTGTCTCTGGTTAAGTTTGGATTCACATACTTAGATGCATGTTGTTTTTAACCCTGTAGACCGTGAATTTTTATGATCACATACTATTTTGGCCATATTATAAATTGCAAAATTAGATCAATATTATTTCATAAAAGAACCAGAGCAGGTTCGGATCACACCAATAGTATCCTGTAATACGTGTCTACTATGTTTGCAAAGGCGTAGAAAGGCGTATCTTTGGATTAAAATGCTAACGTAAGCATGGAAATCTACCGAGTTGTTTTTCAAACAGTTCTACCTCTATAAGGGTCTATTACATAATAACATGTAAATTATAATTTTGGAAATTGAAATACCAGTTTTCTCAGAGTAACGACATCCATAAAGCAAACACTAACTGGTATATAAAGGGAATATGCATAAATGCCAAAATAATAAAGTTCCATAATAGTTAATTATTTATTCAGTTTTCTTTATATTTGTTGGTGGAAATTTCATGGAAACTTCTTATAAAGAGGTAATTGAGTGAGTAATTATAATCGCTTATGAAATATATTGTTTACTTTAGAACACACGAGACGTATTTTATTTTAAAACATACTGTTTATAATATGTTCAGTGTAGTGAAAGACTGTAGTCAATGAATATAAACGTATTAACTGACGACACATGATTCAAACTATTTATTCGCATCCGA